>JAVJIF010005659.1:0-279106 GCA_038442645.1 Agave tequilana
TGTCTTTCTACCACCCAATAAGCATGTCCAACCAGCCTTATTTGGGCATAATGATACTTCTGCTCATATGTAATATAAAATAACTGAAGAAAACTTCAAATTGCTTTCCCACTCCTCATACCCATATGATTATTAGAACTCTGAAAATATAGGAGAGCCGCATATATATCCTGTTTCACTTCCTTTTAATCATCCTCAGTATATATGTATCTATCACAAAAGTAAAAGCCCAGGGAGAAAATTCAATTCATATAAGATTAGAAGTTACCCAAGAATCGCAATGGTTCAAACTGGATTCAAATCGGGCTAGAAATGTGGCCTGAAACACTGAAGCTGCAGGAACAGTATCGACACCAAATATAGACTTGTGGAGGTCAGATCTGCTATTCAACTGCTGTGAATCTTTTCAGTGGCTTTGGGACTCAGTCAGACATTCAACGATTCAGACAAAACTCGAATCAGACTCCGAATGGGCCTGAAATAGATTTTGAACTCCGGCTGCGCTCTGCAGTGAACAGTGCCAAATGAACAGTAAACCGTGAACAATGTCTGTGAACAGTAAATCGTGAATAATGTCACGTGAACAGTGCGCGATGAATAGTGATTTTTTTGATTTTTTCTCTCTTTTTTAATTTCAAGATCTAGGGTTTTGTAGATGTTTTGGTTAAGGAAAAAGATTTGTGAAAGTTAGGATTTTGTGGAAGAAGTGAAAAAGAGTAGAATTTAGCTCTGATATCAAAATGATGGGGGACGAACATTAGAAAATCTCAACATAGGGTTATCACTCAAGATAGCGTTTGAGAATCTCTCCCTTGGGCATCTCATCCGAAGCACACAGGCTATGTAAAATGCTCAAAAGGCAATTTTCATAATCAATCATTAATTGAATAATTCAACAACAGTCTTGGTCTTGTATAAGCTTACATCCAAGGATAATTTCTTGCCATATTCAATGTGGGACTAAGATAAGATAGACTAACTGCTATAATAACCACCCTAAACAAATAAATCAAATTAATAATAGAATTTAATTAGAATAACTGAAACAACTAGATGTAACTAAATGTCCCATCAGTGTGACCTTCAAAATTATCCCCTTGTGCTTAAGAAAAGTGTGAGTTAACAAACTGAAAACTTACTACTTAGGCTCCATACATTTTTGTTAGGATATAGTATGTTTCTTCTTGTTGGTAAAGGATAAGAATCTGTGGTTATTACTTGGTGGGGAAAGAAGTCAATTCACAAAGGGACTTATCAAGGGTGAATGGCTATGATTATTGCCTCATCTCAGGTTTCATGTCCAACAATTTAAGCCATACTTAAAAATATAAAAAAGGTGATTTCTTATCTAGACTTCTATAAAGAGAATATACGATGGAGTATCTTCCATTAGGAGTCTCCAGTGATGGGGAGGGAGTGGGAAAAAGAGTAGGCTTTTGTAAGGTGCTGGAGCTTCTCATGAGGTATTTAGACAGGCTTTTCATAGGTAGGGAGATTTTAAGGATTTTAAGGAAAGCATGTAACTATTGCACTTTATTTATTATATAGTGGAGTCTCTTTGTGGCTTGCCCAGTGAACATATGTTGTTTTTGGCTGAACTACGTATATTTATTGCATGTATTTCTTGTGTGTTCATATGAATTTGACTTGATATATTGGACAACCACTTGTGCAAAGCCTCTTCATACCTTAACAGAGAAGCATCAAAGCATCAGGGTGAGCGAAGCATCATGTATACAAAGTGAACATATTTTCAAGTCGATAAAGGTGAGCACTGAGATCAAAGCAGCAGAGGAATCACAAGGAGAGAGACCTTGAGACCATCACAAGTGTTGATAGATATGACATGATATTGAGAATATCATAGGTGGTGATGGGTCTGTAAATAAGGATTCACTAAAAGGATTCATCATGGAGATGCAACGAAGGTTTGACAGTTGTTGCTGAATGGATTTTTCATGAAGATGCTGAGACAGAATCGACAATTAAGAGCAGTAGTGTGCGAGTGCCACTAATGCGCAACGACAATTGCAAAAGGGCTTACTCCAAACCCGATGTTGAAAGATGAAGGCATGACAAGCATGCAAGGGATGCTTTGATTATTTCCAGACATGTGTTGGTATGTGACATGTAAATCATAGGGGTTAACTCCTAAGGTGGTCTCTAGATTCTATAAAGGGTGTCTCTTACTTTGAGACTACAAGGTGAATCTCTAGGTTAAGATAGAGTCTCTTGGTCTCAAACATTTAGGATAAGCTCCATAAATGGAGTTTGTGTCCACATTAGGCGTGACGGGCCTAGAGAGAGGAGGCATAAGGATGATGAGAGTACACATAAAGGTATCAATTACAAACAAACTAAAGTAGCAACTTGTTAGTATATAGTTTTTTTTTTATTGTCGGTAAAGGAGTTCTGATTTAATAAGAAAAAAAAGTCCATTCACAAGGGGGCTTATCAAGGGAGCAAAGCACTATGATTAATGCTTCATTTATGGTTTAATATTCAACAATTAAGGGCTACTCTAAAATATATAAATAAAAGGTGTTTTCTCATTTAAGGTTCTTTAGAGAGGACAATCGGTGGAGGGATCTTCCAGAAGGAGTCTCCCATGATAGCGAGGGAGGAGGGGATGAAGAGGAGTCTTCCATAAAGTGTTGAAGCTTCTCATAAGATATTAGAGTTTTCTTTGGTAGAGAGATGTTAGGGGTTAACATGAAGGTGTGTAACTCTCTTGTACTTTTTTATTATGTAGTGAAATCTCTATTTGGCTAACCACGTACTATGATATTTTTGCTTATTTGTGTATTGATTGCATAAATTTCTTGTGTGCTCTATGGATTCAACCATGATCCAAGATATCCACTTCCACAAAGGTTCCTCAAATATCAACAATTGATGTCATTCTATGCACCCTACGCCATTATTTTAGTGGAAAATGAGGTCTCTTTCTCCTTTATGCATGATTAAGAGGGTACTTAATTGAGGTAGCATCTCCCTCATTTCCATTGAAGAGAAACTATATCATGTCTGCCTATGGCTTGCAAGGAAAAGAGTAGGGAATACATAGTAGTAGGGAGTTTTTCTCCACATCAATGACCCTAACAGCCTAAATAATTTGTCATTGTCAGTGGTGGCATGATCCTTGTAAGTTATCTTTAACCTTGATTAGGTCTTGTTCTCCTTATCACTACTCCAGATTACCCTTTTACTATTGTACTGCCAAGATAGCGAATCAACCCATGTAGGCTCAAATGGCGTAAATAATCTCCACGACCATTTGGTGAGGATCAAAAGTGGTGAAGTCTCTCAAATTAATAACTCCGAAGCCACTAGCCTCTTATTTTAACCTGCCCCTATTTTACAAGAGTGTATCTTCCTATTCTTTTCATTTGCCCTTGAACTCTAGATATAGTCTTCAGTTGGTCGATCCTTCTGACTTGACATATCAAAAAGGATAAATAGTAGAATGAGATGGCCAACCCAACAAAGATAGCCAAGTTAACCCTAGCACCTAGTGGCAAGAGCTTGTCTTTCTATCTTGTGTTAACTAATTTGATCAATTAGGGGCGACCAATCTATTCTTCAATCTATTCTTCAAATATCTCAAATTAATCACTCCTAATCCACTAGCCTCTTCTTTTAACCTACCCTATTTTACAAGAGTGTGTCTTCCTGTTCTTTTCATTTGCCCTTGAACTCTAGATATAGTCTTCAGTTGGTCGATCCTTCTCTCAAGACAACTTGGCATATCAAAAAGGATAAATAGTAGGATGAGGTGAACATCCCAACAAAGATAGCCAAGTTAACCCTAGCACCTAGTGACAAGAGCTTGTCTTTCTATCTAGTGCTAACTGATTTGATCAATTAGGGGCGACCAATCTATTTTTCAAATATCTTTGAGCATCTGAGTTCTAAGAAAGAGCGGTAGATACTTAACGTGGTGCTTCTCTCATGCCATGGCAGTACGGTGAAGGTCAATTTAGAAGATTGATCTTCATTATCAAAACTTTAGATTTAGATGATTGATCTGTAAGGATATATATTCTCCGTTATGTGCTGCTGGATCTTCATTTCTAATTGATTGTAATATAGTTTCGCTATTTATTGTGGTAGTTATCTTATTTGTTTCACATGTTTGATCCAAAAGGTTCTCCAAAGTAATCGTGATGATGATGTCGCAATGATGATCATGATAAACCTAATCTTATGCATGATTACCTCCAAATTAAATAGCTCATTCGAAGAATCATGTGGGTAGTCAATATTTCATGAAGTTGCCTTGACTCGAGCATAGTCATTAACATTTATTTCTACAAGTTTACTTGATAAACTATTTTTCATTAAAATTAGAGAAAATGTATCACATTAGGTCACTCCCACTGAGTGATGACTTTTACTATGTTTCTTCCACTGATTGTTATGGTGGTAGAAATGCTTATAAATAGAAAGAAAAAGACAAATATTCAAAATGGTCCCAGTACATGATCATGTCGGGAAAATGTGATATAAAATTACTTTATCATGGTTCATATGAGTGATAATAAAGTAATGCGACACTATTAAATATCTTTCATGGTTTGTGTGTGGTCGTCATCAGACACACTCCTCCTGGTACATCATCATATCAGGGGAAAATGTGATATAGGTGAGTCTTTAATGGTTTTATACAAGTGATAGGAAAACACTGATATATTACAAAAGCGTTTCCCCGTACATCCTACTAGTTGCTGTTGTAATAGAACTCAGATCTTCGTATACCACACACCAGCTGTGCAAAGACAAGTTAGGCAACTATTTGTTGTGCGCCGATGACAACAACCCCAAGAGGATCTCACAAATCTCCAAGTGCGCCGATGACAACAACCCCAAGAGGATCTCACAAATCTCCAAGCACAAAGAACACCCAAACAACACAAATAATCACCGGAGAAAAGAACACACGCAAACAACCTATTTAATGAGGTTCGGCCTCAACGCCTACGTCCTCGGGGCAATCAGAGAGATTAATTGCTATGGAAGAAGATTACAATGGCTAGCAACCTCTTTGAATGCAAGAGAGCTCCAGCCTTTTTCCTCCTCCAGGATCTTCTACAAGATGTTAACCCTAGAAACCAACAACAGCCTTAAATACACAGATTTCCGAATCAGCAGATTTTCGCCCAAACCTGACTGTCGGTCGACCGGCCAGTCGACCGACCTCCTCTCCGGTCGACCGGTCCTGTCGACCGAAATTAACAGAGAGTTTGGCTCTTACAGTCAGGGTATTTCGGTCGACCGGCCGGTCGACCGCCTAAGACCCTGTGCATGCTGTGCATGTCGGTCGACCCGGCGGTCGACTGACCCGCCTGTTTTTTTGCTGCTGCTGCTATTTCCTACTGTTGTTCCCTTCGTCTTCGTCGTCGACTCGGCGATCACTCGACGACCCCTCGACGATCCTTATCAACTTCCCCATCAGTAAACTCTCTCTTTCCAACAATTCTCCACCTCGACGAAGATTTTTCCTAAAATCTGAGCCGATCTCCAACGAACCCCAGTCCATCACCTGGCGAAATCGACACACGATCTCGGCAAAATCGACACACGATCTTGGCTTGCGCGCACCAGTCGAAATCGACACACGATCTCGGCGAAATCGACACACGATCTCGGCTTGGAGTCTGTAGCTCAACTATCCACTGGAAAGCATCGTACATGCCTTCCCTGCACTTCACTTAGGAGAATTTTCATACATGCCGATCACCAACATGGCTTCTACTTCGCAACTTCACGACCTCATGAAGACTTCCTCACGAGCCAACACTGACTCTCCAACTGACTAGCTCTATCTAGTCTACCTGTCTTCCACTGACGGTCCACCAAGTCTGTGTAGAGCCCACCAAACATCATCGGCTTCAACTGGATGCACACCCCTCCTTATGCAAGCTCAACATCTTCTCACCGGAAGATCACCTGTTCATCGAGACCACAACACCTCACCTCTCCGTGAAGTCCAACTGGCCACAACGCTTCACCTCTACGTGAAGCCTCTCCACCTCTACGTGAAGCTCCAAACGGCTACACCTCTTCACCTCTACGTGAAGATCCAAGCAGCTTCTCGAGAACCCAAATAGCCCCATAAGAGTTGCATCACCAAATGGCTGCGCCTTTACGGCTGCCACGTACCTTTGCCCAAAAGGATCAAGCCAACCGTAGTTCATTTTAAATGAGCTTCATCAAGCTTAAGCACTTGCACCACTATTTGCAGCAGTGAATCTGTCTGACCGAGTCATATGAACCTCTTCCCGACCATCATGGAGAACAACGGCCTTCAACTTCAGCTTGTCACGATCACAAGCTTGAGATTCATGCTTTTTTCCCCACAAGCGTGGTTTCACCTTTGTTCCTATAGCTGCAAACAACTCGACATCCTCAACAATGTTGTCAACCTGTTCAGCATCACCTTTGGTATCATGAACTCCACCCGGTGTCACCTCCGCTGAAGTATCCTTTGATGCCGAACCAACTGGAGATGATGGAGTAGCATCAACCTCCACCCGCTGCGATCTTCCCTTGGTCTTCGTCCTCTCTACCTGCTGAGAGACGATGGACTTCAACCCTGAAGTCTCTCTAAAGGTGACATTTTTGCTCATCACGATCTTCTTGTCTTCGGGGTCCCACAACCTGTAGTTGTTTCCCTTGACGCCCAAATAGACAAACCTCTTTACTCGCGGATTCACCTTGCCATCCTTGGCACTGAAGTAGGCCGGACTTCCAAACTCCCGCAGCAAACAATGATCTTGAGCAGCTTCCCCAGACCAAATATCCAGTGGAGCTCTACCTCCAATCACAGTCGACCTGTTAATGAGATGGCTAGCATACGCAGTCGCCTCAGCCCAAAACGACCTGTCTAATCCTGCATTAGACAACAGCCTCCGAACCTCCTCCAGCAAGGAACGGACTACATCTTTAGCCAACCCATCTGTACCTGTTATGAAGTGAATTGCAATACCTGTGTTCTGGCCAAATTGTAGGAACTGGTTCATGTCCTTTCCAACATTACCAATATGAAGCTCCTTTATCTTCCTACCTATCTGCCTCTCCATTTTTTCTCTCCACTTCACCAACACATCTACGACTTCACCCCTTTGTCTCATGGGATATATCCAAACCTGCCTAGATGAACCATCAATAAATGAGACAAAGTACCTGTGACCTCCAAGCGATGCCGTCTTAGTAGGTCCCCATACGCACATGTGAACACAATCAAGAAGACCTTCATTGTGGTGAGTACTGGTGCTGAATCTCACCTTCTTCTTGTCCCGAACGCTGTGTCCACTTTCCAACTCGCAGGTAGCAGCACCTTCCCTTTCCTTCTTTGTAGGAGCTTGCAAAGATTCTTCTTCTTCCTGTCCGACCTTTCCCTGCCAGACCTCTGGGCCACCAACATCTGAAGAACTCGAAGTCTCCATCTGATCTGTAATCGTACTACCCTTCAAGTAGTAGAGGTTTCCTCGGCGGATGCCCTTCATCACCACCATCGAGCCCTTGATCATCCTGAGATCGCCATCTCGAACAGATATCACCATGCCCGATGCTTCTAAAGTGCCAACTGAGATAAGATTTCTTTTGAGCTGAGGTACATACCTCACCTCCTTCAACTCTCGAACTATCCTATCATCCATCTTGATGCAAACTGTACCCATCCCTTCTATATTACACGGATGGTCATCCCCCATGACCGTGTAACATCCATCTAGCCTTTTAAAGCTAGAGAACCAGGCCCTGTTCGGGCACATGATAGATGGTGGATCCGCTATCCAAGATCCACTCAGCACTATCTGAGTTACTAATAGTAGGGGTAGTAACCGAGAGAGAGAACATTGAAGAGTCATCATCCGATCCATCCGCTTGTGCGAGATTCGCCTCGGTCTTTGACTCCACCTTCTTACCTTTGGCCTTCGGACATTCTGCTTTCCAGTGTCCTAGTTCCTTGCACAAGGCACACTGATTCCTTTTCAGATTTCTGAAACCCGGCCTGGACTTAGATCTTCCTCTAACCTCCTTGCCCTTCCACGATGAACTTCTGCCTCTTACTTCCAGTGCCTCCGCCGATGAGCTTGACCTAGAAGGATGTCTCTCCTTCTTCCTCGTCTCATAACTAGTCAGTGCAGACGACACCTCATCATAATCCAAGGTCTGCCTTCCATTAATGAAGGTCAGAGTGAATGTCTCATACTCCTCTGCTGGGAGTGAGTTCAGAAAGATGATCGCCTTATCTTCCTCATCTATCGTGACATCCACGTTTATCAAGTCTGTAAGAAGCTTCGTATATCGGTTGATGTGCTCATTCACTGTGCTTCCCTTCATCATCCGAAACTGATACAGCTTACTCTTAAGTTGCAACCTGGACTCAACACTCTTATTCAGGTATTTCTTTGCAAGGGTATCCCACAGCTTCTTTGCCGACGTCTCATGTTGTGCAAGATATTTGATGTCTTGCGACAAGCATGAACGTATTAAGCCACATGCCGACCTATTCATCTTCGCCCACTCTTCATCAGTGGTCGTGTTCTTCTTCTTTTCCAATAGGAGAGTGTCTTCGAGGTTCGATGCATTCAGCGCATCCATAACCTCGCATCTCCACATCCCGAAGTTATTTGTACCGTTGAACTTCACCACGTCGATCCTCGGATGAGGATGCATGGTCTTAACCGAAGTACTTTCCTCTGCCATTTAGATTTCTGATCCTCTATCTATGCGGAAGAATAACCAACTTGAAATAGATCTCTACTCAGATAAAAAAAAACGGATTTTTACCTGTCCCTTGAAACCCTAGATCGAGTTTCTCACCAGATCTACTCCACCACAGATTCAACGAGCCCTCCTTGTGTCCTTCTGAGATCGACACACGATCCCACGAACACCAATACCTCTAATTTGAGATCGACACACGATCTCCACCGGATCAGATCTCGAGCCCTCCGAATCCTCAGAAATCCCAAGCGTGACCTGGATTGCTCTGATACCACTTGTTGTGCGCCGATGACAACAACCCCAAGAGGATCTCACAAATCTCCAAGCACAAAGAACAGCCAAACAGCACAAATAATCACCGGAGAAAAGAACACACGCAAATAACCTATTTAATGAGGTTCGGCCTCAACGCCTACGTCCTCGGGGCAATCAGAGAGAGATTTAATTGCTATGGAAGAAGATTACAATGGTTAGCAGCCTCTTTGAATGCAAGAGAGCTCCAGCCTTTTTCCTCCTCCAGGATCTTCTACAAGATGTTAAACCCTAGAAACCAACAACAGCCTTAAATACACAGATTTTCGAATCAGCAGATTTTTCGCCCAAACCCGACTGTCGGTCGACCGGCCAGTCGACCGACCTCCTCTCCGGTCGACCGGTCCTGTCGACCGAAATTAACAGAGAGTTTGGCTCTTACAGTCAGGGTATTTCGGTCGACCGGCCGGTCGACCGCCTAAGACCCTGTGCATGCTGTGCATGTCGGTCGACCCGACCGGTCGACCGACCCGCCTGTTTTTTCTGCTGCTGCTGCTATTTCCTACTGTTGTTCCCTTCGTCTTCGTCGTCGACTTCCTCGGCGATCACTCGACGACCCCTCGACGATCCTTATCAACTTCCCCATCAGTAAACTCTCTCTTTCCAACACTATTACTATAGGTATAATCATGATAAACACATGTTAAGCCAAGTTTTTCAATTATCTTCTCCCCTTCCTCTCTCTCTCGTTGATGGGTTGGGGTTCTATAATGGAAAAGTTGCCCGTCTGCTCATTTTTTAAGGAAATTATTATCATAGGTATCATCATGATAAATGGACGGGTTCTATAATTGGACAAGCAATCCATGTTCTAAGTAGCACTACTTCTTTCCCCCTTATTCTTGCAGTTTCACTAATGTGAACATTTTATTCTGTCATTTGTTTGGTAAGATGGTAAGAAACGCAGGAAGCGTTCCATGCCTTTAGCTATGTATAAGAGGAGGAGGAGAATATTGTCATACACTCCAAGTGTAGATCCACAGCGAAGACTTGAACAAATGGGTACTCTTGCAACTGCATTAACAGCATTGAATATGGAATTCAGTAACGATTTGACTTACATGCCTCGAATGGCTCCCAAGTCTGCTAATCAAGCAAAGTTAGAGAAGGGTGGAATGCAGGTTAAATTTTGCCAAGTTTTATGCTCCACCACTTTGCCTCCATATTCTGTGTCCCTAATTTTCTACTGCTTTCTTTTAGGTCCTCGCCAAAGAAGATAAAGAAACATTAGAGCTTTGCAGAACCATGTACACAAGAGGAGAATGTCCTCCTCTAATAGTTTTTTTGATTCGCTTCAAGGGTATATTACATTGACTGACTATTGCTAGCAGTTTTCTATGGATGAGAATTAGACATTAATTTGGTTAGTGCAGTTTTACAGTACAGGCTGATGATCACATTAAGGACATGACCTTCATCACTGAGTACACTGGTGATGTTGATTATTCAAGAAAACGGGAACATGACGATTGTGACAGTATGATGACCCTCCTTCTAACGGAAAATTCATCAAAGAATCTAGTAATCTGTCCGGATAAACGTGGAAACATCGCTCGCTTCATCAATGGAATTAACAATCATTCGCTGTAAGCACACATTTGATTTCTATTCTCTATAAGATTTACTGCATCTGTTGTTCATTTATCATAACGCTATCCAAGTTTTGCCTTTTTCAGTTGCCAAATTCCTTCAAAATTTTCTGCCTTCAGATGTCTTAAGCAGAGCTATAAAATTCAAATATAATTTTCTGATGAAATTACATGTGGAAGCTTTAATCTTGCCCAGTACTAGTTAATAAAAATCTGAAACTTAGTTATGCTTGGAACCACCCCTTTTCTTGCAGGGAGGGTAGGAAGAAGCAGAACCTAAAATGTGTCAGGTATAATGTTGATGGTGAATGTCGGGTCTTACTGGTTACTTGTCATGATATATCTCCCGGGGAGAGGCTACATTATGATTACAACGGATATGTGCAAGAATACCCTACTGAGCATTTTGTTTGAGATTCTCTGAAGCTTCAGTAACACCTTTATCTAACTGTCTTTGGGAAGTGTAAATCACAGCCTGAGGGGGTCAATTTTAGCATAGGTTTCTATTGGTTCTTTGTGAGCAAAGCCCTCTAATTTTGTTGTTTCCTGTATTTAATTTTTAACTGATGTAATTTTCAATTTAATTCTAGTTGCTTTCAGCCTAGTTCAGCATTTAGTTACTGAAGAGATTCTTCATTTATAAAAAGGAATTCTTAAATGTATTTAGTAATGAAATATGATGTCAATTTTACACACATGTTTTTATCACTTGCTTTCAGCCTTAGCTTTTTGTTTGGTCAAGTTTCCAATTGTTATTCCACTTCAGTTTGTGGGTTTTCTGAGTTACTATATTCTAGTTCAAATGCTTGTTTTTGGCACTGACCCGAATCCTTGAATGTTTACTTGAGATTTAAACGTCTGTGTGTGGCATTGTTTGTTAACAACATATTTCATCTTTAGGAAGTCTACACTGTTAGCCCCTTCAGTTTAAGTCCACAGAACTTGTAGCACTAGAAGTCGTCGAAAAGGGCTGAAACCAAAGCAGAGTTGAGAGTTTGATAACACCCCCTTGCTATTTATATCTGTTCATAGGGTACAGAGCTTGAAGGCTGCAGCAGGGTGCTGGCTCAAATGGTTTAAGAATGCTTGATTATCTTTCTGATCTTAACCTGTATGTGCAAGAGCTTGAACTGCAGCTGGTTCATCAAACTTCATTGGAGAACACACTCCTATTTTGTTAAGCTAGGTAAGGAATATGCCAATACACTGCACTGTCTCCTTTAGGCCATAGGAACATCCTGAAGATGAAGGCTTATGCTGAATGCAGGTCCTTGTGACCAGACCTAGATGTGGAAAGGCAATCTGAAGTTAGATGCAGAGCATGTTGAGAATTGTGATCTGGATAGTGTTACTCTAAAAGAAGCAGAGTGCTACGACATCGAAGATGACAGACTTGTATACTGCAACCTTTCTTCACAACAAGAAGTTCCAGATGAAAGTCCTAACCAACAGGAATGCAATCTCTAGCTATTGTGCTTGTACATATGGGTGTAGCCTCAAAGGAATAATTAGGAGGTTGGGTTTGAAGAAGAGAAGTCTTCTGCAAGGTGCAACAGTTGAACAATAAGATGCTTTTGGTTACAATTTGAGGTTCTAGTCAATTTTGAGATGGTCAGCTAGCTCCTTGGTTTATTATAGATGTATATTGTTGCGAGCAGCTCATGCCAGCAGGGTCGAGGTCCTAACAGGAGGTCGGTTTGCTCAGCAGACTTGATCTTGAAGCAGAAGGCCAGAAAGAAGCAGAAAGAAGTCCATAGTCTCGCAACATCAGAACATGAGATTCTACCGGCTGCAGAGTTGTTGTCGTCAGAAAAGTTTATTTGATGCTTTTCGGCAAATTTGTGCAGCCATCATGGAGGATTGGGAGAGCTACGAAGATGATACTCAGATTAAATATTGAGTCAAGAAAGAAATCAGCATGATCAGGTGCGTATTGAATTATCTTTGTCGCATTTTTACTCAAAGAACCATATGGTGTCATATAATTTTCTCAGCGCAAGCTACATGTTAGGTGTTTTCTTGATAATATTAGACATTCGTATAATCGTATTAAAAAGTAGAAGTAGAGACTGTGAATAGATGGTGAACTTGAAAGGTGAGTTTTGGAGGAAGTTGAAATATAGATGAAGAAATTAATCTTATATTGAAATAGTGTAAATTTTATGGGTTAGTAGTTGAAGGATCTGATAGTTGCAAAGGAAAAGGCAGTGAATTGCTTTGTAAAGAAATTTGTTGGTGGAACAAGGAAGTGAAGAAGTTAATTAGAGTGAAGAGAACAAATTACAGGAGTTGACAAAAATGATAAGTAATGAAATTTTCGGTTAGTGAGGCTAATAAAAGGACTATAGCATACGATAATATACATATTGAGTTCGTAAGTATAAACTTGTGAAGATACGAGAAGAAATTGTGACTATGTGGATACTGTTAAGCATATGATCATTGCCCGTCACGGGTGGCAAGATTGGAGAAGCATATGTTGGACTAGGGTTAGACCACAACAAACATGGATTGAGGCAGTAAAACAAGGTTTATGTTGATTGCTAATTTAAGAGAGCAGCAGGCCCTTATCTGAGCTCAACGACATCAAGGATTATGTAGTTGAGGCCAAGAGTTTGAGATAAAGGCTTTGTTGTTGTTGTTGAACCTGTATGGTGTAGTTGTGGTTCACAAGCTTTTAACAAATTCACTATATGTGATATAGTGATGGGATTCTAGTTAATTTAGTGTTAAATACTGATATATGAGAAGAGAGATCAAAGACTGGAGTTCGTACTGTGATTTTCTTCTCTTTCTGTACATGAAGAAGGTGCTGATTATGACTTTTATCTCTGGCCTTCAAACAATCCGAGGACAGAGAAAGACATGAAAGCTTCATTTCACGGAGATTGAGATGATCGAGTTATTGTAGACCTGTATTCTCTTAGATCACGAGGTTTATTGAGTTTGTCAAAGCATTTATAAGGTTCATGTTTTCCTCTTATAATTCTCTACTTTGGGGAACATGAAGTTTGCTTCGTGTGGAGGCATTTCTCCATCAAAGATCAGCTTATATTTCTCTGTCTAGGGCTCGTATATCTTTAAAGACTCGGTTTTTTAAGTATTGAACATCGGTGATTATATTTTCACTTGTTAGCAGAGATTGTTGTTTCGCTGGTTGCATGTTTGGATTAGTACGGATGTATGTATAAAGATGTCACTAGTAGAGAGCCAGCTAAGCCTATTTGCAATGCTCAACACTGTAGTGGTCAGTTTTCGACCCTCTCAAGATCATGACACGTGTCCATCCAGTATCAAACAAGCGCGTGACACGTGACTGCTTCCAGAACTTCCCTGCAGGAGTCTTCGATCAATTCAAACTCCAAGCGGATCGGGTAGTTGAAGGAGAAGATAGATTGAGTTATGAGAATATCTATCTTTAAGTCAAATCTCTATTTGAATCCAACAATTAAGGCTCGGGAACAAATTATCTATATCTGCAGCTAGACACAGACTACCAGATGGAGAAGAATTTTCGCTCATCCTATTCAAAGCAGAATGTTCTCAGCTCTAGCCGCATCTGGGAAAAGAAAACTTAATATTTAAACATAGCTGGACTCTGTAGTCTTATCCAACGGATACCATCTGTATAAATAACAAAACCCTTCCAATGCGAAGGGGGATCGAGGAATTGACCAACCAATGAATCAAGATAGAAACCCTAGCACACTAGAGAAACCCCATTGTAATCACCATTACCATGGTGAAATTTCTCTCCATCTTTTGTGGTTTTTTCCCATTTGTGTTTTCAAATAATTCTCTGTGTTTGCGCAGGATTCTCTGTGATGTGCTTTTCCCATCTCTATAAATCAGGTCCGCTGATTAATTTCCTAGAAATTACCCACTGCATTTGGTGCTTTCATTATTATCTTTGAGTCTGCACTCTTAAGTTCTCCCGATCGAATACCTTTCCTCAAAACAACCTCGCACTACTGATATGGCTCCACCAAGGAAGAACGTCGCCCAGGCTACAGCCGCCACTGTTCCGAAAGGAAAGGAGAAAGCTATCAAAGCACCCGAGCCTGAGGATCATCAGACTAACCTATCTAACGTCCATATCCATGACGATGAAGACTTCCACTTTTCCTCTGCCATGTCACAGAGGGCGTTGGCTGCTGAATCCGAGCTCCATCACACCGCAAGCAACTCTACAGATGCTCTTCAACCCGAAGAAGCAGATGGAGGATCAGCAAGCCGAGATGAATTAGCTTCGCGAGACGGCTACTCTTGAAAAAGACGCAGCAACTCGTATCTAGACGCGACTTCTCAAACAAGTCGATACACTGCGAAAGTCACAGTCCTCCCGTACCCGAAGAGCCAGGACCCCCCGTCACCAAAGCATGACAGGAAATCCGCACAATCTACTGACAACTCGAAGTGCGACTGGTCGGTGACCTCCAACGATGATGAGCACTTCGAGTACTCAGGGCGTTCCCAAGCCCCGAAGTTCCCTCGCATAGAAGATATCACAGATCTAGTCTAGAAGTGGCTCAACCAAACGGAACAGCAGTTTTCGAGAGGAATGGAGCGCAGTGGGCTGAGACCCTCCGACTCACCACTGTCGGAGGAAATCATCGCTCTCCATTTCCCGAGAAAATTTGTCATTCTCACCTTCGATCACTACTCGGGAACCTCCAACCCTCTCCTCATCTTCACCAGTTCCAAGACAAAATGGCAGTTTATGCTTATGATGACCTCCTCCTTTATATGGCGTTCCCTTCCATTCTCAAGGGAGTTGCTTATCATTTGTTATATTCGCTCTCGAAGAATTCCCTCCGAAGTTTGAAGATGTAACTGATGCCTTCTACAACTAGTTCGCTTCTCGGAGAAAGTTTCAAAAGAATAATAACCAACTCCTCATGGTGAAAATGAAATCAGGGGAGAGCCTGAAAAACTACGTCATCTACTTTCAGAGCTAGATGGCCCTGGTGTACAATTGCAATAAAGACGTCACCGTAACATTCATCAGTGGGCTGCAAATCACCCACTCATTTTACAAGCGTCTGGTGAAGAACGATGTCACCAAGATTAAGGAATTCTTGTCAGAGCACAGAAGTACATGCAGATTGAAAAGCGACCGGGTTGCCACCAGTCGCCCTCCCAAATAAGGACCTAAGGTCAAGAAACTGAAGCCACAGTTCCCCTCGAGGAAGAATCTGAGTCGCAATGCCGCCGCTGTCTACAAAACACCTAGGCATGCGCTCAAATCCAACAATGGAAGTGCTAGAGAGCTCGACCTCTTCCTCTTCAGGATATCTATCAACTATATTTTCAACACCATCAAAAATTAGCTTTAGGTCAGGTTCCCAAATAGACTGCTCTCATAGAACCCGAAGGGGCCTGGATCCAGAGACTACTGTGCCTTCTATTGCGGAAGGGGCCACCTCACAGTGGCTTGTCGCACCCACTTGTGGCACCTTCAGGACCTGGTCAATAAAGGATATCTCTGAGAGTTCATTCTCAACCCGGACTGTCCTCAGAGGTCAGGGTGCAGAAGCAGCTCAAGACCATTGACGAAGACTAAGTAGTGCTCTCATTCAGGGAGGCAAACGCCATCTTCGAGACCTCTTCAGTGTAAGGCACCACTGTGAAGGGAAAAACCATTTATGTCAATAAAACTTGGAGGGACAACTATCCAGCAATATTGACACGTCCGCCTTAGCCACTGGGCAGACCCGTCTTCTTCTCGGAGGAAGACACCTACGTCGTGCACTTCTCGCACAATGACGCTTTGGTCGTGGCAATACACATCAGCTGCTGCAAAGTATCAATGATCTTGGTTGATGGGGAAGTAGTGTCAATATTCTGTACGGGCATGCCCTAGATTGAATAGAGGACACTCCCGAGTTGGTCCAAAAAATGATGATCCCTCATATCCAGCCGCTTCTTTATGGATTCGATGAGAGAGAAGCCTGTTTGGAACAGTCGAATTCCTTGTTCGAGCAGATCCATATAATGTCATCACCGAGTTCTGCGTCCTTGACGTCAAATCTCCCTATAACATCATCATAGGGAGGCTATGGATTCACATGATGAGGGCAGTCCCATCCCCCATCATCAACTTCTGAAGTACCCCACACTATCTAGAATGACTAACATAAGGGGTGACCAAGAGATGGCGAGGACAGTATCCGCAGTAACCCGGAAGAGGTCTGACTGGGTGCAAAGGGCCTCTCGAGTAGGTCCAAATGAAGACTCTCCTATCGACAAGAAGCAGGAGAGGATTGCTGACCAATAGCAGTCACAGTACGGCAAAAGTTGAGATCCCTACTTACCCACTGAGTCGATAAACCCTGACAGCAAAACCGAAGAGGAGCCTGAATCATTCATTGTAGACCCACATCATCCTGAGTGAACCCTTCGAATCGACTCAAGCATGCACCCTCATGGGAAGACATTGTTTAAACAGTTTTTGTCAGACAATTCAGACATATTTGCGTGGTCTCCTACTGATATGTCTGGAATTGACCCTGAGGCCATCTGCCACAAGCTCTCCATCAAGTCGAACGCTAAGCTAATGAAGTAGAAGCCTAGGAGAATGAACGAAAAAAAAACTCACGTCATCAGCGATGAAGTTGATCACCACTTCAAGTCGGCTTCATTCGAGAGACATTTACCCTGACTAGATCTCCAATCCGTTCTCATGAAGAAAAAAATGGCAAGTGGAGAGTCTGCATCGACTTTACCAATATCAATGAAACTTGCCCGAAGGACAGCTATCCCCTCCGAGGATCAATCAGCTAGTAGAGGTGACGGCTGGCCGCAAGCTCCTTAACTTCATGAACGCTTATTTTGGGTATAATAAGATCAAGATGCACTCGCCAGATGAAGACAAGACAGCCTTCATTACTGATCGAGGAATCTACTGCTACAAGGTGATACCCTTCAGACGCAAGAATATTGGGGTTCCAGCAAATGATCAACAAAGTCTTCAAGGAACTTATCGGGATCACCATGGAAGTATACGACGATGATATGTTAGTGAAAAGCGTACAACACACGGATCATCTCCAATATCTAGACAAAGCCTTTGATCTCCTTAGGTAATACAAGATGAAGCTCAACCCCGAGAAGTGCACATTTGGGGTGACTTCTGGGAAGTTTTTGGGATATCTGGTCATCAACGGGGCATCGAGGCCGACCCCGACTAGATATCTACAATTCTAAATATGAAATCACCTACTTGTGTGAAGGAGGTCCGACACTGAACGGACGTCTTGTGGCCCTCAATTAGTTCATTAGCTGATTCACGGACAAATGCTGGCCCTTCTTCAAAGCCTTGAAGAAGAATGGGGTCGACTTTTGCTAGAACAAGGAATGCGAGATAGCTTTTCAGGGATTGAAGAGGTATCTGACTTCACCACCAATGATATCAAAGCCTTCCTCGGGAGAGACACTACATCTTTACCTCACCATCTCGGAGTCAGTTGTGAGCAGAGCCTTGGTTCGTGAAGATTATGGCATCCAGAAGCTGCTATATTACATCAGCCACTCCATGAACTGACCACAAACCAGATACCAAAGGTTAAAAAAGCTGGTACTTGCTCTCTTCGTCATCTTGAGGAAGATTAAGCACTACTTCCAAATCTTCCTGATCATAGTCCTCATAGAGCACCTCCTGATAAGCATCGTGAAAAACTCAGAAGCAACAGGGAGTATATCAAAATGGTCATTGGAGCTGAGGTCCTCTGGACTCAAATACGAGCCAAGGACAATAATCAAAGGACAAGTTTTGACTGACTTTATCGCCAATTTTACCCCAGGTGTCACTAAGCAAGCAGACCTACTGGAAGGATGGATTCCGAACATCGACGAGCTTCAAATAGCAAGGGGCAGGCATCAGGATTATCCTCACCACTCTAGAAGGATCTATCAGCGAACAGTCATTTACTTTTGATTTTCCGGTGTCCAACAATGAAGCCGAGTATGAGGCAGTTCTAGCTGAATTCCGAACGGCTATAACACTTGGGGTTACAGGGCTCGAAGTTGTACCTATTAAGAGAAGGGTCTTGTACTTATCCCTACATCTCAGGGAGAAATTATGTGGGTTCATCCCGACCTTGTGGAAGGTCAACAGTGGACTACTGTTACCAACAGAAAATCGAAAGGCAAGGCAAAAGCTTCACCTTGCAATGTGGTATGCGCTTCCTCTCAGGAAGCAGAGACTGATGTTCCCTCACTAACCGACTCAGAGAAGGAGATGATTATCCTTGCCACAGAGCAGAATGCACCGCTTGTGGCCGAAACTTATTCGGGACAGTCGTACTTAAAGAAGTATGAAAGGATAGGGGCAAATCCGCCTGGACCTATTGCAGAGCCAACCAAGCCCTCCGCAAAACAACCTTTGGAGAAGCAGAAAGAGCTTCGGTATTCTAAAGCTCTCACGAAGGACAAAGTAGAAGGAACGTTAGCACCTTATCGCTTTGATGTGTTAGCTCAACTAGCCAACATTCCGGCCAGGATCACCCTTTACGAGCTCCTAAGACTGTCAAAGTCAGTAAGAGAAGTTCTAGCCGATGCTGAGGTCTTCATGACCCAAATCCCAGCTGAGCCATAGGAGGAAAATAAAGAAGATTGCCTCTACGCCTCTCAAAATGCCTCCTATATCACCTTCACGCCAGACGACATGTAGGTTAAGGGGAAACATGATAGGCCCCTATACTTTATAGGGTACATTGAATCATCTGAAGTGAGCCGCATTCAGATAGATTCAAGATCTGCATTGAGCATTATGCCTTGTCGGGTCATGCAACACTTAGGCATCCCCACCTACCGATTGAGCGCTACCCAAACTACCATATATGGTTTCAACGCTAATGATACACGCCCAATGGGGAAGATCAAACTCAAATGTCAAATTGAGAATCTATGATCTGAAGTGACGTGCTATGTGATTGATGCCGACACTTCATATAATTTGCTGCTGGGACGACCGTGGATTCATCGTAACTCCATCGTCCCCTCTACTTTCCATCAAGCCATGAAATATATCGACAGAAGTGGAAAGTCTGAATGTTGGTTGCCGAAAGGCATCCGTTCAAGGGGGTAGAAAACTATTTCACAGACTCCCTCCTATACCAGGATTCTCTGGAAACGAACAAAATCTATAGCCAGAGGAACCAGACTCTGGTAATGAAGCTGACACTGAAGCAGAGGCGGAAGAAGAGTGCCTGTGGGAATTAAATCCACTTGTAAAGAGCATTAATAAGCTTGATGTTAATAACACCGTCGATGACGTAGGCGAGTGGTATATTAATGAAGAGTTAGATTTGACTTACTTTTTTGTGTTTGCTTATGATTCAGTGTCGTCTGACACTAGTACCGATGTAGATGAGGACCCTAGTCGGCAATAGGTGCTCTGACATCATTGCATGCACTGGTGAGGATATCCCTCACGACGTATCAAGACATCCATGATGCACAAGAATCACTATTCATGATCCCAGCAAAAGGCAAAGGCCAAAAGCTAATTCTTTTTGGAAGAATCAAACCCGAATTGATGCCTCGCGAAGACTCGAAAGCGAGAACGAATCCCTCAATTCGCCCATTATAAGCCAAGTGTACTCAGAATGATGGAGAACATGGGGTATGATTTAACAAAGAGTCCTGGCTTGAACTTTGACAAAGGAAGAAGAACACTGCTTCGATCATTTGTTCCAAAAGGGAAGATCCCTGATTATTATCAGAAAATTCGCAGGGGGTTGGGCTATGTGTCAACTCCAATCCTGTCAGCGTCTGAGTCTGAAGGGTCATTGTATCGTAATCACTCGTCAGGCACATCATCATAGGAGTCAGATGTCAGTATCGGCAACATCTTCAGAGAACTTTCAGTAAACATAGTTCAACAAGCCACTTAGAAGATGGAGATGAAGAAATGATCTGATCAGATGCAGATCCTTAAATCAAACACCTAAACACTCTCTGGGATATTCGCTTCGAACAACATGAATCACTCACAGAGGATAAAGTCACCCAGATTAATCTGGGAGACGAGGCTAATCTCAAGCCCATCTTTATAAGCGAAAGCTTATCACCTCTTTAAAGGAAGATCTGATATCTCTCGTGCGAGAGTATATAGATGTTTTGGCTTGGAATTACTAGGACATGCCTGGGCTTGATCCTCGAGTGGCTATGCATCGCCTCAACATTAATTCAGACGCGAAACTAGTCAAACAACAATATCGACGGTTCCATCCAGAAATAATTGAAGCAATCTAGTCAGAAGTCAAAAAGCTCATAAACTCTGGCTTCATCAGGGAGGAACAACACCCGATTGGGTAGCCAATATCATCCCTGTTAACAAGAAAAATGGAAAGATCCGAGTTTGTATTGATTTTCGCGATCTAAATGAGGCATGTCTAAAAGATGAATTTCCTTCCCAATCATGGATGTCATGATCGACAATACGTGTGGGTTTTAACGGATGTCCTTTATGGATAGGTTCTCAGGATACAATCAAATAAAGATGTACCCTGATGACAAAAAGCATACATCTTTTAGGACACCTCTGGGGGTGTAATGCTATACTGTCATGCCCTTCGGATTGAAAAACGCGGGAGCAACATACCAAAGGGCTATGAATGCAATTTTTCACAAGCACATACGCAAAACAGTAGAATGCTACTTCGACGACATTGCAGTAAAAAGCCGTACCAAGGGCGATCACATAGCAGATCTAAAGACAGTATTCAAAATCATGCAGGCACATCAGCTGAAGATAAACCCCACTAAATCCTTCCTGGGGCTAGCCAGCGGTAAATTCCTAGGATTTATTGCGACATCGAAAGGAATCCACCTCGATCCAGAGAAAGTCCGCGCTGTCTAGGAGATGCAACCTCTAAGGAACCTCAGAGAGCTTAGAGGGTTGCAAGGGCGATGAGCGTACGTCCAGAGGTTTATCTCAAATCTCCCGGGAAGATGCCAACCCTTCACCAAATTAATGAAGAAAGGAGTCTCATTCATTTAGGATGATGCTTGCCAACAAGCGGTCGAGCAAATCGAACGATACCTCACGCAACCACCTGTCCTTACAGCTCTTGTTTTAGAAAAACCTTTCCTGTTATGTGTTCAAGCGATGGATCAATCCTTAGAAGTTTTTCTAGCCCAGAATAATTATCAGGGACACGAGCAGGAAATCTACTATTTGAGTAGAACTATGATCGGAGCCGAATATTGGTACAACCCGATCGAAAAGGAAGATTTGGCGTTGGTGTTCGCCGTTTAGAAAATGCGACATCACTTGATGGGCCAAACCATACATGTTATATCAAAAGTTAATCCTTTAAGGTTGCTTATGTAAAGCCATCGTCGCTGAAAGGTCGACTGGCAAAATGGGCCATACTACTCTCCCAATATGAGATGCAATTCCTACCAAAAAAGCCGTAAAGGGACAGGCAGTGGAAGATTTCCTGGCTGAGCATCCAGATCCAAGGGCGACCAAACTTTTGAGGATCTCCCAGACGAGGTCGCTGAAGTTTGTCTGACCCAGACATCTTTCGAAGGACAGGTGTGGCAGCTCTTCTTCGACAGTGCATCAAGGACGGGCTCACGAGGGAATGTCGTAGCAGGAGTGGGGGTAGTCCTTGTCTCCCTACAGAATTACGTAATCTCTCATGCATTCTCAATAACTGAGCCATGTTCCAATAATATAGCGGAATACAATACTCTCTTGATCAGAATGCAAATTGCCAATGAGATTGGTGTTAAAAATCTTGAAGCATGCGGTGACTCTAAGCTCATCGTTAACTGAGTTCACGGGAAGTACGAAGTCAGACTTGAAGACTTAGTACCCTATTACAACACAACTATTTACATGGCTGAGAGGTTTAGAAACTTTTATATTGACATGTATCTCGTCAACAAAATGCGCATGCAGATGTACTGGCATCTCTCGCTGCTTCATTGGCTCTTCCAGCTGGAGTAGTAGAGTGATCGGTAAAAAGCAAGCACAAGAATAAGTAAAAAGAGTGTGGGTCAATGTTACTACTTTTGTGATTCTTTCGTAATAGTGAAGTGGGTATACGGGTCGTATCCACAAGGAAGGAGAGCGATGAAAGCTTGATGCGGCTTCTTTGTTAAAGAAAAAAGAAAGTTCTTTATTTCAAATAAAGAATTGAAAATGAAAACAAGTTAGTTTCAAAAATTATTTTAGAATGATTTGGTGGTTTATAAAGCTGGATTTTCTTAATGGTAAAAACGCATGGCTAACTTTCTACTAAGTGCTCCCACTAATCCCTAACTTCTTGAAGATGTAGCCTCACGATGGATCATAGGCAAGCATACCCCTTTTGCATAGGAACTATTCACGTGAAAATCGAGTGAAAGTTCTTCCCATAACTTAGCTTAACATGGTAAAAACTTGGACATTTCCTTATTAAGATCCAATTGAAGGCGATAATACGGTAAGACACAAGTGCATTAATGGTATCGGCAAGCTAAAAGGAAAATCTCTAACTTACAAAAACAAGCAAAACATACAATTCATAGATCATCAAAAATCCGTTAAGCATGAAATATAAGAAAGTGAATACTTGAATGTAAGTTAGAGTTAGAACCCTCATCTTAAGATATCATAGCTCTTATTTGCACAAGGCTTATTTGACACTATTGACTCATTGAGTTTATCAATCAGGTTGTTAGAGATTAGTGGGTTAGTAATTAGTTAGCCATGCAATGGAAGAGTTAGTTAGACATGATAGTAAAAGAAACAAAAAAGGAAAAGAAGTAAAGAGAAAGGGAGTTACACTACAATAAGAAAGTAAAAGCAATTATAAAATACAAGTAAATGGAAAGAAGAAAGAGAAGTAGTTACTTGTATTAGCTTGTCACCTTCAAATACAACTCTTACACACTCTCTCTTTCACTCTAATGGCTAAACTAAAACTAGAAGAAGAAAGAAACTAAAACAACTACAATCCTAAAAATAAGATTACAACAATGCTCTATGATTGAAGCTTTACCTGCACACAAAATACGGAATTACAGAACTTAAAAATAAAGATGTGCAAGTGCTCAATTCTACCGCGATAGCAAGTGGCTATGCGGGTCGTGATCCACAAGGAGGGTTTGCGATAGAAGCGTTCAAGGTTTTTTAATTGAAATCTTAATGAAGATAAAATGAAGATTCTTCTTTGTTTAAAGAAATGAAAATGAAAAAAGAAAGTTATGTTAAAGTCAGAAAGAAAATGAGAGATGAAGAAGGTGGAGAGAAATGGAGAATGACTATTTACAAAGAAAGGGGAAAGAAAGCACTATGTACAAATGAGTTTGGAAAGAAGCGATTTGGAAGATATGGTGTTGATGATTTAATTTACAGAAATAAAAGAAAATTGAAGAAATACTTACCTTAGTTTGGTTGATGACTTACTTGGAAACCTTGCATGTTCTACCTTACTTTGGAGGCGTTCAACGCATAAGACATAGGATGGAGCTCAGTCCCCGTTCGCATTATATCATCAAGCCCGGCAAGAATGAAGTGATACGGATTTGAGGAGGAGAACATCTTCATGAAGTATCGTTGGCACTCACAAAGACTTTGTTATACTTATGCTTCAGAATTCACTTGCATTCTCATCAAAAACAAACAGAGGTAAAGTAGAAAGAGGAAAAGAAAAAGAAACTAAAAGAAAAGAGACGAACATAAACAAATGTTTACCTTTATTGCTTGAAACAATGGAAGAAAGGAGGAGGGTACATCGGTGTCACTCTCAACATCAGCCTCTCTCTCTTACTTACATGAATCTTCATCTAACCTGAGCTTACATACAAGTTACATAAAAAGAAAAGAAAACCTAAACTAAGAAATGGAAAACTTAGCTAAATCCTATCTCTGCCTTCTCCTTGCTCAGCTAAAACCAGTATTTATAGGCAAAAAACCTAAAGGAGAAGATCCCAAGAAGATTGGGGGAATCTCCTGGTCTGATGTATTTCCCGTATCTTCTTCTGATTTTCTTATTTTTTTCTTCAAAAGTTGACAAAACAGCCTTTGATTGTGCTTGATTCAGGGAGGATTCTTCTCAACCTTCCTTATATGCAAGATTTTGCCTTGATTCAGGGAGGATTCTTCTCAACCTTCCTTATATACCAAGATTTTGCCCACAGGGAGGATTCTTCTCAACCTTCCTTATATGCCAAGATTTTGCCCTGATTTCTTCATCTTGATTCAGGGAGGATTCTTCTAAACCTTCCTTATATGCCAAGATTTTGTCCTGATTTCTTCATTTCAAATTTATTCTGAATTAATCAAAATTTGGTGGGCTTTTGGGCTTGTTTCTCTTCATCTCCTTAAGGAATGGGCCTGCAAATAAATTAAACATTTAATTAGGACAAAGCAGATTTTATTCTATAATAAGTATGGAAATATGATAATAAATGTGCAACATTAGTGACAATCACACCCCCATACCTATCTTTTGCTCGTCCTCGAGCAAAACAACTAAACTATACTAAGGATTATTAGACCACTTTCGCAGGTCACGCGATTGCACTGAGCATGTGCAACAAGCCGTTAAACCTCTAGGTTTCCCCTAGAGGACGAGTTTTGTCTCGTGAGGGTTTTCAGTGGATTACATCCACAAAATCCATAAAGAAAGAGAAACAAAGGTTAGTATTTTCGAAAAGCATTTTGAAAGAGAAAATATTTGAAATATAATTGTAAGATTTAAGCAATCTATAAGTTATAGGAAAACTGAATTTTCATTCCTAAACTTAGTCTCTATTCAAAAATTTGTTATCAATCGAAGTAAGGAGTCAAATTGTACTTCTCATCTGGTCTATTACTTTACCCTAAGTCATATGCACTTTGTGATTGTGAAATTTTGACTAAGGATTCTTTTAACTCTAACTCTTATGCCTCTTATTATATATATATATATATAGATATATATATATATATAATTTTTTTTTGGTATTATTCCTTAGTTCTAATAGGCTTTCTAATCTGCCCATGTAACGAGCCTTTAATCGATGACTCCAAACCAAACGGTCTTAGGGCACCAGGTGAGAAAACACCCCAAGGACTCAAGGACTTGAGCAAACAAGGCCACAAAACTAAGGATTTTATTATATGAACCCCTTTTAGGCGTGAATACTTATGCTTTATTAGGCACAAATACCCAGCTTAATCAGAGAATGTTATATATATATATATATTTTCAAACTTATCTAATCATCTTTCGCATAAATATTAAGGCTTGCTTAGGCCAAAGCACCTAACTAATCAATAATTAGATTTGTTTATCTTTCTTTTTCTTTTTCTTTTTTTTATAAGGCATAAGAATCTTTGTTTTGAACCCTAAGTGTGTAAGTGTATGAAGTGTGCATATTTCATCAAGGTAAAGATCAAGACTAAATACTTTGACAAATTATCTTCCTAACCCTAAAAATCAAACAAATAATCTTATTTTGACCAAGTATAAGAAATCCTAATTTAGATTTTCCTATTCCTTAAAATTAACTTAATTTCTTACAAAAAATAAGTCAAAATATTGTTTCTATTTTTCAAAAAGTTTTTAAAAGTAAAGAAAATGTTAATTTTTTTATTTTTTTTTAAAAAGAAAAACCTAAGTTATGTTAGAACCCTCCCCCACACCTATCTCATGCATTGTCCTCAATGTATGAATATTAATGCATAGATGCATGAAAAAGAAGAAAGGGAAGGAAAATGTTACCTTAAGGTGGTGGTTCCGGTGGTGGTCTGATTGGTCCACGAAATGCGGCCCAATCAACTTTTCTTGGGGCTCGGAGGAACCCGCCAGAAATTACTCTAATATAACCCACTAAAAAGATGTGTCCATAAAGGATTTTTATTAAGTATTTGACCCCATCTAATTTCCAAATTCCATAACAAATTTTGGAGTCAAATTGTCAACCACCTCGTCCCAGAATGGAGTATGAAATGATAGAAGGATTGACTTGGACTCAGGAAGTACAGGAACTAACACCGACTCAGGAAGGTGACTTAAGTCAAGTAAAGGTTCAAGAGTCGAAATAGGTTCAGAAATTGGGTCCAAGTCAAGAAGTTGGAACTCAAGTCCACAATTATTTTCCAACAATGGAATGTGACTTAATGTTGGTAATTCAAGTTCAAGAATGATAGGTGGAATCAAAACTGACTCTAAAATATTACTCAAGTTTGGTAACAAAACAGGAGTCAATAATGATTCAGAAAGTTGAACTGGATCACGGATTTGGAAATCTAGGTCACATATCTCATTGAGTTCAATATCAAAAAAATGAGAACTTGCCAATTTATCAATGAGATTTTCAAGATTATAAAATTGGTCAAGTTCAATATGATCATCAAAGATGGGTGATTCAATTTCATGATGAATTGGCACAGGATCCAATGTTGACTCGGGAAAAAGATTTAAATCAGGTGTAGATACCTGAGTCATTATTGAATCAGGAAGTAAAATTGAATCACTAAGTTCTAGTTCATGATCATATTCATTTTCAAGTTCTATTTCAGGCAAGGGATAACTTGTCAAACTATCAATTTCATTTGGAGTTTGGGCAAGTTCAAATGGTTGTTCTGAAATGGAATCTTGATTTCCAAAACTACATGACTCTTCGGCTCTAACAGGATGGTTAGTGACATCAGAACTGGTCAAACGGTGAGAACGTAGAGATTCGACCATCATATCTATGTCACGATTTCTAGCATTTTGAGCATGAGTCATGGCTTCAAGCATCTTTTCATAATTGATGGATTCATTGTTTTGATGAAAAGATGAAGTGTTGTCTTGGAAGTGGTAGTGAAATTGTGAGTCCATCAGATTTTATGATTGTTGTTTGGACTCACGCATACTCCTTTCCAAAATTGATGGTTTTCTATTTTGGACTGGTGGAACTGAGTATGATTCTTGGGGATATTGTGGACTAGGTGGATAAGGGGGACAAGTTGGTTGAAAATTATGCTTGGGGTAGGTGAATCCCCACTGACTCTGTGAAGAGTTGAAATCGTTATGGAAATTATAGTCATACGATGGGGGACATGGGTTATATTGATTCGGATAAGACCAATCCGACACACTAGGTTGGTTAAAGTCATGATATGTCAGGTTGGTAATATCCGAAAAAGAGTTTGATGTGTAATATGGATTATTATTGAAATTGGAAAAATTGTTATTATAGGCCATATCACACAATGGAATACAAACAAAAAGAAAGAAAAACAAACAAATAAACAAAGAAAAATAAAAAAAAATTCTAATCTAAGTTAGGGTAGACCTATGACCTAGACGACTCCTAACTGGTTAGACTGTCCACGGGAGGTCCAATGCAGACTTTGACCACAAGCTAATCAGCCAGGTCAGGGCAATGTTGGTGGGAGGTTTTCCGTCAAAGACGTTCCTTAATTAAATAACCACCAACCTTCGGGCTTTCGACCCTTAATCCCTTTCCTAGACACTGATTTTGCAAGAGTCAAATTCCAACACTTTTCGCCCTTAGGATGATCTCCTAATTGAGTCCGAGATGTCCCTAGGGCCAACGTCTACTCATTTTTAGTTAGGCTTGGGTTAGTGAGTGCTTGGAATCTGATTTTTGGGCTAAGGAAGGGTGATTAAATCCCCACCTTATCTTGTTATGGGTTAGTGCCCTTAAGATAAGTTTGTGCAAGTGTACAAGATATGTAAATAAGATTCACTCAAAGCGATGTAAATCAATCAAGAGATAGTCCTATTCTAGATGCAATGCGTACGTACCTTGCTCCAGCACTCTTCAACAGTAAAAGTAAATGAATTGAAAAGACACGTGCCTAAAATGCAAACGTCTAATCAATTTTTTATCTTTTCAACAAATGTTTTACTGTTGATTATTAGCAGGCTTATGTGATTGCATATAAGAAATAAAGTTGCAGAAAACTAGAATTTTGCAAAGCAAGCAGCCCTGCAAAAACCAATTAGTAGTGAACTCTTCCTTGCCGCGGAAACGCTGCTAAAGCCGAGAAAACGCGGCAATTCAGAGGGTACTTGGTCTCTGCTTTCTAGAGCAGAGGCCCAATACCACTTATATGTTTCTGCAATCCTTCTTTCCTGCTTTGCTTGCCCTATAACCTGCAACAGAGAAGAAAATTCGTTTTAGTTCTAAAAATTCAATATAAATCAGATTTCAATAAAAACCATTACCCTCCCCGGCAACGGCGCCAAAATTTGATTGAAGCTTTACCTGCACACAAAATACGGAATTACAGAACTTAAAAATAAAGATGTGCAAGTGCTCAATTCTACCGCGATAGCAAGTGGCTATGCGGGTCGTGATCCACAAGGAGGGTTTGCGATAGAAGCGTTCAAGGTTTTTTAATTGAAATCTTAATGAAGATAAAACGAAGATTCTTCTTTGTTTAAAGAAATGAAAATGAAAAAAGAAAGTTATGTTAAAGTCAGAAAGAAAACGAGAGATGAAGAAGGTGAAGAGAAATGGAGAATGACTATTTACAAAGAAAGGGGAAAGAAAGCGACTATGTACAAATGAGTTTGGAAAGAAGCGATTTGGAAGATATGGTGTTGATGATTTAATTTACAGAAATAAAAGAAAATTGAAGAAATACTTACCTTAGTTTGGTTGATGACTTACTTGGAAACCTTGCATGTTCTACCTTACTTTGGAGGCGTTCAACGCATAGGACATAGGATGGAGCTCAGTCCCCGTTCGCATTATATCATCAAGCCCGGCAAGAATGAAGTGATACGGATTTGAGGAGGAGAACATCTTCATGAAGTATCGTTGGCACTCACAAAGACTTTGTTATACTTATGCTTGAGAATTCACTTGCATTCTCATCAAAAACAAACAGAGGTAAAGTAGAAAGAGGAAAAGAAAAAGAAACTAAAAGAAAAGAGACGAACATAAACAAATGTTTATGCTTGAAACAATGAAAGAAAGGAGGAGGGTACATCGGTGTCACTCTCAACATCAGCCTCTCTCTCTTACTTATATGAATCTTCATCTAACCTAAGCTTACATACAAGTTACATAAAAGGAAAAGAAAACCTAAACTAAGAAATGGAAAACTTAGCTAAATCCTATCTCTGCCTTCTCCTTGCTCAGCTAAAATCAGTATTTATAGGCAAAAAACCTAAAGGAGAAGATCCCAAGAAGATTGGGGGAATCTCCTGGTCTGATGTATTTCCTGTATCTTCTTCTGATTTTCTTGTTTTTTTCTTCAAAAGTTGACAAAACAGCCTTTGATTGTGCTTGATTCAGGGAGGATTCTTCTCAACCTTCCTTATATGCCAAGATTTTGCCTTGATTCAGGGAGGATTCTTCTCAACCTTCCTTATATACCAAGATTTTGCCCACAGGGAGGATTCTTCTCAACCTTCCTTATATGCCAAGATTTTGCCCTAATTTCTTCATCTTGATTCAGGGAGGATTCTTCTAAAACTTCCTTATATGCCAAGATTTTGCCCTGATTTCTTCATTTCAAATTTATTCTGAATTAATCAGAATTTGGTGGGCTTTTGGACTTGTTTCTCTTCATCTCCTTAAGGAATGGGCCTGCAAATAAATTAAATATTTAATTAGGATAAATCAGATTTTATTCTATAATAAGTATGAAAATATGATAATAAATGTGCAACATTAGTGACCAATCACTCTAAACTCTGGATCTGCTTCTCTTCAAACTCCAGGAGGGTATTTGTAGGCACCAGGGGAACGGGGGCCAGGGGGACAACCCCTGGCCCAAAGCCCGGGCGCGCCTGCGCCTGTACGGAAGCAAAAACGCGGCCCAGATCATGTTTTCGCGGCCATGCCAGGGCGGCGCGCGCCTGGCTTCGGGCAGCGTGTCGTCCTGTCTGTCTCCTGTGCGATGGATCTTTTGGTTTCTGCATTTGATACCCTGCGCTGACAATATCTTCACTCTAAAGTCAATGGCTACTTGGTAGGTCTTTAATCACCCATTAAATGGTGATTTAGGGTCTTCTTCTTCATTTGCACACCATGGACGTAGGATCAAGCAAGCAAAGCTTTCTTAGCAGAATTTATATCAAATAAATGTCCGGATGTGACAAAAATTATGCAAAATTAGAGACTAATCACACCCCCACACTTATCTTTTTGCTCGTTCCGAGAAAAACAAAAAATAAGAAAATTATTACACCACTTTCGCAGGTGACGCGATTGTACTGAGCATGTGCAACAAGCCTTTAAACATTTAGGTTCCCCCGGAGGAGGAGTGTTGTCTCCTGGGATTTTCAGCGGATTGCACCACAAAATCTAGTAAGTGAAAAAATATTTGGTTGTTAGCAAATCTCTTTCAAGAAAAAGAACTTTCAATCATCTAAATAAAAATGACCGAATGATGTAAGAATTAAGTTCAACCCTCATAAGTCCTATACTTTAGCCTTCATAAAAGAAGAATTTATAATTTTTTCTTAAATTTAGAAAGGATCTTGTACTTCTAACTCATTCTGTTATTTTGCTTTAGATAGATATGCATAATGTGTAAGTGTGATGTGCTTGAGATTTTTCAACTCAACTATGAATATCAATTAATTTTATTAGTATTTATCTATTATTCTTTTTTTCATTACGCTTTCTACTTTACTCATGTAAACATATCAAACGGTGACTCCCAAACCAGATGGTTTTAGGGCACCAGGTGGAAAAAATACCCCTCAGGTCAAATATGCAAGTAGAGTAGGCCACGGAATCAAGATTTATTTATATATTATATATATTTATTGTTATTTTTTGGCGTGAGTAATCATTCTTCTTGAGGCACATTATCCAGCATTTTTTTTCCAGAGTTGTGTCTCTAAATCCCAAGCATGTTTGTATGGTTTATGCATATTCTACTAAGGCGAAATGAAAGGTATAAGTTATTTTCCTTATCCCTTCTAACTCTTAGTCAAACCAATATTTCTTATTATTTAGGCAAAAATAAAGATTCATTAATAAGTTCCCTTAATTCCTACAATCTTTTGTATTTTTATAAAAGTATGAAATTTCTTTTCAATCTGGAGATTTTTTTTTTGAAAGAAGAAAAAGAAAAAGTGTTAGCACCCCCCCCCACACTCTAATGCATTGTCCTCAATGAATGTTATGTAAATGCAAATGTAATAAATGGTGAAGAAATGATGTCAGCATCTTCGTTGACTCGGGTCGGCCAAGTGCGAATAGGCTAAAGAAATGTCAAAAAATGTAGAAGGTGTAAGCATATAATCAATAGGAAATTTTTTGTTTTATTATTATTATTTTTAGTTGCTGTGGTTAGGTGTATGATGGGGCAAAAAGAGTCAGTACACTATTATCTAGAGTCATTAGCTCAGTGGTCAAGAAGGGCTTCAGTCTTTCCCTTTCACTTTGATTTCCGTGTTGTTCTTAGGGTCTACAATAATCACAGCACTGTGTGGGAAAACAGTGCGCACAATGAACGGTCCAGACCAACGAGTCTTCAGTTTCCCCGCGAAAATATGAAGCCTCGAGTTGTACAGTAAAACCTTGTCTCCCAGGGCAAAGTTTTTCTAGGTTATGATCTGGTCATGGAAAAGTTTAGTACTGCTTTTGGTGATTCGAGCATTCTCATAGGCTTCATTCCGTATCTCCTCTAATTCTGAGATCTGCAGTCTCCTTAGTTCACAGCCTTACTTAGATCAAAATTGAGTTGCTTAATGGCCCATAGGGCACGGTGTTCTAACTCGATTGGTAGATGACAGGCTTTTCCAAATACGACTCTATAAGGAGACATTCTTAGGACTGTCTTAAAAGCAGTGCGGTAAGCCCACAATGCATCGTTGAGTTTAATCGACCAATCCTTTCGGTTTTGTCCGGCAGTCTTTTCTAAAATGATCTTGATCTGTCGATTGGTGACTTCGACCTGCCCATTCGTCTGGGGGTGATACGGAGTAGATAACTTGTGATTGATGGAATATTTCCGCATCAGAGCTTCAAAAACTCTATTGCAGAAATGCGATCCATTACACTAATTATCGCTCTGGAGGTGCCAAATCGGGAGAGGATGTTCTCTTTGAGAAATCTGACAACCACTTTGTTGTCATTGGTCTTTATTGGCACAACTTCTACACATTTAGAGGCGTAATCGACAGCAACCAAAATGAATTGGTTGCCGAAGGAATCAGGAAATGGTCTCATGAAGTCGAAATCCCAAACATCAAAAATTTCAACTTCCAGGATCGGGTTCAGGAGTATCATGTCTCTTCTTTAAATTTTCCCAATCTTCTGACAATTTGCGCATGACTTGCAAAAATGGTATGACTCTTTGAACAAAGTGGGCTAGTAAAACTCACTTTGTAGAACCTTCTCTGCAGTCTTGCGGGGACCGAAGTGTCCTCCGCATGCAAGTTCATGGCAAAAGCTAAGCACACTCCTCTGTTCCTCGTCTGGTATGCACCATCAAATAATCTGGTCGTGACAATACTTAAAAAGATACGGCTCTTCCCAGAAGAAGTACCGTACTTGGGCAAAGAAACGACACTGGTCATGCTGTCCAGTCAGTAAGTAATTGTCCAGTGGCCAGGTAATTGACTATGTCCGCATACTAGGGTTCCTTAAAAATGGCCAGGATGTGCTCGTCTGGGAAATCCTCGTTGATCGGAGCTTGTATGATAGGTGCGTTTGGAATTTGTGACAAATGATCAGCAACCACATTTTCTATACCACATTTATCCCAAATTTCTAGGTCAAATTCTTGAAGCAACAGGATCCACCGAATCAATCGGGCTTTTGCTTCCTTCTTGGTTATGAGGTATTTCAGTGCCGAGTGATGCGTAAAAATCACTGTCTTCGAACCTAACAAGTAGGGCCAGAACTCCTCTAACGCTAAGACAACGGCAAATAATTCCTTCTCAATCGTTGAATAATTCTGTTGGGCATCATTCAAGGTCCTACTCAGTAGTAAATCACGTGCTGCCTATTTTCGATGCGCTGTCCTAGAACAGTGCCAATAGAAAAATTAGAGGCATCGCACATGATTTCGAATGGTTGGGCCCAATTAGGAGCAGAAATAATAGGCGCAGAAATAAGTTCTTCCTTAAGTTTTCCCATGACTTGAAACATTCATCGTTAAAATCAAAGGGCACGTCTTTGGCGAGCAGGTTGGTTAAGGGCCTAGCGATTTTGCTAAAATCCTTAATGAACCATGGGTAGAACCCAACATGCCCCAGAAAGGATCTAATATCCTTGATGCTTTTGGGTGGTGGAAGCTTAGCAATCACTTCTACTTTAGCCTTGTCCACTTCAATGCCTCTCCTAGAAATCTCATGGCCTAAGACAATCCCATCTCACCATGAAGTGACATTTCTCCCAGTTCAGAGTTAGGTCTTCTCTTTGCATCTTTGCAGAACTAACTCTAGGTGATGAAGACACTGATCAAATGAATCTCCATAGATGGAGAAGTCATCCATGAAAATCTCAAGAAAACGTTCTACCATGTTGGAGAAAAGACTAAGCATGCACCGTTGAAATATTGCAGGAGCATTGCACAATCTAAAGGGTATGCGTCGGTAAGCAAAGATTCCGAACGGGCCGTGAACGTGGTCTATTCTGATCTTCTGCAGCAATGGGGATTTGATTGTATCCGAGTACCCATCTAGGAAGCAATAGTACTCATGTCCAGCTAAGCGTTCAAGCATTTGGTTGATGAAGGGCGGCGAGTACGGGTAGTTGCATTCAACTTTCTGTAGTCGATACATACACGAATCTTGGTAGGCAGTCTTGTTTGTACCAACTCTTTTTGCTCATTTTCTACCACCGTAACGCCAGCTTTCTTCGGGACCGCATGAACCGGGATAACCCATTGGCTATTAGACATGGGATAAATGATCCCGTTGTCTAATAGTTTCATAATTTCCGCTTTTATTGCCTCTTGAATGAGTGGGTTAAGCCTACGCTGGGGGTCCCTCCTGAAAGTTGCTTCATCGGTTAAATAGATTCTATGTTGAACAATGGCTAGACTTATCCCTTTGATATCCTGTATTGTCCATCCAATGGCTTCCCTATGTCTTTTCAGAATAGACAGTAAGCTGTCCTCTTGTTGTTTAGTCAGGTGGGATGCTATGATGACGGGCAGGGCTTCTCTTCGCCCAGGTAGGCATACTTGAGGTGTTCGGGTAAGGCTTTTAGCTCTAGGAAAGGTGTTGCTTCATTGGAGGTAATATCCAGACTTTCAATCCTATGATGAGGTACACTTGGGCTTGACGCCCAATCCACTGAATCTACGATCTGGTCTAGACTAAAATCCTCAGAGTCCATATCAACTCTGCCTCTGTTTCTATCTCCAGGCTTTCCTCATGCTTACTGGTCAAATTTTCAATAGAATTGACCTCAAACATCTGATCATTGATATCCCTGGGTTGTCTTCCAAGATTGAAGACATTGACTTCCTTCGTCATGTCTCCAAAGGTCAATCGAATGGACCCATTCCTACAGTTGACTATGGCATTGGCTGTAGCAGGGAATGGGCACCCTAAGATGACTGAGTTTGAGACCGTGGATTTGACACAGGTTGGGTCTCAAGCACAATGAAATTAACGGGGTAGATGAAATCCCTGACCCGGATAAGGACATCTGTGATTTCCCTCTTCGAGATTTTCACAGATCGGTCAGCTAACTGAATGGTGACTTGAGTTGGGCTTAGCTCGCCCAACCTAAGTCGCTTGTATACTGAGAGAGGTAGCAAGTTGATACTTGCTCCCATGTCAAGTAGTGCTCTGCGAATTTCTATTTGTCCTATGGTGCAGGAAATTGTGGGACTTCTGGGATCCTTGTATTTCGCCGGAAGAGACCAGACAGAATTTCACTTATATTGGTTACCAAGAATACTTTCTTGGGCACATTTGTTTTTCTTCTTCATTCATATATCCTTAAGAAATTTGATATAAACTGGAACTTGTTAGATAGCGTCAAGAATGTAGGTTCACCTAGAGGGGGGGTGAATAGGTGATGGCTAATCTAATGGTTACTTGATGCCAAATAATGCGGAAGCTAAAAACTATTATGACCAAATAAAACTATTTAAACTAAACACCACGTATAACACAAGAGTGTTGCCGAATTCCCGTGAAGGGCTCTGGACAAACTCCTCTAGATTCCCCTTGATAAGGGTTGAGGTGCCGCGTTGGCTCTCTTGGTTGAATACAAGTGTTAGCAAACAAACCCAAGCAAGTATATCAATGAGCACAAATGAATATATCAAGCATATAAAGATAGACAATAAAATTATGCAAGATATAAAGACAAAGAGAGAGAGAGAGAGTGAGCAATCGCAACACAAGGGATTTGTTTCGAGGTTCGAGCACACTTGCTCTACATCCCCGCCTTCGACACACGAAGGATTTCCACTATAATCGATCCCAATGGATCACCCGGTGCCGCAACACCTACAAGCTCTCGGACTCCCTAGTCCGTACACACCGCAAGCCCCACAAGCTCGCCGAGGCCGCACCTCAAACCAAGAGTTCGCACCCGAACTCGAAACAACCCAAACGCACTCGTCCGCCTCCTCAAGAAACGAGAAAAGATCTCTTGGTGATCTAAACACTTTGATCACCAATAAACACTCTCACTACAACACTCCTATAGAATGAATAATCAATGGATAGCTTAAGTTTTGTGTGAGAAAAACAAGGAAAGAGATGGTGGAGGAAAACTCAAAGAATCTCTTTTAACACTCTTGATAAAATCTTCCCTTTTGATAGGAAATATTTGCTCTCAAATTTGTGGAGAAAAAACCTCTGAAAAAGATTGGAAAAACTGGGTCAAAAATACTCTCCAAATCTTGGTGAAAACAATGGCCAAACCCCCAAATTTATAGGCTCAGAAAAACTAGCCGTTGGGGTTCTGTCAGGCCTATCGGTTGACCGTCCAGCCGACCGGCCAACGGTCATATTTCAGACCGTTTGAGCCATCGGTCGACCGGCCGGTCGACCGAGCCAGGATACAGAGAGCAATCTCTCTGTCCGGTCGACCGCACGGTCGGCCGGGGCCTTTCCAGAGAGCAGAGCTCTCTGGACGGTCGACCGGGTCGGTCGGCCGGCCCTCCTGCAGAACTGGTATGCACGTCTGTGCACGTCGGTCGACCGACTTCAGCCCTAGTCGACTTGGTCGCTCGACTAGTCGACTTGCTGAAGCCGGGAACAGAAAATCTAGGGATTAAAAACTTGGTCTTTTTGATTTAAATAAAAACCCCATAAAATACTGAAAAATATACAAAAATAGTTTTGATGTAATACTTTGATAAACAAACATGCTTGCACAAAATCAAGGCATGTTACAAGTGTTTTGAACTATTTTTGTAACTTGGAAAATATGGCTCAAATGAAAACTAGTATTTTTCTAAAACTTGTTTTTCAAACTTCTTCATGATACAAAAACAAGATATTTTGAATTCATTAAAGCATAGTGTGTATGGATATGATCTACTACACAATTAAGATGAAATATCTATGTTTTTGATATTAAGCTCTAAACTTGATTTTGGATAAAAGACATGCATATAAGAAATTCCAAAAACCAAAAAGTATTTTTTCAAAGTAAAAATCTTTTGTAAAAACAAAACTATCAAGTGTGTGTGTGTATATGTATACTTGAGCAATCCACAAACTACTCTATCCTTTACATTTTAACTAAAAACAAAATCTTACTAAAACAAACCTAGACTCAAGTCTTCATCTTCTTGAAGTCTTCACTTGAAGCCTTCTCATCTTCTAGACTTGGTCCAAACACGATCCATAGAGCTAGACTCCTCTTGAGTACTTGATGTGATCTTGATGCACAAGCTCTTGAATCAAACCGTGCTAGCTCCAAAACTTGACTTCAAATCCTTTGTTGAAGCTATGCACTACTAAGATCTTGATCATAAATCTGTCACTAATTAAACACAAGATTATTAGTAAACATAACTACATGAGTTGATCATCATCAAAACTAGAGTGATGGGCTTTTGGGCCAACAAAGAAGAGCCAATTCAGTTTGACCTGGTTAAACATCTCAAGCATCTTTTTCATGTGCATATTCTTATTGTTGTTCCTAAAACTATTGGGGAAGGGTGCTACAGGCTAATGAACTTGTTCAGCAGCTTTGTCCTAGTCAGATGTTTGAGGAGCAGATTGGGAGGAACTAGCAGAGGTGGAGGCTGGAGTAGGATCGTATGGACTGAATTTTTCTGTTGGTAGACCTGGTTGTCCACCTTCTTTCCAGATCAAAGTGTGTGAACAACATTGCACTAGTTGATCGACGGATCCTGAATTTTATATGCTTGATTGGAGTTTTTACGGTTAACTAGCGGCTGACTAGGTAAAGTAACCTTTAATCTTTCACTTAGAAAGCTAGCTAACTGACTCATTTACATTTCCAATCTCGATATAGTCTGTGAATGGTTGTTCAGCGTTTGTCCCTGGTTTTGCATGGAAGCGGCTTGGGACTTCATAAAAGCTTCCATGATTTCCTCCAATTTGCTGAATTTCTTTTCTATTGATGAACTTTGAGAGGAGGAAGATGGAGCCTGACTAGGAAAATTTGGTGAAGGACTGGGATGGTGAAAATTGTTGGAGAAATTAGGCCTAGGAGGATTGTTCTGGGCCCAAGAGAAATTTGGGTGATTTCTCCAACCTGGATTGTATGTTTGTGAGTAGGGATTATGCGGCGGTCGTGAGTAGGCCGCGTTCAGGTGTTCCGGTGGCACTTGCTGGGTATGGAAAATAGGGGACTCTTTAAAGACATGATTTGGTGCCTGACAGTATGAACAACCCGGATTGTGAATTGATGGTGAGTTAATTTGCTTGACATTGACTGGCTCTTTGTTTCTAGAGTCTCTATTCTCCTCATTAGGGTTGCAATCTTAGTTTCTGCAACTATGGATGATTCTAGAGATAGGAGCCCTCCTCTTGAAGCTATAGATTGTGAATTCCTTGATTTTTTGAGGCTGGCTCCTATTGCAAGGTTTCCTCAGCTAAATCCTCAAATAAATCCCAACTCTGGTTCTCATCCTTTTGCAAGAATCCTCCCTGGCATATGGTTTCTAACAGGATTTTTGTTTGATAATCTAAACCATCGTAGAGAATCTGGCACTGACGCCATTTCTCCATACCGTGATAAGGGCACTGAGCTAGGAGATCTTTGAATCACTCAAAATATCTCCAAAATGGTTCGCTCGGTTCTTATCTGAATTGCATGATATTCTTTCTAATGAGGGCATTTTTGTGAATTGGGTAGAATTTCTTTAAGAAGGCCTTGATGAAATCATCCCACGTTGTGAATGAATCTACCGCCAAACTGTACAACCATTTCTTCGCTAGGTCCTTTAGGGAAAAAGGAATGAAACTTAACCTAACGGCATCGTACCCGAACAAAGAAGTATGCATCCCCAATTCTAAACCATGAAACTTTGGGAGCGTGTTGATGAATTGAGGCTTTAATTCAAAATTATTTCCATTTGCCTCAGGCAGTTTTATACAAGATGGTAATGAGGTTCTGATCGGGTAAAACCTGTCCTGAAGTGACGTCATCACTGGTTCTGGATGCAAGGGTAGAGAAGTGTTTCTGGCTAATCTGTAAGTTACAGGATCTCTCACCCACTCTTGCATGCAGCACACCACAAACAATGTAAAGACAACGAACATTCGAAAAGAATAAAATACACAAACAAGAGAAAGAAAAACAACTACAAAGCCTTAGTCTAAGGTACCTGGACCTAGATGACTCCTAACTGGTCGATTCTCAGGGGGAGGTTGTTGTAGGAATTCGACTACAAGCTAATCAGCCAGGAAAGGGCAAAACTCGGTGGGAGGTATCCGGACGTGAGCCACGGGCCTTAATTGCGCCAAACCACGGAGCTTTCGAGACTTTGCCTCTAAATCTACTTTCCTTAGACACTGATTTTACAAGAGTATAGTTCTTGAAATTTTACCCTCGGTTATTCTCTTAGTGAGTCCGATGTGTCCCTAGGGCCAACGTCTATCAGGTTTTAGTTAAGGCTTGGATTATGTGAGTGCACTTGGAAATGATTTTTGGGTTAAGAAAGGGTGATGAAATCCCCACCTTATCTTGTTTATTTGGGACTTTGCCCTTAATGTCAATTGTGTAAGTGTACAGTTTATTCACAACAAGGTAACACTCAAAGTGATAAATCACTCTAAAACATTGGTCCTATTCTATATGAATGCACACGTACCTTTTCTCCAGCACTCTAACAATTGAAATTGAAATAATTGAAATAGACACGTGCCCTAAATGTAAAAGTTTAATCCAAATTTCAATTAAGCAACAAGTGAATTTCTATTGAGTTTATTACACATGTATAAGGTGAAGCATTCAAGGGACTAAAAAAATTTAGAAAGCAATTTGAGCGGCTTTGGCAACCCTGCAGAAGAGTTTGGTAGTACTTCAATCGGAGAAACTCGCTTTTACACGAGTTTTTCGAGGACAAATGAATCCTCGTGCAACGTCTTTGGCCATCACTTTTGCTTCCCATGATAGTAAGCTCTTGGTACTTCTCCTATACACAAGAACAAAGAAAAATCTTTAGTATTGAACAATAAAGCCGTTCTCTCCCCGGCAACGGCACCATAATTTGATCAGCAAAAAGCAAGCACAAGAATAAGTAAAAAGAGTGTGGTTCGATGTTACTGCTTTTGCGATTCTTCTGTAGTAGCGAAGTGACTATACGGGTCATATCCACAAGGAGGGAAAGCGATGAAAGCTTGATGCGGCTTCTTTGTTCAAGAAAAGAGAAAGTTCTTTGTTTCAAATAAAGAATTGAAAAATGAAAATAAGTTGGTTTCAAAAATTGTTTTAGAATGATTTGGTGGTTTGTAAAGTTGGATTTTCTTAATGGTAAAAACGCATGGCTAACTTTCTACTAAGTGCTCCCACTAATCCCTAACTTGTGGAAGATGTAACCTCACAATGGATCATAGACAAGCATACCCCTTATGCATAGGAACTATTCACGTGGAAACGAGTGAAAGTTTTTCCTATAACTTAGCTTAATACGGTAAAAACTTGGATATTACCTTATCAAGATCCAATTGAAGGCGAGAATACGGGAAGACACAAGTGCACTAATGGTATCGGCAAGTTAAAAGGAAAATCTCTAACTTATAAAAACAAGCAAAGCAAACAATCCATAGATCATAAAAATTTGTTAAGCATGAAATATAAGAAAGTGAATACTTGAATGTAAGTTAGAGTTAGAACCCTCGTCTTAAGATATCATATCTCTTGTTTGCACAAGGCTTATTTGACACTATTGACTCATTTGAGTTTATTAATCAAGTTGTTAGAGATTAGTGGGTTAGTAGTTAGTTAGCCATGCAATGGAAGAGTTAGTTAGACATGATAGTAAAAGAAACAACAAAGGAAAAGTAGTAAAGAGAAAGGGAGTTACACTACAATAAAAAAGTAAAAGCAATTGGAAAACACAAATAAATGGAAAGAAGAAAGAGAAGTAGTTACTTATATTAGCTTGTCACCTTCAAATGCAACTCTTACACACTCTCTCTCTTTCACTCTAATGGCTAAACTAAAACTAGAAGAAGAAGGAAACTAAAACAACTACCATCCTAAAAACAAGATTACAACAATGCTCTAAACTCTGGATCTGCTTCTCTTCAGACCCTAGGGGTATTTTTATGCACCTGGGAAACGGGGGCCAGGGAACAACCCCTGGCCCAAAGCCAGGGCGCGCCCACGCCCGTACGGCTGCGAAAACATGGCCTAGGCTGTTTCCGCGGCCATGCCAGTGCAGCGCGCGCCTGGCCTCGGGCAGTGTGTCGTCCTGTTTGTCCCCTGTCAGGTGGATCTTCTGGTTTCTGGATTTGATGCCCTGGGCTGACAAAATCTTCACTCTAAAATCAATGGCTACTTGGTAGGCCTTTAATCACCCATTAAATGGTGATTTAGGGTCTTTTTCTTCATTTGCACACCATAGACCTAGGATCAATAAGCAAAGCTTTATTAGCAGAATTTTATATCAGATAAATATGCAGATGTAATAAAAATTATACAAAATTAAAGACTAATCATAGAGAAAATACTCATCTACAGCCATGACCTGTATTACCCAAGATTTGCTTTTGAAGACTACCAAAAGCTGACAGGAGACCGTCAAGTCAAAGAAGCTCTAGAGACTTCAATAGGTCCAGAGCTCAGGGATTGGTGATTCCCGTACATCGACTATGTATTGTATGACATCTTTCCTGATGACCCCAAAGAGGCGGCTGCTGCTATTAGAAGGAAAGCCTCTTAATTCTACTATAATGTGATCACGTGAACACTATATCGCCGAACACTTGAGGGGATCCTCCTCCGCTGCCTGTCATAAAAGGAGGCACAAGAAACACTCAAAGAAGCGCATGTTGAGCTCATCAACCTGGTCTGAAGCTTGGAGATCGACTCCGAAGATTGGGGTATTATTGGTCAAAGATGATCCCTGATGCCATCGCTTATGCCAAACGATGTCAAACTTGTCAGGTCCATAGTGACTTCATCCATTAAGCACCAGGACATCTTTGCTCTATAATTTCTACCTGGCCATTTAAAATGTAGGGAATGGACGTGATTGGTCCTATCAGTCCACCTTCATCCAAAGGACATCAGATCATCCTAGCTATAACCGATTACTTCTATAAATGGGCTAAAGCTATTCCCTTGAGGGAGGTGAAGACATCTGACATGATCAAATTCATTAAAACATCGCGTCATTTACCGCTTTGGTGTGCCACGACGAATTGTCCTGATAACGGGACCCAGTTCGTCAGCCAAGCCTTTCAGAGGTTCTGCACCAAGTTTAGAATCCAGAGTGTGTCTTCAATAACATACTATCCGGCCTTACAGAAGCTTTCAACAAGGCTATTAGAAAACTTCTCAAGAAATTTGTCTTGAAAAGTCAACGTGACTGGGATGAAAAATTAGGTGAATATTTAGGGGCTTATCGCACGATGGTTCAACCCTGACGAAAGCTACATCATTTTCTTTGGTATATGGGTGCAAAACTGTACTCCCACTAAAAATTTAGATCTCATCTCTACGCGTCGCCTTGACAGTAGAGATGACAAATGAGGAGAAGTATCGACTGTGACTCCAAGAGCTGGAGGCTTTGAACGATAAACGCCTGCAAGCTCAATAGCAAATCGAGCTCTATCAAGCTCGAATTACCAGATCCTTGAACCAGAAAGTCAAGGGCAGACTTTCAAAAAAGGTGACCTTGTTTTAGCTGTCAAAAGACCTATGGTTATGATGCATAAAACCAAAGAGAAATTCCAACCCAAATGAGAAGGACTGTTTGTAGTGGAGTCAGTCTACTCGAATGGAGCATACCGCCTTATAATCTCAGACGGTAATATGCTCATGATGCCAATCAACGGCAAATTCTTGAAGAAATATTTTTCTTGATAGCATTCTTCTCCTGATCAGGTTAATACTACACCCTGATAAAAACTCCAGATTCAAGATAGTTGAAAGAAAGCCAAAGGAAAGCTTCTTTCTTCCTTCACTGGATCATATCACGACCGATCAGTGTCGAGCCGACGAGCGCTGGTTCATCATGATGCATGGTAAACATTGAAGAAGAAACAAAATGCAAGACTTCAGTTTTATCCTTATTACTCTTCTCTAGTGTACCTATAGACAACCGCCGCCTCCGACGGCTAAGGATAGAGGAAAATGTTGGCTTTAAGTCCAAAATACGTCTTCGACAACTCATTATGTTGAGGGGAATAGCATGGCTAGCCCAACTCAAACGGTAGTTAGTAAAGGCTCACAAAATCCGTTGATAGCTGAGGATTTGCTAAAAATCCTAAGGGATTTGGTCCCATCCTCTTTCTAAAATCTCCTACCAATTCTCTTCCACAGAATAGTGGCCACAAAATTACCTATGTTCTTTTCTCCAATGAAATGAGTTGGGACTTGTCACGTTAATAGTAAACCCCTGACAAGCCAGATTCCCTGATCCCTAGTAGATTCAGTCAAGTTAATATTAAACCTCTGACAATGAAAACTCATTTAAAATCTCTGCTGTTATGTTAATATTATGCCTCAAACGGTGAACCGTCCATATCCCTAGAAAATCATTGATTGTCACGTTAATATTACACCTCTGATAATTCATTTTATTCTCCACCAAAGTCTCCTACTAATTCTCTTCCATAGAGTGGTAGGTCACTGACTCAATCATTGTTAAGTTTAAAACTATACCTCTAACAATGAAAATTTTCAATACTCCCCAGTGAGTACGAGCTTCACTTGTCTCTCCCTTGCATGGAGTCACAAGTCCTCAAAATTGCTCCTATCGTAAACCAATTCCTGTCAAGTTAATACTACATTTCTGACATTTCAAACTCCACTTGTTAATTCTCATCAATAGAATGACAAATCCTCAAAATTGTTCATATCGCAAACCAACTACTGTCATGATTAACATTACACCTCTGACAAACTACTGATATGTTAATACTACACATCTAGCAGTGATTAAGTTGCTGTTAAGTTGCTGCCAAGTTCAATATTAAACCTCTGACAGTCACTTTTCCTCAGGCTTTCATATCGGAGCTGAGATGAGTAATGCTAAGTTTAACATCACACCTCTAGCATCCAGTTCATTGTTAAGTTCAACACTACACCTATGTCAATGATTTTTCCTCAAGATTCCATATCGAAGCTGGGATGAGTGATGCTAAGTTTAACACCATATCTCTAGCATCTAGTTCATTGTTAAGTTCAACAATACACCTATGACAATGACTTTCCCTCGAATTTTCATATCGAAGTCAAGATGAGTAATGTTAAGTTAACATTATACCTCTAGCTTACCTCCATTGTCAAGTTTAACACTACACCTATGATAGTGATATTTTCAGTTTTCCCAAATGAAGCTGAAACTCCCGTGGAGCTAAGTTTACATCGCACCTCTAGCTCACATTCTTGTCAAGTTAATACCACACCTCTTATAAGATCTGATTCAACCCGTTAAGTTTATATCACACCTCTGACGGTAAAGATTCTTCTAGATCCCCAATGGATCTAGTTTCACTTGTCATTCTCATCCATAGATTGGCAAGTCTACAGAAATTATTCCACTCTTGTCAAGTTAATATCACACCTCTGACAGTAATTTTACATTACTTTTGGCTTGCTATGTGAATATCACATTTCTATCAAATAAAAAAATCACTTCTTTTTGTCTGATTTTCAATACAAAGGGCGTGTTTGATTTGAAGGAAGTGGGCGGAAGTAAGAAAATAAGGAAGTATAATTGCTCACTTCCCTATCTATCCAAACACCAGAAAAGAAAATAAGAAAACCCCTTTTCTTTTCTCTTTTCTCTTATACACAATCATTTCCTCACTTCCAGAGTGCTACAGTTAATTTTGTGGTCATGTAAATCTCATTTGTAATAAGTTGCATTATAAAACAGTTAATTTTTTGATCATGTAAATTTCACTCGCTTTTTAATTGTAGTCTATTTTTTATTTTCTTAATTAATTTATTTTAATATTATTTTGCGGTCAATTTTGTGGTCAACTTTTCACTTCCACTTCCACATTACCATCCAAACACCAGAAAAGACATAACATTTTTCAAACCACACTTCCTAACAACATTCAAACACCGAAAAACTTACTAAGCAATTTCCAAGTTCTAAAGGGAATTATTACCTCTTCCTCACTTCCTTACTTCCTCACTTTCACCCTTAACCAAATAGGCCCAAAGAGGAAGTCAAGACATATAAGAAGACAAGAAAAAGTGTCACTTTTATTGATATTCAAATATATGAAAGTGATACAAGACGCTCTCTTCTACAATAAGATTTAGTGTTACAACAAAGGAGTACAAAGAAGTCCCTTTACTCAGTGAAAGGTTGCACTCACTCCTTAAAACATCAAAGGTATATGAAGCTCGTCTTCTTGACTGCAGCAAGGAAAAGCGGATCAACTTCTTCTCTTCTTCAGAACAATGGTATTTCTCGAGGTTGAAAAGTAGGGGAGCATCTGATTCCACCGGACCAACTGGTGTGGGCTGTAATCCTATGCTTAATGAGCATCTACACCACCAGAAAGTCATCCAACGAGCATGGGCTTTTCGTCGCTGTCACTCCTTTGAGTAAGATTGGTGAAGGGAGGATACTAGTGACGTCCTCTTCCTGTGACCTTCAAAGCTACCATACCCACTGTGACCATGGAGAACCCGCGACATTGCTGGTGCGTCATGTCCAATAAGGCCTTGACGTGTACCAGTAACCGCGCGGAACCAAGTTCACCCATGGACAGGAGTTCTGACTCTCCGAGTGCCCGCCAATCGAATAAGCGAGTCGGTCGAAATATTCTCCCATGAACCAAGCGCGCACATGACAGGAGCTCTGATTTCCCAAAGTGCTCGCCAATCGAACAAGCTGGCCGGTTGAAATATTCTCCCATGAGCCCAGCAAAGACACAGAAGACTAATGTGAGGCTGCCAGAACTTGCAAGGAACAAAAATCTGAAGGTTAAAATTCTGCAAAGACAAGAACAGAAAATCTGAGGCGCAAACGCGAGACTGAAGTCATGAACTCCAGACACAGAGTTAACCGATGCAGACAATATAGATCCAAGCGCAGTCTGGTTTTAGACTTGCGTCCGAGATGTGAGACGCGAGGCATGAATCAAGAATACAGACACGGGTCTTAAAAACTTCCTTAGGTAACTTTAAGACGCAGAGCTCGCCACACTCACGTTTGAGACGTAGGGCTTACCATATTCACGTCTAGAGGTCTCAAAAGAGCAGACTTAAAATTCTCTAAGTCAAGAACCCTAAACGTAAGCTTCATATACAAAGATCGCATTTCAAGATTCAAATGCAGAGTTTATCACACTCGCATCTGAAAAACTTGAGCTTAGATTTTGAAGTCAATAAGCTCGCGTTTCATCAAGAAATCTGAAAGGCGGATTTATAGAACACAGGAGCATCAATCAGATCTCAAGAGAAAATCAAGAGACAGAGTCTCTTCATGGACAGGGAAGATGGAACTTCAGAGAGACTGAGTATTTCATGGCAAAAGACAGTTCCTACTTGAGGAAGAATTCTTTAGAAGTTGGACTTCATTTGTCAAGGCATGGTTTAGAAGTTGGACTTTTTTTATCAAGGCACAACCATAAAAGCACTTAAAACAATGCTTTTTGATCTTGAAATCACTTAACAGTGATAATCTTTGAAGAAGATTGAAGGAAAGCATGGAAACTTTGCGTTCTTGATGTTCATCAGAACACATGCCCTTGAGGGGAAGGTAAACAACAAGACGAAGTCCTTCAGAATGCATGCTCGCAAAGGAAAGCAATCGAGATAAAGGACTGTTAAGAGGCTGAGGCCTATTTATAGGCAAGCCAGAAGGCTTATAATTAATGGCATAAAAATCAAAGCAATCAGTCTTAATTCCCACATGGATATCAAATAAAGTGTGGAGGAGACACATGGATTATTGCTCTGGGAATATCCAAAGTCACGGTTCCCCAACCGTCAAGGCCGACTTGGCATTAAAAGATCCAATGAGATCTCCAAGATTGATTGCATGTGACGCTTCAAAAGCTGAGAGTCGCGTCTGGTGAGCCAGAGCCGCGTCCCCACCAAACAGCTGAGAGTCGCATCTCTCTTGATGAGGCAGAGCCGCGTCCCCACCAAACAGTTGAGAGTCGCGTCTCTCTTGATGAGCTAGAGCTGCATTTTCATCAACAGTTCAGAGTCGCATTCTCTTGTCCGCGTCTCCACTACAAGCAAGAGCCACGTCTAAAAATCAAACACGGGCATAAGCCTCGCGTTGGCGATTCAAATTTCAAAAGAGACTTAAGAGTTAAGAAAACTCTTCAAGCCCCTTTAATGGTGGAAACCAGTTCAGATGGTTTTAGTACCTGAAATGGGGGCAGATTGGTCACTAATGTTGCATATTTAATGTCACATTTCCATACTTATTTTAGAATAAAAGTCTGCATTGTCCTAATTAATTGTTTGATTTATTTGCAGGCCCAATCTTTAAGGAGTTGAAGAGAAATGAGCCAAAGCCCACCAAAATTCTGAATTAAATCAGAATTAATTCGCACTCACTAAATCAGGGCAAAATCAAGAGGTTGAAACTGGTTGAGAAGAATCCTCTCAGGATCGATCGGTTAAAGCCAAGAATCCAAGGCCATTTCTTCAAAATCTCGGAGCCAAACTGCAAAACCAACTCCAGATAAAGTCAGAGGGAGAAACCGGGGAGACCCACCAACAGGGTGTGGCCACCTGGCCACACCCTTGCCGCAGAAACGCAGCTTTTGCCGCGTTTCTGCGGCATCTTGGGGAGTTAGGGGGAGCGTGAACTCCCCCGACCTCCCCGGGATCTTGGTGGTTGGGTTTTCTGCCTATAAAAGGCCATTATGTGCACTGAAATTGGAGGTCAATGCAGATTAGGATTTAGCCTAGTTTTAATTCTTTGTAGTTTAGGTTTTTCTTTTCTTGTTATGTAATTTGTATGTAACTTAGGGTAGAAGAAGATTCATGTAAGTAAGAGAGAGGGGCTGATGTTGAGAGTGACACCGACGATGTACCCTACTCCTTTCTTTCATTGTCTCAGCAAGTAATAAAGGTAAATGTTTTGTTTGTTTTCTATTTCTGCTTTACTTTACATTTGTTTTGCTTTCCTCTTCCTCTTCTACTTTACCTTGGTTGTATGTGTTGAGTGTACAAGTGAATTCCAAAGCAAGTATAACCAAGCTACGTGAGAGCCAGCGATAGTCCATGAAGACGTTCTCCTCTTCCAAGATCCGCATCACTTCGTTCTCGCTAGGCGTGATGATATAATGTGCATGGGGACTGAGCTCGAGCTTATGATCTATGCGTTGAACGCCTCCGAAGCAAAGGTAAAACATGCAACGGTTTCCAGGTAAGTCATCACTCAACCTCGGTAAGTATCTCTTTCCTTTTCTTTCCTTTCTTTCTTTTCTTTCTTTAGTATAGATCAACACCACCTCCTCCAACTCTTTCTTCTCCACTTCATTGTACATAGTCGCTTTTCTTGTTTTCTGATTTTCCACCTTCTTCATCTTTCATTTTCTCTCTAAATTTAACATAATCCTTTTTCCTTTTCTTAACTTACAAACAGAGAAAAATCTTCGTTTTTCTTCTTAACGATTTCAATAAAGAACTGTAAAGCTTCCATCGCAAACCCTCCTTGTGGATCACGACCCGCATAGCCACTTGCTATAGCGGAAGAATTGAGCACTTGCACATATTCTTTCTTAAGTTCTATAATCTCGTATTTTTTGTGTAGGTTTAGCCTCAATCAAATTTTGGCGCCGTTGCCGGGGAGGGTAAAACGGTTTTTATTGAAATCTGAATTTTTATTGCAAATTTTTTAGAACTAAACGAATTTTCTTCTCTGTTGCAGGTTACAGGGCAAGCAAAGCAGGAAAATAAGTTTGCAGTAACATACAAGTGGCCTTGGGCCTCTGCTCTAGAAAGCAGAGACCAAGGGCCCTCTGAATTGTCGCATTTCCACGGCAAAAGCCGCGGATCCGCGGCAAGGACGAGTTGACTACTAACAGCTTTTTGCAGGGCTGCTTAGTTTACAAATTCTAGTTTGCTGCAAATTTAATTTTTCTTCTATGCCATAACATAAGCCTGCTAATAATCAACAGTAAAATATTTGTTGAAAAGATAAAAAATTGATTAGACATTTGCATTTTAGGCACGTGTCTTTTTAATTCCTTTATTTTTTACTGTTGAAGAGTGCTGGAGCAAGGTACGTATGCATTGCATTTAGCATAGGACTCACTTCTTGGTTGATTTATATCGCTTTGAGTGAATCTTTCATATCTTGTACACTTGCATAAATTGATCTTAAGGGCACTAACCCATTAACAAGATAAGGTGGGGATTTAATCACCCTTCTTTAGCCCAAAAATCACATTTCAAGCACTCACTAACCCAAGCCTAACTAAAATTGAGTAGACGTTGGCCCTAGGGACATCTCGGACTCAATTAGGAGATTTTCCTAAGGGGGAAAAATGTTGGAATCTAACTCCTGCAAAATCAGTGTCTAGGAAAGGGATTGAGGGCCGAAAGCCCGAAGGTTGGTGGTTATTTAATTAAGGAACGTCTTTGACGGAAAACCTCCCACCAACCTTGCCCGGACCTGGCTGATTAGCTTGTGGTTAAAGTCTACATTAGACCTCCCTTGGACAGTCTAACCAGTTAGGAGTCGTCTAGGTCCTAAGTCTACCCTAACTTAGGCTAGAATTTTTCTTTTTTTGTTTGTTTATTTGTTTGTTTTTCTTTGTTTGTATTCTATTGTGTGATATGGACTATAATAATAATTTTTTCAACTACAATAAGAATCCATATTACACACCGACTTCATTTTCGGATATTACCAACCCGGCATATCATAACTTTGACCAACCTAGTGTGCCGGATTGGTCTTATCCGAATCAATATGACCCATACCCCCCATCTAATAACTATAATTTCCATAATGATTTCAATTCTTCACCGAGTCAGTGGAGATTCATCTCCCCCGAGCATAATTTCCAACCACCTTGCCCTCCTTCTCCACCCAGTCCACATTATGTTCAAGATTCATACTCAGTTCCACCCGTCCAAAATAGGAAACCATCAATTATGGAAATGAGTATGCGTGAGTCCAAACACAAATCCCAAAATCTGATGGACTCACAATTTCACTACCACTTCCAAGACAATTCTTCATCTTTTCATCAAAACAATGAACCTATTAACTATGAAAAGATGCTTGAAGCCATGACTCAGGCTCAAAACACTCGTAATCGTGACATAGATATGATGGTCGAATCTCTACGTTCCCACTGTCCTGATGTCACTAATTATTCTGTTAGAGCCGAAGAGTCATGTAGTTTTGGAAATCAAGATTCCATTTCAGCACAACCATTTGAACTTACCCAAACTCCAAATGATATTGATAGTTTGGCTAGTTTCCCTTTTTCTGAAATAGAACTTGAAAATGATTATGATCCTGAACCCCAACTTAGTGATTCAATTCTATTTCCTGATTCGATTATGACTCCGGTATCTTCACCTGACTTCAATCTTTTTCCGGAGTCAACATTGGATCCTGTACCTATTCATAAAGAAATTGAATCACCCATCTTTGCGGATCATGTTGAACTTGACCAACTTTACAATTTTGAAAATCCCATGGATAAATTGGCAGGTTCTCCAATTTTTGATATTGAACTCAATGAGATATGTGACCTAGATTCTCACATATGTGGTCCAGTTCAACTTTCTGTATCAATATTGACTCCTGTTGTGTTACCAAACTTGAGTAATATTTTAGAGTCAGTTTTGATTCCTCCACCTATCATTCCTGAACTGGAATCACCCATATTAGGTCACATTCCATTGTTGAAAAATACATGTGGACTGGAGTCTCAACTTCTTGACTTGGACCCAATTTCTGAACCTATTTCGACTCCTGAACCTTTACTTGACTTAAGTCACCTTCCTGGGTCGGTATTAGTTCCTGTCCTTCCCGAGTCCAAGTCAACTGTTCCATCATTTCATACTCCATTCTGGGACGAGGTGGTTGATAAATTTGACTCCGAAATCAATTATGAAATATGGAAATTAGATGGGGTTAAATATTTAATAAAGATCCTTCATGGATTTATCTTCTTAATGGGTTATATTAAAGATATTTCTGGTGGGTTCCTCCGAGACCCAAGAAAAGTTGATTGGGCCGCGTTTCGTGGACCAATCAGACCACCACCGGAACCACCACCTTAAGGTAACCTTTTCCTTCCCTTTCGTCTTTTTCATGCATCTATGCATTAATTCATACATTGAGGACAATGCATGAGATAGGTGTGGGGGAGGGTCTAACATAACTTTTCTTTTTCTTTAAAACAAAAAAATAAAAAAAATAACACTTTCTTTATTTTTAAAAAAAAACTTTTTGAAAAATAGAAACAATATTTTGACTTATTTTTGTAAGAAATTAAGTTAATTTTAAGGAATAGGAAAATCCAAATTAGGATTTCTTATACTTGGTCAAAATAAGATTATTTGTTTGATTTTTAGAGTTAGGAAGATAATTTGTCAAAGTAATTTAGTCTTGATCTTTACCTTGATGAAATATGCACACTTAATAAACTTACACACTTAGGGTTCAAAAACAAAGATTCTTATGCCTTATAAAAAATATATATATAAACAAATCTAATTATTGATTAGCTAGGTGCTTTGGCCTAAGAAAGCCTTAGTATTTATGCAAAAGATAATTAGATAGTTTGAAAAAAAAAAAGAAAAAAACAAGTCTAATTATTGACTAGCTAGGTGCTTTGGCCTAAGCAAGCCTTGGTATTTATGCGAAAGATGATTAGATAAGTTTGAAAAGAAAAATCCTCTGATTAAGCTGGGTATTTGTGCCTAATAAAGCATAAGTATTTACGCCTAAAAGAGGTTCATATAATAAAATCCTTAGTTTTGTGGCCTTGTTTGCTCGAGTCCTTAAGTCCTAGGGGTGTCTTCCCACCTGGTGCCCTAAGACCTCTGGTTTGGGAGTCATCGATTAAAGGCTCGTTACATGGGCAGATTAGAAAGCCTAATAAAACTAAGGAATATAACCACCAAAAATATATATATATATATATTATATATATATATATATATATATATATATATATATATATATATATATATATATATAAATATATAAGGCATAAGAGTTAGAGTTAATGAACCTTTAGTCAAAATTTTCACATTCACAAGGTGCATATGACTTAGGGTAAAGTAATAGACTAGATGAGAAGCACAATTTGACTCCTTACTTTGATTGATAACAAATTTTTGAATAGAGACTAAGTTTAGGAATGAAAAATTTGGCTTTCCTATAACTTATAGATTGCTTAGATCTTACAATCATATTTCAAATATTTTTCTCTTTCAAAATGCTTTTCGAAAATACTAACTCTTTATTTCTCTTTCTTTATGGATTTTGTGGGTGCAATCCGCTGAAAACCCTCACGAGACAAAACTCGTCCTCTAGGGGGAACCTAGAGGTTTAACGGCTTGTTGCACATGCTCAGTGCAATCGCGCGACCTGCGAAAGTGGTCTAATAATCTCTAGTATAGTTTAGTTGTTTTGCTCGAGGACGAGCAAAAGATAGGCATGGGGGTGTGATTGGTCACTAATATTGCATATTTAATGTCACATTTCCATACTTATTTTAGAATAAAAGCTTGCATTGTCCTAATTAATTGTTTGATTTATTTGCAGGCCCAATCTTTAAGGAGTTGAAGAGAAATGAGCCCAAAGCCCACCAAAATTCTGAATTAAATCAGAATTAATTCGCACTCACTAAATCAGGGTAAAATCAAGAGGTTGAAACCGGTTGAGAAGAATCCTCTCAGGATCGATCGGTTAAAGCCAAGAATCCAAGGCCATTTCTTCAAAATCTCAGAGCCAAACTGCAAAACCAACTCCAGATAAAGTCAGAGGGAGAAACCGGGGAGACCCACCAACAGGTGTGGCCACCTGGCCACACCCTTGCCGCAGAAACGCGGCTTTTGCCGCGTTTCTGCGGCAATCTTGGGGAGTTAGGGGGAGCGTGAACTCCCCCGACCTCCCCGGGATCTTGGTGGTTGGGTTTTCTGCCTATAAAAGGCCATTATGTGCACTGAAATTGGAGGTCAATGCAGATTAGGATTTAGCCTAGTTTTAATTCTTTGTAGTTTAGGTTTTTCTTTTCTTGTTATGTAATTTGTATGTAACTTAGGGTAGAAGAAGATTCATGTAAGTAAGAGAGAGGGGCTGATGTTGAGAGTGACACCGACGATGTACCCTACTCCTTTCTTTCATTGTCTCAGCAAGTAATAAAGGTAAATGTTTTGTTTGTTTTCTATTTCTGCTTTACTTTACATTTGTTTTGCTTTCCTCTTCCTCTTCTACTTTACTTGGTTGTATGTGTTGAGTGTACAGTGAATTTCAAAGCAAGTATAACCAAGCTACGTGAGAGCCAGCGATAGTCCATGAAGACGTTCTCCTCTTCCAAGATCCGCATCACTTCGTTCTCGCTAGGCGTGACGATATAATGTGCACGGGGACTGAGCTCGAGCTTATATCTATGCGTTGAACGCCTCCGAAGCAAAGGTAAAACATGCAACGGTTTTCCAGGTAAGTCCATCACTCACCTCGGTAAGTATCTCTTTCTTTTCTTTCCTTTCTTTCTTTTCTTTCTTTAGTATAGATCAACACACCTCCTCCAACTCTTTCTTCTCCACTTCATTGTACATAGTCGCTTTTCTTGTTTTCTGATTTTCCACCTTCTTCATCTTTCATTTTCTCTCTCTAAATTTAACATAATCCTTTTTCCTTTTCTTAACTTACAAACAGAGAAAAATCTTCGTTTTTTCTTCTTAACGATTTCAATAAGAACTGTAAAGCTTCCATCGCAACCCTCTTTGTGGATCATGACCCGCATAGCCACTTGCTATAGCGGAATAATTGAGCACTTGCACATATTCTTTCTTAAGTTTCTATAATCTCGTATTTTTGTGCAGGTTTAGCCTCAATCAGGGCCTCATGGTGAAAGGACTGCTCATTTGAGCCTCTGGAGCGACAACTCTAGAGGACGAGGCAACATGTTTGGCCTTTGGTGCCATTTCAACTGTAAAATCGATGTTGAAATGAAAGAAAGTGGAAAAAGTTTAAGCCTTTCTTACTTTTGGAAATTCTCGACGCAAGGCTCAGTGAAGAAGAAGAAGAGTCTAATGATGATTCTTGAAAGACTATTGTCTTTTTATAGACACAGTTATCTGCAGAGATACGCGACGCATGTCTTGAAGCCCAATCTTTGCGCGACGCGTGGTGCGTGATTGGCAAAAAGCAAGCACAAGAATAAGTAAAAAGAGTGTGGGTCGATGTTTACTGCTTTTTCCGATTCTTCTGTAGTAGCGAAGTGGCTATACGGGTCGTATCCACAAGGAGGGAGAGCGATGGAAGCATGATGCAGCTTCTATGTTCAAAAAAAGAGAAAGTTTTTTGTTTCAAATAAAGAATTGGAAAATGAAAACAAGTGAATTTCAAGAATTGTTTGAAAATGATTTGGTGGTTTGTAAAGTCAGATTTTCTTAATGGTAAAACGCATGGGCCCCAACTAATCCCTAACTTTTTGAAGATGTCGCCTCACAATGGATCATAGGTAAGTAAAATCTTTATGCATCAGAACTATTCATGTTGTGAACGAATGACAGTCCTTCTTTTAACTTAGCTTTACACGGTAAAAACTTGGACATTCCCTTATCAAGATCCAATAGAATGCGAGAATAAGGGAAGATGCAAGTGCACTAATGGTATCGGCAAAGTTAAAAGAAAAATCTCTAACTTACATCAACAAGTAAAGCACATAACCCATAGATCATCAAAAACCCATTAAGTATGAATATAAGAAAGTAAATACTTGTAGGTAAGTTAGAGTTAGAACCCTCGTCTTAAGATGTCATAGCTCTCATTTGCACAAGGCTTGTTTAACACTATTATCTCATTTGGGTTATCAATCAAGTGTTAGAGATTAGTGGGTTAATAGTTAGTTAGCCATGCTATGCAAGAGTTAGTTAGACATGATAGTAAAAGAAGCAACAAAAGAAAAGGGGTACGGAGAAAGGGAGTTACACTAAAGAAAGTAAAAGAAAAGAAGTCAAGAGGAAGGAAGTTACACTACAACAAGGAAGTAAAGTAAATGTCAAAGACAACTAAATGGAAAGAAGAAGAGAAGTAGTTACTTGTATTAGCTTGTCACCTTTAAATACAATACTTACACATTCTCTTTCTTTCACTCTAATGGCTAAAACTAAAATTAGATAGAAACAACAACCATAATTCCTAACAAAGCAACAAATACAACTCTATTCTCTGGATATCTCCCACTGAAGCCCTTGGGGGGTATTTATGAGCATCAGGGGAAAGGGAGCTAGGGGGACGAACCCTGGCCTAAAGCGCAGGCGCGCGCACCCATAGGGCCGCGAAAACGCGGCCCAGGCGCGCGCCTGGCTTCGGGCAGCGCATCCCCCAATTTATCCCCTGTCAGGTAGGTCTGCTGGTTTGCTGATATGATGCCCTGGACTGACAAAATCGCCTCCCTAAAGTAAATGGCTACTTGATAGGCCTTTAATCACCTATTAAATGGTGATTAGGGTCTTCTTCTTCATTTGCACACCATGGACCTAGGATCAAGCAAGTAAAACTTTATGAGCAGAATTTTATACCAATAAATATGAGAATATGCTGAAAATTATGCAAAATTAGAGACTAATCACACCCCCACAGTTATCTTTTTGCTCGTCCCGAGCAAAAAAAAAATAAGAAAATATTACACCAATTTCGCAGGTGTCGCAATTGCACTAAGCATGTGCAACAAGCCTTTAAACCTCTAGGTTTTCCCTAGAGGTGTCTCCTGAGGGTTTTCAGCGGATTGCACGCACAAAATTCAGTAAGTAAAGAAAAGTAGTTAGTTGTTAGCAAAAAACTCTGTCATGAAAAAGAACTTTCAATCATCTAAGTAAAAATGACCGAATGATGTAAGAATTAAGTTTAACCCTCATAAGTCCTCCTATACTTTAGCCTTTATAAAAGAAGAAACTATGGTTTTTCTTTAAATTTAGAAAGGATCATTTACTTCTAACTCATTCTGTTATTTTGCTTTAGATAGATATGTATAATGTGTAAGTGTGATGTGTTTGGGATTTTTCAACTCAACTTTGAATATTATTTAATTTTTTTTAATTTTTATCTATTATTCTTGATTCCATTAGGCTTTACTTCACTCATATAACACATACCAAACTGATGACTCCCAAACCAGATGGTCTTATGGCACCAGGTGAAAAAAACACCCCTCAGGTCAAATATGCAAGTGGACTAGGCCACGAAATCAAGATTTAGTTATACTTTATATATTTGTTATTAAAATATTTTTGGCTTGAGTAATTATGCTTCTTGAGGCACAATTATCCAGCTTTTTTTTCCAGAGTTGTGTCTCTAAATCCCAAGCATGTGTGTGTAGTTTATGCATATTCTTCTAAGGCTAAATAAAAAATATGAGTTATTTTCTTATCCCTCCAAACTCTTAGTCAAACCAATGTTTCTTGTTTACTTAGGCAAAAATAAAGATTCATTAATAAGGTTCCCTTAATTCTTACAATCTTTTGGTATTTTTTAAAGAGTGTAAAAATTCATTTTTCGTTCAGGAGGTTTTTTTAATAAAAAGAAAAAGTGAAAGTGTTAGTACCCCCCACACCTATCTAATGTATTGTCCTCAATGAATTACATGTAAATGCAAATGCAATAAATAGGGTGAAGAAAGGATGTTACCGCCCTCATTGGCTCGGGCCAGCGAAGTACGAATAGGCAAAGAAAGGTCAAAAAATGTAGAAGGGGTAAGCATATAAACAAATAAATTTTTGTTTTGTTTTTGTTTTGTTTTGTTTCAATTTTTTTATTTTTTGAGTCGCGGTATGGATGGCTGTGGTTAGGTGTATGACGGGGCAAAAAGAGTCAGTACATTATCAGCCTGTGATGTAGGCTCAGTGGTCAAGAAGGGCTTCAGTCTTTACCCGTTCACTTTGAATTCCGTGTTGTTCTTAGGATCTACAATAATCATAGCATCGTGTGAAAAACGGTGTGCACCATGAATGGTCCAGACCAACGAGTCTTCAGTTTTCCCGCAAAAATATGAAGCCTAGAGTTATACAGCAGAACCTTATCTCCTAGGGCAAAGTTTTTCCGGGTTATGATCTGGTCATGAAAAAGTTTAGTGCTTTTGGTGATCCGAGCATTCTCATAGGCTTCATTCTGTATCTCCTCTAATTCTGAAATCTGCAGTCTCCTTAGCTCACCGGCCTTGGTCAGATCAAAATTGAGTTGCTTAATGGCCCATAGGGTACGATGTTCAAATTCGACTGGCAGATGACAGGCTTTTTCAAATACGATTCTATACGGAGACATCCCCAGAACTGTCTTAAAAGCAGTGCGGTAAGCCCACAATGCATCATTGAGTTTGACCGACCAATCCTTTCAGTTTTTCTGATAGTCTTTTCCAGAATGAGCTTGATCTGTCGATTGGTGATTTCGACCTGCCCATTTGTCTGGGGATGATACGGAGTAGACAACTTGTGATTGATGGAATATTTTTGCATTAGAGTTTCAAAACTCTGTTGCAGAAATGCGATCCATTATCACTATTATTGCTCTAGGGGTGCCAAATCGGGAGAAGATGTTCTCTTTGAGAAATTGACAGCCACTTTGTTTTCATTGGTCTTAGTTGGCACAACTTCTACTACCATTTAGAGACATAATCTACAACAACCAAAATGAACTGGTTGCCGAAGGAATTAGGGAATGGCCCTATGAAGTTGATTAGTATCCAAAAGTGCATATTTTACATCATAACTTCCATGCTATTACAATAATATGTGATTTTTACTCCTCTTCTCTACTTATTTGCAGGTACAACAATTCATGGGAGATATCCAAATTAATTACTTAATTAGCAATAATTAAGTGTTAATTAAAGTAAAAAAGCCAAATCTCAATCCAGATCTAGAGAGATCCGCGCACAAACAGGAATCCAAGTAGTCCACGTGGCTAACAACTTCGTACGGATCTCCACCAGAAAATCTGGGCTCAACGGCCCAGATCTTGCCGCGCCCATGCCGCGCCCCCGCGGCAATCCTGGGGCGTTGAGCCCAGATTTTGCGCCAACAACCTTGCTTCTGGATCCTTCAGCTGGGGCCTATAAATACTCTACCTTCACCTGCGAGCAAAAAGTGATCAGAGAAGAGAGAGAGATTAGTTTTAGGCTTTGTAATTTTCTTAGTTTTAGTTTAGGGTTTGTACTCTCTATGATCTTCTCCTCCCTAGATTTCATTGCAAGAGAGAGATTGTAAGAGAGAGAGAGCTTGTATCATCAAGAAGTGACACTTGAAGCTATACAAGGATTGATCCATTCTCTACTTCTCTACTTGAGCTTGATTCTAGTTTGCTTTCTTACTTGCTTTATTACTTGCTTTCTTTAATTCTAGCACTTTAATTCTTGCAATTTACTTCATGCTTTCCTTGTATTTTTCTTATGGCTTGTTGTATCTAATTCTTCTCCATGTACTAGCTAACCACTAGCTGAGCCACTTCACTACTCATGGTGATTGCTTTTGTTAATCTTGCAAGTGTATGATCTTCTCTTCTCCGATGGTTAAACCACCATCTTGCAAATGAGAAAGTAATTAGGTCAACACGCTAGACGAATTCCAAGCCTATGGAGTGACAACATTAGGCAAAGCTTTCATTATCAAGGAGTTGGGTAAGCTTTGGCAAGCTAGCAGGTAATCTAGTCTTGGATCTCTTTCTTTAAGTTTCTTGATTCTTTTCTTGTGAATACAACATCCACATCACTTCTTGATTTCTTTTCCACTTCCACCATGAACATATCCATCTTCTTTTGGTTTCTTTTGTATTTGCTTCACTAAGTTTATAAGTAAGAGAAGGATACTAGTTTGATCACTTCACTACCATACGTTTAAAGCTTCATCGCTAGCTCTTCCCGTGGATTCGACCCGTTGAGCCAACGCTATCCAACGTAGTATCGTGGGTATATTAAGCACATTTAAGCATTTCAATTGATTCATAGATAATACATATTTTGAGTGCTACTTTCCTTTCGATCAATTTTGGCGCCGTTGCCGGGGAGAGCGACGTATTTTTTTGGTTTAAAGTGAAGTACTAAACTATTATTCTTCTCTGTTGCAGGTTTCAGGAGAAGAAAACAGGAAATTCTTTACTGCAGTAACATCTAAGTGAACCTGGCCCTCTGCTCAAGAAAGCAGAGGCCAGGATTCTTTAATTGTGCCGCGGATCCACAAGAATAGCCGCGGGAACGCGGCAGTCCTGAGCTCATTCTCACCAAATTTCTGCAGAGCCTCTGGTTCTGCAAATACTGCTGTTTCTATACTTGAATCCTGTGTTGTTCACTGTACTCCTGCTTAATTAATATAACAGTAAAATTGGGTGATAATTGTTAAAATTGTTTAGACACTTGCATTTTAGGCACGTGTCTCTCATTCTTTACTTTACTGTTGAAGAGTGCGTGGGAGGCAAGTACGTGTTTGCATTGCATAATAGACTAGGACAAACTCTTGCTTGATTTTCTTGCTTTGAGTGTATCCTAGCTATATTTCTTGTACACTTGCACAATTCAAAGTTAAGGGCATACCCGTAAATAAGATAAGGTGGGGGATCATTACCCTTTCCTTAGCCCGAAACCACAACCCAGCACTCACTAACCCAAGCCTAATTTAATAAAAAGTAGACGTTGGCCCTAGGGACATCTCGGACTCAATTAGGAGATTATCCTAAGGGGAAAAGTGTTGGAATTTAACTCTTGCAAAATCGGTGTCTAGGAAAGGGGTTGAGGGCCGAAAGCCCGAAGGTTGCTGGTTACTTAATTAAGGAACGTCTCCGGATGGAAAACCTCCCACCAACCTTACCCTTCCCTGGCTGATTAGCTTGTGGTTAGAGTCTACACTGAACCTCCCGTGGACGATCTATTTGTTAGGAGTCGTCTAGGTCTAAGTCTAACCCTAACTTAGGATAGAATTTTCTTTCTTTCTTTTGTTTGTTTGTTTGTTTGTTTGTTTGTGATTGTGTGATATGGCTTACAATTACAATTCTTTCCATCATAATCCCTATGTCACACACACCCATATTCGGATAATTCCAACCCGGTGTTTTATAATATGCACCAACCACATACACCGGGTTGGCCTTATCCGAATCAATACGACCCATACCCCCCATCTAACAATTATCATGTCCAAAATAATTTCAACTCTTTACCGAATAATTGGGGATTCCAGTACCCCGAGTCAAATTATCAAAATCCTTGTCCACCATATTCACCTTGTCCACCATATTCATTTCCTGAGTCCACTTCCTATACTCCTTTTTCTGAACCTCCCTTGGAAGAAAAATCTGAGTTGCAAAGGAGTATAGAAGCCAATTTACTGAGAGTTGAGCAACACTTCAAAAACCATTTGTCTCTCCAATTCACCATATTCTCAAGAATCTTACTCAGTTCCACCTTTTCATAATGAACAACCATTTGCTTGTGAACCGAGTAAAGATTTCTTGTGTGAGTCAACTTTTCCATCATCACACACTTTTGACTCACACTTCCAAGACAACACTTCCTCTTTCCATCAAAATAATGAAATCATCGATTATGGAAAGATGCTTGAAGACATGACCAATGCTCAAAATGCTAGGAATCGTGACATAGATTTGATGATCCAATCTCTCCATTCTCATCCTCTTTCTAATGTCACTAGCCACTCTAAATCCAAAGAGTCATGTAGTCTTTGAAATCCAGATTCAATTTCAGCAAGTTTTTCATTCCTAAACTTGAACTTGTCCAAAATTCAAATCCATTGACATTTTGGCAAGTTTTTCATCTCCTAAAATAACTTGTCCAAATTCAAATCCAATTGACGTTTTGGCAAGTTTTTCCTTTTTCTGAAATTGAACTGGAACATGAATTTGATTCTGAACTTTCACTTGATGATTCCAACTTACTTCCTGATTCAATCATGACTTCCATATCCTTACCTGATTTCAATTCATTTCCAAGTCAAAATTGGATCCATTTCCTATCCATTGTGAAATTGAATCACCAATCTTTTATGATGATCACATTGAACTTGACCATTCTACACTTCTGAAAATTCCATTGATAAATTGTCAAGTTCTCTACATTTAATTGAATTACATGAGGAATGTAATCTTGAACCCCAACTTTGTGATTCAATCCTTCTTCCTGATTCCATAATGACTCCGGTATCTTTACCTCACTTTAATTCTTCCCGGAATCAATTTTGGATCCTTTCACAATTCACAATGAAGTTGATCATCCATTTTTGAGGATCATATTGAACTTGCCCAATTTTACACTTTTGAAGATTCTATTGACATTTTGGCAAGTTCCTCCATCTTTGTGGAATTGAACTCAAATGTGACCTTGATTTTCTATCTCTTTACTTCTGAAACTAATTGTAAATTCTTAAGGAGATGTTGACTTAAGTTTTGAAGAATTGTACGGTGATGAGCTTGAATTTCTTAAAATTGGAAGTAAAGAGATATCACTTTTAGAAAGTCACATTCCATCGTTGAACTCTGATTGTGGACTTGAGTTTTCATTTCTTGACTTGGACACAATTTCTGACTTCACTTCGACTCCTGAACCATCACTTGATTTAAATCATAATCCTGAGTCGGTGTTCCTTTCCGAGTCCAAGTCAACAGTTCTATCAGTTCATACTCCATTCTGTGACAAGGTAATTTTATAATTTTGACTCTGAAATTATTTGGAAAATCTTAAAATTAGATGGGGGCATGTACATAATTAAAATAACACACGCATGGCATCTTTTTAGTGGGTCATATTTTTGCTATTTTTGGTGGGTTCCTGAAAACCCAAGAAAAGATGATTGGGCCATGTTCCGTGGACCAATCCGACCACCACCGGAACCCCACCTTGAGGTAATTTTTTCCTTCCCCTTCCTTTTGTTTCATGCATACATATATCATGCATTGAGGACAATGCCTGAAATAAGTGTGGGGGAGGGTTACTAACTTAGAGTTTTTAGAATTTCTTTCTTTTACACTTCTTTTAGAGTTTTTAGATTTTCTTTATTTTACACTTCTTTTAAATAAAAATAAAAAAATAATAAAAAAATAAATAAAAACTTTTTGAAATAAGAAACAAAGTTTTGCTCTATTTTTAGAAAATTAAGATGTATCTTAAAGATTAAGAAAGCCTTAATTATGACATCTTAAACTTAGTTGAAATAATAGATCTTGTTTGAAAATTATAGGCTAAGTAAGTAAAATTGAGGAGATATTTTTATCTTGCATTTTTTGCCTTAGATAATATGCACCTTACACTTACACATTTCTTGGGATGGAAACAAGACCAAAAATGCCATATAAATAAAAAAAAAAAAAAAAAATATATATATATATATATATATATAATAAGATCACCTATTAAGCTGGGAAATTGTGCCTCAAGAAGCATGATGACTCACGCCTAACAGTGATCTCACCTATTAAGCTGGGTAATTGTGCCTCAAGAAGCTTGATTATTCACGCCTAAACGGTGATAAAAAATAATCCCCTTTAGTTTTGTGGCCTTTTTTCACTCGAGTCCTTAAACCCGAGGGATGTTTTCTCATCTGGTGCCTAAGACCATCTGGTCTGGGAGTCATCGGTGATAGGCTCGCTACATGGGTGAATTAGAAAGCCTAATAAAACTAAGGGAAGAAAAAAAAAAAAAAAAAAAGAAGAATATATTATAAATAAATGGCTTGATGGTTAGAGTTGAAATCCCAGAAATTTTCACAGAGCACGGTGTGCATATTATCCGGTTTTATGAAAGATAAAAATATTCAATCCAATTTTGAATTCTTACCTTAATTGAAGACAAGATCTTGCATGGAGACTTAGTTTAAGAAAGAATGATTATAGGTGGACTTATGACCTAGGATCACTTATATTTTTGCAAAAATAGTTCGTAAACTTGTCTCTTATTCAAAATGCGTTTTCGAAAATACTAACATTTGTCTTCTTTCTTTATGGATTTTGTGGGTGTAATCCGCTGAAAACCCTCAGGAACAACACTCCTCCTCTAGGGTAACCTAGAGGTTTAACGGCTTGTTGCACGTGCTCAGTGCAATCGCGTCACCTGCGAAAGTGGTGTAATAAATTTGTTAGTTAGGATTTTATTTTCTTTTTCTTTGTTTTTGCTCGGGACGAGCAAACGAATAAGTGTGGGGGTGTGATTAGTATCCAAAAGTGCATATTTTACATCATAACTTCCATGCATATTACAAATAAATATGTGATTTTTACTCCTCTTCTCTACTTATTTGCAGGTACACAATAATGGAGAGATATCCAAATTAATTACTTAATTAGCAATAATTAAGTGATTAATTAAAGATAAAGATAAAGCAAATCTCAATCCAGATCTAGAGAGATCCGCGCAACCAACAGAGAATCCAAGTAGTCCACGTGGCTAACAACTTCGTAACGGATCTCCACCAGAAAATCTGGGCTCACGGCCAGATCTTGCCGCGCCCATGCCGCCCCCCCGCGGCAATCCTGGGGCCGTTGAGCCCCAGATTTTGCGCCAACAACCTTGCTTCTGGATCCTTCAGCTGGGGCCTATAAATACTCTACCTCACCTGCGAGCAAAAAGTGATCAGAGAAGAGAGAGAGATTAGTTTTAGGCTTTGTAATTTCTTAGTTTTAGTTTAGGGTTTGTAACTCTCTATATCTTCTCCTCCCTAGATTTCATTGCAAGAGAGAGATTGTAAGAGGAGAGAGCTTGTATCATCAAGAGTGACACTTGAAGCTATACAGGATTGATCCATTCTCTACTTCTCTACTTGAGCTTGATTCTAGTTTGCTTTCTTACTTGCTTTATTACTTGCTTTCTTTAATTCTAGCACTTTAATTCTTGCAATTTACTTCATGCTTTCTTGTATTTTTCTTATGGCTTGTTGTATCTAATTCTTCTCCATGTACTAGCTAACCACTAGCTGAGCCACTTCACTACTCATGGGTGATTGCTTTTGTTAATCTTGCAAGTGTATGATCTTCTCTTCTCCGATGGTTAAACCACCATCTTGCAAATGAGAAAGTAATTAGGTCAACACGCTAGACGAATTCCAAGCTATGGAGTGACAACATTAGGCAAAGCTTTCATTATCAAGGAGTTGGGTAAGCTTTGGCAAGCTAGCAAGGTAATCTAGTCTTGGATCTCTTTCTTTAGTTTCTTGATTCTTTTCTTGTGAATACAACATCCCATCACTTCTTGATTTCTTTTCCACTTCCACCATGAACATATCCATCTTCTTTTGGTTTCTTTTGTATTTGCTTCACTAAGTTTATAAGTAAGAGAAGGATACTAGTTTGATCACTTCACTACCATACGTTTAAAGCTTCCATTGCTAGCTCTTCCCGGGATTCGACCCGTTGAGCCAACGCTATAACGGTAGTATCGTGGGTATATTAAGCACATTTAAGCATTTCATTGATTCATAGATAATACATTTTTGAGTGCTACTTTCCTTTCGATCAGAAGTCGATACCCCAAACATCAAAAATTTCAACTTTAAGGATTGGGTTCAGGGGCATCATGTCTCTTCTAGAAATTTTCCCAATCTTCTGACAATTTGTACATGACTTGCAAAAATGGTATGAGTCTTTGAACAAAGTGGGTCAGTAAAACCCACTTTGTAGAACCTTCTCTTTAGTCTTAAAGACCGAAGTGTCCTCCGCATGCAAGGTCATGGCAAAAGCTGAGCACACTCCTCTATTCCTCTTGTATGCATCGCCGAATAATTTGGTCGGGATAATACTTAAAAAGATGCGGTTCTTCCCAGAAGAGGTACCGTACTTGGGTAAAGAAGCGATATTGGTCTTGCTTTGTCCAGTTAGCGAGTAATTGTCTAGCGGCCTGGTAATTAACAATGTTCGCATACCAGGGTTCTTTAAGAATGGCCAGAATGTGCTCGTTTGGGAAATCCTCGTTGATTGGGGCTTGTATGATCGGTGCATTTGGAATTCGTGACCAATGATCTGCAACCACATTTTCTATGCCTCGTTTTTCCCGAATTTCCAAGTCAAATTCTTGAAGCAAAAGGATCCACCGAATTAATCGAGCTTTTGCTTCTTTCTTGGTCATCAGGTATTTCAGTGCTGAATGATCTGTGAAAATCACCGTCTTTGAGCCTAACAAGTAGGGCCGAAACTTCTCTAACGTAAAGACAACGGCCAAGAATTCCTACTCAGTCATTGTATAGTTCTGTTGGGCATCATTTAAGGTCCCACTCGAGTAATAAATCACGTGCTGCTTATTGTCGATGCGCTGTCCTAGAATAGCGCCAATAGCAAAATCAGAGACATCGCACATGATTTCTAATGGTTGAGCCCAGTTAGGAGCAGAAATAATAGGCGCAGAAATAAGTTCTTGCTTAGGCTTCCCCTATGACTTGAAACATTCATCGTTAAAATCAAAAGGCACATTCTTAGCGAGCAGGTTGGTTAAGGGCCTAGCGATTTTGCTAAAATCCTTAATGAACTATCGGTAGAACCCAGCATGCCCTAGAAAGGATCTAATATTCTTGATGCTTTTGGGTGGTGGAAGCTTAGCAATCACTTCTACTTTAGCCTTGTCCACTTCAATGCCTCTCCTAAAATCTCATGGCCTAAGATAATCCCCTGTCTCACTATGAAATGACATTTCTTTCCGTTTAGAGTTAGGTTCTTCCCCTTGCATCTTTGCAGCACTAACTCTAGGTGATGAAGACACTGATCAAATGAATCTCCGTAGATGGAGAAGTCATCCATGAAAATCTCAAGAAAATGTTCTACCATGTTGGAGAAAAGACTAAGCATGCACCGTTGAAATGTTATGGGAGCATTGCACAATCCAAAGGTCATGCGTCGGTAAGTGAAGGTTCCGAATGGGCAGGTGAACGTGGTCTTTTCCTGGTCCTTTACAGCAATAGGGATTTGATTATATCCTGAGTACCCATCTAGGAAGCAATAGTACTCATGTCCAGCCAAACGCTCAAGCATTTGGTCGATGAAGGGTAGCGGGAAGTGGTCTTTACGAGTAGCTGTATTCAACTTCCTATAGTCGATACAGACACGAACCTTGGTAGGCAGTCTTATCTGCACCAACTCTTTTTGCTCATTTTCAACCACCATAAAGCCAGCTTTCTTTGGGACCGCATGAACAGGGCTAACCCATTGACTATCAGAAATGGGATAAATGATCCTATTATCTAATAGTTTCAAAATTTTCATTTTAACTGTCTCTTGCATGAGTGGTTAAGCCCGCGTTGTGGGTCCCTCCTGGGGTTGTTTCATTGGTCAAATGGATTCTATGTTGCACTATGGCTAGACTTATCCCTTTGATATCCTTCATCATCCATCCAATAGCTTCCCTATGCCTTTTCAGAATAGACATTAAGCTGTCCTCTTGTTGCTCAGTCAGGTGGGATGCTATGATGACTGGCAAGGTGTCCTTTCTGCCCAGGTAGGCATACTTGAGGCGTTTAAGTAAGGCTTTTAGCTCTAGGGAAGGTGTTGCTTCATTGGAGGCAATCTCCGGGCTTTCAATCCAATGATGAGGTACATTTGGGCTTGATGCCCAATCCACTGTTGAATCTATGATCTGGTCTAGATTAAAGTCCTCAGCCTCCAGATCAAACTCTACCTCTATTTCTATCTCCATGCTTTCCTCATGCTCACTAGTCAGGTTTTCAATAAAATTAATCTCAAATGTCTGATCATTGACGTCCCTGGGTTGTCTTCCAAGATTGAAGACATTGACTTCCTTCGTCATGTCTCCAAAGGTCAATCGCATGGACCCGTTCCTACAGTTGATTATGGCATTGGCTGTAGCAAGGAATGAGCACCCTAAGATGATTGGAGTTTGAGACCTTAGATTGGACACAGGTTGGGTCTTAAGCATAATGAAGTTAACGGGGTAGATGAAATCCCCGACCCGGATAAGCACGTCTGTGATTTCCCCTTGAGAATTTTCACAGATCGGTCAGTTAGTTGAATGGTGACTCGGATTGGGCTCAGCTCGCCCAACCAAGTTGCTGGTATACTCAGAGAGGTAGCAAGTTGATACTTGCTCCCAAGTCAAGAAGTGCTCTACTAATTTCGGTCTGTCCTATGGTGCGGGAAATGGTGGGACATCCGAGATCCTTGTATTTTACCGGAATGGGACTAGACAGAATTTCGCTTATATTGGTTGCTAAGAACACTTTCTTGGGCACATTTGTCTTTCTCTTCTTCGTACACATGTCCTTAAGAAATTTGGCATAAGCTGGGACTTGTTGGATAGCGTCAAGAAGAGGGACATTCAATTTGACCTGGTTGAACATCTCTAGCATTTTCTCCATGTGCATATTCTTATTGTTGTTCCTAAGCCTATTGGGAAAGGGTGCTACAGGCTTATTGTAGGCTATCAAAAAATTACTGAAGACAAAGCCTCAGACGCGAATCTCCCAGACGCGGACCCCACGTTCTAGCCTCTGACGCGGAGGTCGGCAGATGCAGACCTCGTGCTCTAATGCCAGACGCAGACCTCGCGTTCTTTATCAGACGCGGAGGTCGCATTCAAACCTCTGACGCCGAGGTCGCCAGACGTGGACCTCGCATCCTTTGTCAGACGCGAAAGTCGTCAGACGCGGACCGCGCATCCTTTGTCAGATGCGGCGGTCGTCAGACGCGGAGGTCGCGTTTCAACTCAAACGCAAGCCTGAGCAGCTCCGCGTTCCAACACAGATCTCCGCGTCTCAACATCAGAATGAGGTTCGCGTCCAGCACGAGACCCGTATTTCTGCTATAACTGATAGCCACGAGCTTGATCAGTTACACCCCATTTTCTCTCCACATAATAGGGAATAACTTCCCATTATGGAGAGATTTAAGGGGTTGGTTACACCCCCTCTCATTATAGAGAGATTTAAGGGGTTGGTTACACCCCAATTCCTCAATAAATAGCTATGAATAGCTAGAGAAGAGAAGGACCCTGGGGGGAGGGGACCTCTTATAAAAGAGGCTTTGGAGGAGGGGACCTCTTTTAAAAGGGCTGAGGAGGAGAGTCCTGATGGTGGAATCTAAGAAGCCATGGGCAGAGGAGGAGAGCTACCTCAGCAGAGTTCGGCCTCGAAGCTCTCGTAGCCTGAGAAGAGTTCAACTCTTTCTGTTAACTTGCTAAGTTCAAGTTCTTTAAATCTCTTTGAGATTCCATTACTGACAGTAGCTGTGCTACTCCACCAGTAGATCCAAAGAGAGGATCCACAAGAGAAACTTGACGTTCGGCCGGTCAACGGAGAACAAGGCTCACTCTCCACCGCCACATGAAGAACCCAGCTTTAAATAAAGAGGAGAATCAATCAAGAGATTCCCTCTCTTTTGTAATCGGATTGTATCTGTTGTAATCTTTTATTCAATTAAAAGAATTTTGCAATTGCGATCTTTCCGACGCGTACAAAAGATGGCGACTCCGCTGGGGACACATCTTTCTCAATCAACGAGAAAGTTGTGGCGCAAGCCGACGTCAAGATGCTTGGATTCACAGTCGAATCGCTTGTGATCGAATTCGACTAGGAGAAGTTGAACTCCCCCAAAGCTTCGGGAGTCTCCCGTGGAGACAACGTGGTCAGCCCTCAACGTCTCTTCAGAGACTCGCGCCATGACCCACGGTTAAGATGGCAATAGAGACCAAGCTCTCTTCCATCCTTTTATCAAGGCACTTTCAGTTCCGGATGCCGGGGGTTCGCAACAACCTCAGCAACTCAATCGGAATGCCGAGAGACGGCGAAGGCGTTGCACTCATCGTCAGCAAATAGGAGTGGTTGCAATAGCATATGTGGCCCGCATCAATGTCTCCTACGAGACCCGCGAGGCCAATGATGATGAAGGCAAATCTCACCGCAAAACTCCTCCCAAGGCTCAGCAAATCCAATTTGCAGGGGGTTCGCATCAACTCCTGCGAGCCAAACAGATTGCTAATCTTCGACAAAGACGCCAAGTTCACCATCAGCAAACAGAGCTCGCTTTCACCCCCGCGTTTCGGCACCAAACGCGAAGTTCGTTTTCTGCCCCGCATTTTTGTAACAAAACGCGATTGCTCGCGTTCACGAGCTGCGTGTTTCAGTGCCAAAATGTGAAGTTCGCGTCCAGCCTCAAGCTGTGCCAAAACGTGAGAACGCACGAGTCACGTTCAGCCCTAGGCCACGCCAGGACATGACCTTAGCGTGCGAGAGTCGCTGATAGTATTAAAAGATGACCTTCGCGTTTCTATTCAAAAGCGCAAGACACGCGTTTAGCAGGAGGCTACGCCAGAATGAGATCATCGAGGTTCGCTTCAAAAACACGAGGTTCGTTTCAGAAACACGAGGTTCGCGTTCAGTCCTGAGAGGCCATGTTCAAATATGAACTGAGAAGCTCTCATCCCATGGGTTCGAGTGCCATTGCGAGCAGTTCATCTCGGCGGCGCTCTTTGATTGTCACTGCAACTTTCAGATGACTGAGCTGTCAGTTTTTAACCTGTAAGGCTTCAAACTCAAACTCCTCCAAGAGACGCAAACCTCGCATTCCAATGTCAGACGCGGAGGTCGCCAGACGCAGACATCGCGTCCTTTCTCAGTCAAACGCGGAGGTCGCCAGAAGCAGACCTCGCGTTCCAATGTCAGACGCGGAGGTCGCCAGACGTGGATCCGCGTCCTTTCTTGGTCAGACGCGGAGATCGCCAGAAGCGGACCTTGCGTCCTTTCTGAGACGTAGAAACACGAGCCTGAGTAGAAGGTTTGCTAAAAACCTTGAAGGCCTTGGTCCCATCCTCTCCTCCAAAATCTCCTACCAATTCTCTTCCATAGAGTGGTAGGTCCACAAATATAATCATTATTAAGTTTAATATCAAACCTCTGACAATGGAAATTTTCAATACTCCCAAGCGAGTACAAGCTTCACTTGTCGCTCCTCTACATTGAATCACAAATAAATCAATGATTGTCAAGTTAACACTACATCTCTGACATTCCAAACTCCACTTGTCAATTCTCATCATTAGAATGACAAGTCCTCAAAATTGCTCATATCGGAAACTAACTACTGTCATGTTAATATTACACCTCTGACAAACTACTGTTACGTTAACACCACACCTCTAACAGTGATTGAGTTGCTACCAAGTTCAATATTAAAACCTCTGACAGTCACTTTTCCTCAGGCTTCCATATAGAAGCTGAGACGAGCGATGCTAAGTTTAATATCACACCTCTAGCATCCAATTCATTGTTAATTTCAACAATACACCTATGACAATGACTTTCCCTCGAACTTCCATATCGGAGTCGAGATGATCAATGCTAAGTTTAACATCACACCTCTAGCATTACCTCCACTGTCAAGTTTAATACCACCTATGACAGTGATATCTTCAGTCTCCCCAATGAAACTGAAGTTCTTATGGAGCTAAGTTAATACTACACCTCTAGCTCACATCCTTGTCAAGTTAATATCACACCTCTGGCAAGATTCAATCTGATCCGTTAAGTTAATATCACACCTCTAACGGTAAAGAAATATTTAGATCCCTGACGGGTCTAGTCTTACTTGTTATTCTCTTCAATAGAATGACAGGTCCACTTAAATTGCTTAAATCGCAAAATCCCATTACTGTTATGTTAAACATTACACCTCTAACAATAAATCTTTATTTTCTAGGGAAATCAATATTTGTCATGTTAACAATTACCTCTGATAACTCATTCCCTAAAAATTCCCTCCAAAATCCCTTACCAATTCCCATCCATGGAATGGTAGGACCACAAAAAGCCTGTGACTATTTCTCCAGTGAAATAATCACAGATCAAACATGCCAAGTTAACATTATACCTCTGGCATTTTCACTGTTAAGTTAACATTAAACCTCTAACAGTGATTTCCCTCAATTTCCCCAGCGGAATAAATTACAAATCGAACCTGTCATGTTAAGATACACCTCTGACAATAATACTTTGATGTATCCAGGGGGTAAAACTTCAACTTGTCAATTCTCCTCAATAGAATAACAAGTTCACTCAAAATATTGTTATGTTCAAAATCACACCTCTAACAGTAGACAAATCTCGGTCAAGTTAACATCACACCTCTGACCAAACTTGCTCAAATCGCAAAACAAATCTCGGTCAAGTTAATATCACACCTCTGACCAAAATTTCAACTTGTCAATTCTCTTTAATAGAATGACAAGTCCACTCAAAATACTGTTATGTTCAAAATCACACCTCTAACAGTAAACAAATCTCGGTCAACTTAACATTACACCTCTGACCAAACTTGCTCAAATCGCAAGACAAATCTCGGTCAAGTTAACATCACACCTCTGACCAAAATTTCAACTTGTCAATTCTCTTCAATAGAATGACAAGTCCACTCAAAATACTGTTATGTTCAAAATCACACCTCTAACAGTAGACAAATCTCGGTCAAGTTAACATCACACCTCTGACCAAAATTTCAACTTGTCAATTCTCTTCAATAGAATGACAAGTCCACTCAAAATACTGTTATGTTCAAAATCACACCTCTAACAGTAGACAAATCTCGGTCAAGTTAACATCACACCTCTGACCAAAATTTTAACTTGTCAATTCTCTTCAATAGAGTGACAAGTCCACTCAAAATACTGTTATGTTAATATCACACCTCTAACAGCAAACTTTCATTCCCAGCAGAGTTCTAGTCATGTTAACACTAAACCTCTGACAATAGACTCTGGCATAATCCCCAGCGGATCAAACTCCACTTGTTATTCATCAATAGAATAGCAAGTCCACAAAACTTATTCAAAACACAAGTCCAGATCTCACTGTCAAGTTAATATCACACCTCTGACAGTAACCTTCTCAAATTCCCCCAGTAGAGTTATTTAATTTACTAAGTTAATATCACACCTCTGGCAATTTAAACCCTTTCAAAGAAGCTTTGAGCGTGATCTTCGCGTCTCAAGTACAGAGCCTCATCTCTACAGCAATTGAGAAGTATGTCTCTACAACAATTGAGAGTCGCGTCTTAATTTTGGTGAAGTTCGCGTCTTCACTTGATCAGTGTGCCAGAACCGCGTCTGTGAGAATTGCATCCTCCCTCTTCAAATACAAAGAGTATGTCTCTGCTTCTGCAATCAGTTCAATAGTACACTGGCAAGAGCAATTGACAACTCTATCAGCTTAAAAGTACACCAAGTCAACCAATGCTCATAACAAGTGCTAGACTGAGTTTCTAAGACACTTGTGATGATCTTTCCTGGAGGCTTCAAGAAGTTCAACAGTACACTCATGAAGTTCACCATCCAGACAGGATCGAGCTCAGGGCACCACAGAAGACTGCCTCGCAGAAGAATGTCAGTCTGATTACAGGAAGCCTAGATTCAATTAAAGTCCAAAGTATTTCAAAATTCATCTCAGCCAACCGCGAAGTTTCGAAAACTTTGGAGGGGGTTCTGTAGGCTATCAAAAAATTACTGAAGACAAAGCCTCAGACACGAATCTCCCAGACGCAGACCCCACGTTCCAGCCTCTGACGCGGAGGTCGGCAGACGCAGACCTCGTGCTCTAATGCCAGACGCAGACCTCGCGTCCTCTATCAGACGCGGAGGTCACATTCCAACCTCTGACGCGGAGGTCGCCAGACGTGGACCTCGCATCCTTTGTCAGACGTGAAAGTCGTCAGACGCGACCTTGCATCCTTTGTCAGATGCGGAGGTCGTCAAACGCGGAGGTCGCATTTCAACTCAAACGCAAGCCTGAGCAGCTCCGCGTTCCAACACAGATCTCCGCGTCTCAACATCAGAATGAGGTAAGCGTCCAGCGCGAGACCCGCATTTCTGCTATAACTGATAGCCACGAGCTTGATCAGTTACACCCCATTTTCTCTCCACATAATAGGGAATAACTTCCCATTATGGAGAGATTTAAGGGGTTGGTTACACCCCCTCTCATTATGGAGAGATTTAAGGGGTTGGTTACACCCCAATTCCTCGATAAATAGCTATGAATAGCTAGAGAAGAGAAGGACCCTAGGGGGAGGGGACCTCTTAGAAAAGAGGCTTTGGAGGAGGGGACCTCTTTTAAAAGGGCTGAGGAGGAGAGTCCTAATGGAGGAATCTAAGATGCCATGGGCAGAGGAGGAGAGCTACCTCAGCAGAGTTCGGCCTCGAAGCTCTCGTAGCCTGAAAAGAGTTCAACTCTTTCTGTTAACTTGCTAAGTTCAAGTTCTTTAAATCTCTTTGAGATTCCATTACTGACAGTAGCTGTGCTACTCCACCAGTAGACTAAAGAGAGGATCCACAAGAGAAACTTGACGTTCGGCCAGTCAACGGAGAACAAGGCTCACTCTCCACCGCCACATGAAGAACCCAGCTTTAAATAAAGAGGAGAATCAATCAAGAGATTCCCTCTCTTTTGTAATCAGATTGTATCCATTGTAATCTTTTATTCAATTAAAAGAATTTTGCAATTGCGATCTTTCCGACGCGTACACTTATGAACTTGTTTGGCAACTTTGTCCTCGTCAGATATTTGAGGAGCAATTTTGAAGGAACTAGCAGAGGTGGAGGCTGGAGTAGGATCAGGATGAACTGGACTTTTCTATTGGTAGACTTCATTGTCTACCTTCTTTTCAGATCGAAGTGTGTGAACAGCATTGCACTAGTTGATCGATGGATCCTAAATTTCATATGCTTGATTGGAGGTTTTTGGGTTAACTAGCGGCTGACTAAGTAAAGTACCCTTTGTCTTTCACTTAGGGAGCTAGCTAATTGGCTTATCTGTATTTCCAATCTCGATATGGCCTGTGAATGGTTGTTCAGGATTTGTCCCTAGTTTTGCATAAAAGCGGTTTGGGACTTCATAAAAGCTTCCATGCTCTCCTCTAATTTGCTGAATTTCTTTGCCATCGGTGAACTTTGAGAGGAGGAAGATGGAGCTAGATTGGGGAAGTTTGGTGGAGGATTGGGATGGTGAAAGTTATGGGAGAAATTTGGCCTGTTTTGGGCCTAAGAGAAATTTGGGTGATTCCTCTTACCTGGATTGTATGTTTGTGAGTAGGGATTATGGGGTGGCCGTGAGTAGGCCGCGTTTATGTGTTCCGGTGGCACTTGTTGGGCATAGAAAACTGGGCACTCTTCAAAGACATAGTTTGGTGCCTGACAATATGAACAACCCGGATTGTGAATTGGTGGTGGGTTGATTTAGTTGATATTGGCTGGCTCTTTTGGCTTTAAAGCCTCTATTCTCCTCATTAGGGTTGCTATCTTAGCCTCAACAGTTATGGATGATTCTAGAGATAGGAGTTCTCCTCTTGAAGCTATAGATTGTGAATTCTTAGGTTTTTCCGAGGCTAGCTCCCATTGCATGGTTTTCTCAGCTAAATCCTCAAATAAATCTCAACCATGATTCTCATCCTTCTGCAAGAATCCTCCCTGACACATGGTTTCTAAAAGGATTTTCGTCTGATAATCTAAACTATCATAGATAATCTGGCACTGACGCCATTTCTCCACACCATGGAGAGGGCACTGAGATAGGAGATCTTTGAATCGCTTAAAGTATCTCCAAAATAGTTCGCTCGATTCTTACCTAAACTGCATGATATTCTACCTAATGAGGGTAGTTTTGTGAATTGGGTAGAATTTCTTCAAGAAGGCCTTGATGAAATCATCCTACGTCGTGACAGAATCTACTGCCAAACTGTACAACCATTTATTCGCTAGGTCCTTTAGGGAAAACGAAATGAAACGTAACCTAACGGCATCGTCTTCTCGCTGGGATGTACGCATCATGAGACACACTTCTTCAAATTCCCTAACAAAGAAGTATGCATCCTCTGATTCTAAACCATGAAACTTTGAGAGAGTGTTGATGAATTGAGGATTTAACTCGAAGTTATTTCCGTTTGCTTTAGGAAATTTTATGCAAGATGGTAATGAAGTTCTGATCAGGTAAAATCTGTCCTAAAGTGACGCCATCATAGGTTCTGGATGCAAGAGTAAGGAAGTGTTTCTGGTTAATCTGGAAGTTGCAGCACACCACAAACAACGTAAAAACAACAAAAATCGAAAAAGAATAAAAAAACAAACAAAAGAAAGAAAAACAACCACCAAGCCTTAATCTAAGGTACCTGGACCTAGACGCCTCCTAACTGGTCAATTCTCTGGGGAAGGTTGTTGCAGGAATTCGACTACAAGCTAATCAGTTAGGAAAGGCCAAAGCTCAGGGGGAGGTATCTGGGCGTGAGCCACAGGCCTAATTACGCCAAACCACGAAGCTTTCGAGGCTTTGCCTCTCAATACACTTTCCTTAGACACCGATTTTGCAGGAGTATAGTTCTTGCAATTTTCAACCTCGGTTAATCTCTTACTGACTCCGAGATGTCCCTAGGGCCAACATCTATCAATTTTTAGTTAAGGCTTGGGATAGTGTGAGTGCACTTGGAGATGGTTTTTGGGTTAAGGAATGGTGATGAAATTCCCACCTTCTCTTGTTTATTTGAGTTTTGCCCTTAAAGTCAATTGTGCAAGCGTATAGTTTATTCACAACAAGGTAACACTCAAAGCGATAAATCACTCCGAAATATTGGTCCTATTCTATATGAATGCACACGTACCTTTTCTCCAGCACTCTTTAACAGAAATTGAAATGAACTGAAATAGACACGTGCTCTAAATGTAAAAGTCTAATCTAAATTACAATTTAGCAACAAGTGAATTCTATTTAGTTTATTACACATCTATAGGGTGAAGCATTCAATAGAACTAAAAAAATTTAGAAAGCAATTTTTAGCGGCTTTCGGCAACCTTGCAAACGAGTTTGTTAGTACTTCAATCGGAAAAACTCGCTTTTACACGAATTTTTCCAAGGGCAAATGAATCCTCGTCAATGTTCTTGGCCACCTCTTTCGCTTCCCATGATAGTGAGCTCCTTGGTACTTCTCCTACACACAAGAACAAAAAAATCATTAGTATTGAACAATAAAGTCGTTCCCTCCCCAGCAATAGTGCCAAAATTTGATCGGCAAAAAGCAAACACAAGAATAAGTAAAAAGAGTGTGGGTCGATGTTACTTCTTTTGCGATTCTTCCGTAGTAGCGAAGTGACTATACGGGTCGTATCCACAAGGAGGGAGAGCGATGGAAGCTTGACGCGGCTTTTATGTTAAAAAAAAGAGAAAGTTCTTTGTTTCAAATAAAGAATTGGACAATGAAAATAAGTGGGTTTCAAGAATTGTTTGAAAATGATTTGGTGGTTTGTAAAGTTGGATTTTCTTAATGATAAAAACGCATGGCTAACTTTCTACTAATTGCTCCAACTAATCCCTAACTTCTTGAAGATGTCGCCTCATAATGGATCATAGGCAAGTAAAATCTTTATGCATCAGAACTATTCATGTTGAGAACGAATGACAGTCCTTCCTTTAACTTAGCTTTACAAGGCAAAAATTTGGACATTCCCTTATCAAGATCCAATAGAATGCGAGAATAAGGGAAGATGCAAGTGCACTAATGGTATCAGCAAAGTTAAAAGGAAAATCTCTAACTTACATCAATAAGTAAAGCACACAACCCATAGATCATCAAAAACCCATTAAGCATGAAATATAAGAAAGTAAATACTTGTAGGTAAGTTAGAGTTAGAACCCTCGTCTTAAGATGTCATAGTTCTCGTTTACACAAGGCTTATTTAACACTATTGACTCATTTGGGTTATCAATCAAGTGTTAGAGATTAGTGGGTTAGTAGTTAGTTAGTCATACTATGAAAGAGTAAGTTAGACATGATAGAAAAAGAAGCAACAAAAGAAAATGGGTAACGAGAAAGGGAGTTACACTACAAGAAAGTAAAAGAAAAGAAGTGAAGAGGAAGGAAGTTACACTACAATAAGGAAGTAAAAGTAAATGGCAAAGACAAGTAAATGGAAAGAAGAAAGAGAAGTAATTACTTGTATTAACTTGTCACCTTCAAATACAACACTTACACACTCTCTCTCTCTTTCACTCTAATGGCTAAAACTAAAACTAGAAAGAAACAACAACAATTCCTAACAAAGTAACAAATACAACTCTATTCTCTGGATATCTCCTACTGAAGCCCTTGGGGGGTATTTATAAGCACCAGGGGAAGGGGGCCAGGGGGACGACCCTTGGTCTAAAACGCAGGTGCGCCGGGCCTATAGGGCCGCGAAAATGCGGCCTGGGCCACGTTTTCGTGGCCCTGCCAGGGCGGTGCGCGCCTGGCTTCGGACAGCGCGTCACCCAGTTTGTCCCTTGTCAGGTAGGTCTGCTGGTTTGCTGATATGATGCCCTGGACTGACAAAATTGCCTCCCTAAAGTCAATGGCTACTTGGTAGGCCTTTAATCACCCAATAAATGGTGATTAGGGTCTTCTTCTTCATTTGCACACCATGGACCTAGGATCAAGCAATCAAAACTTTATTAGCATAATTTTATACCAAATAAATATGAGAATGTGATGAAAATTATGAAAAATTAGAGACTAATCAGTGCGCGTCTTGAACGAATGCGAATCTCGCGTATTAAGGGAAAGGCGTCCCCTCAACTCTGCCAGACACGTGACAACGCGCCTAGAACGCGAGTCTCGCGTTTAACTAAGCCACGTCCCTTCAAAGGCCGTGTCCTCTTCAACAAAGTAAGAGATGCGTCTCCACTTCAAATGAGGTCTGTGTTTTTAAGGCAACATGATCTCTATGTCTACAAGATTTTCATTCAGTCTTTGCTTTTACAATCAATTCAACAGTACACTGACACAAGCAGATGACTATTTTCTCCCAATTCAACAGTACACTAACAACCAGCTCAAAGCACCGAGGAGGTCTAGACTGTGTATCTAGACACTCACGATGATCATCTCCGGTAGATTCAAAGGGTTTTACAGTACACTCCGAAGACCACATTCCAGACAGGATTAAGCTTAGAGCATCTCAAATGATTGTTGGTCCAATCATGAGAATCATGAATTCAACTAAAATCCAAAGTATTTTGAAATCCATCCCAGTCAACCACAGAATATCGAAAACTTTGGAGGGGGTTCTGTAGACTGTCCAAAAATCACTGAGAACAAGTCATCAGAAAGTAGAGTCCAAGCTCCAGACGCAAGGCAGCATAGCCACTAGCGCAACACCAAGACGCGAGGGTTGAAACCCGCGTCTCAATATTATTACAATGACCAAGGCGCAGAGCTCGAAAGCCGCGCCTCAGCACCACTGCAGTACCAAGACGCAGGAGTCAAAACCCGCGTCTCTACCTCACTACAATGGCCAAGACGCAGAGCTTGAAACTTGTATCACAATCATCCATGCAAAACCTAGACGCAGAGCCTGAAGCCCCGTCTCACATGAAGCTTGACGCAGAACTTTAAGCTCGTGCTTCTCAAGCGCTACCTCAATGGCAAAATGGGAGGCCCGAAGCCCGCGTTCGGTTGTAACTGCCCTCATTACTGGGTCAATTACTGCCCACGTAATGAGGGAGTTAACCCCCATTATGGAGTGTTTTTTAGGGGACAATTCTACCCTTGAAACCCCTATAAATAACTCAGTTTGCTATTAAAGAGGGGTCAGAAGTTTTGGTCAGAAGAATTTTGGCTGTAAGCCTTAAAAAGACAAGAATCTCCAGCTGAGAATACAAAAGAGTAAAACTCTTCTAACAACTTGCTGAGTTCAAGTTTGTTCTTGCCTAAAATCTCTTTGAGATTTTTATTGGATAGAAGCTGTATTACTTCGTCCACCGTCCAAAGAGAAGATTCCCAAGAGATCGTGAAGTTCACCCAGTCAACAGAAAACAAGATTCACTTTCCATCGCTACATCAAGAACCCGACACTAACAAAAGAAAGATTTGAGCTTGAATATCTTTCCTCTCTTGTAATCAGATTATTGATCCGTTGTAACTTTCTTTACAATCAAATAAGAATTTACATGTCTTCAATTTTTTTCCCACCAAACAAGTATACTACCTGATGACCCCAAAGAGGCGGCCGTTAAAGGCCATAGATTCTACTACAATGCGATCACGCGACAATGTATCACTGATCGCATGATGGAATCTTACATTGCTGCCTGTCACACGAAGAGGCACAGAAGGCACTCCAAGAAGCTCATGACGGTATGCGCGGAGCTCATCAACCTGGTCCAAAGCTCAGAGATTGACTCCGAAGACTTGGATATTATTAGCCGAAGATGATCCCTGATGCCATCACTTACGCTAAGCGATGTCATGCCTGTCAGATCCGTGGTGACTTCATTCATTAAGCACTAGGACATCCTCATCCTACGACTTCTTCTTGGCCATTTGAGGTGTGGGAAATGGATGTGGTTGGTCTTATCAGCCTACTTTCATCCAGAGAATATTAGTTTATCTTAGCTATAATTGATTACTTCTCCAAACGAGCGGATGCTATCTCACTGAAAGAGGTAAAGACGGCTGACGTGATCCAGTTTATCAAACATCACGTAATCTACCACTTTAGCGTGTCACGACAGATTGTCCACTATAATGGGCCTCAGTTCGTCAGCCAAGCATTACAGAGATTCTGCAATAAGTTCAGAATCCAAAATGTCTTCAATGGCATATTATCAAGTCATAAACGGCTTTGCAGAAGCTTTTAACAAAACTATTATGAAGCTTCTCAAGAAGTTCATCTCAAAAAGTCAACCCGACTGGGATGATAAATTAGGTGAATGCTTATTGGCTTATCACACAATAGTGAGAACCCTGACAAAAGCTACACCATTCTCATTGGTATATGAGTGTGGAGCTGTACTTTCACTAAAAATTTAGATCCCATCTCTACGCGTTACTTTGACAACGTAGATGACGGATGAGCTGAAGCATCGACTGCGACTCCAGGAGTTAGAAGCTTTGGACGACAAACGTCTATAAGCTTAACAGCAAATCAAGCTTTATCAAGCTTGAATATTTAAAGCCTTCAACAAAAATTTAAGAAGAGACTTTCAAGAAAGGTGACCTCGTCTTGGCTGTCAAGAGGCCAATGGTGATGACGCGCAAGATGAAAGAAAAATTTCAACCTAAATAGGAAGGACCATTTGTGGTAGAGTCAGTCTACTCAAATGGAGCATAACGCCTGATAAATCCAGAAGGCAATATACTTATGATGCTGATTAATGGTAAATTCTCGAAGAATATTACCCTTGATTATGTTAACATTAAACCTCTGATCATTAGGTCAAGTATACATGACGCTTGCATTGAATGCATTCTCTTACGACGGAATTCTCGATTAATGACTATGCTCCGCTCAATACGAGCATAATAGTCCTCATTGATCAATAACTAGTTGACTATGTTATGTTTCACACGAGCATAATAGTTCTCATTGATCAATAACTAGTCGACTATGTTCTGCTCAACACGAGCATACTAGTCCTTATTGGTCAACAGTTGTTTGGTGATGCTTTACTCAACACGAGCATAATAGTCCTCATTGATCACTAACTATTCGGCGAGAGGGGGACCAGTGTTGATGACCAAACATCGCAGGAGTTCTAATCGGTATATAAGAAGCTGGTTAGGAGAAATGATCAGGCGAACGATGCATGAGAACACAGTCCAATCCTCCCAGAATCGAGCTGATAAAAACAAGCTAACTGAGTATTAGTTTTGTCACCCTTTTCTAGAGGCTATCAAAATCTGATGCCTCTAACTTCAAAGGATAGAGAAAAATGTTTTCTTTTAAGTCCAACACAAGTTCTCGATAACTCATTATGCTGAGGGAATATGATTGAAGCTTTACCTGCACACAAAATAAAGAATTTCAGATTTAGAAATAAAAATGTGCAAGTGCTCAATTCTTACCGCTATAGCAAGTGGCTATGCGGGTCGTGATCCACAAGGAGGGTTTGCGATGAAAGCGTTCAAAGTTGTTCTTATTGAAATCTTTTTGAAGATAAAACGAAAGTTCTTCTTTGTTTTAAAGAAATGAAAATGAAAACGAGTTATGTTAAGGTTAGAGAGAAAATGGTAGAATGAGAAAGTGGAAAGAATGGAGAATGACTATTTACAAAGAAATGGGAAAGAAAGCGACTATGTACAAATGAATTGGGAAAGAAGTGATTTGGAAGATATGGTGTTGGTGATTTAATTTACAGAAATAAAAGAAAAGAAAGAAGATGAAAGAAGTACTCACCTAGTTTGGTTGATGACTTACCTGGAACCCTTGAATGTTCTACCTTACTTTGGAGGCGTTCAATGCATAGGTCATAAGATCGAGCTCAGTCCCTGTTCGCATTATATCATCAAGCCTTGCAAGAATGAAGTGATATGGATCTTGAGGAGGAGAACGTCTTCATGAAGTATCGTTGGCACTTACAAAGGCTTTTGTATACTTATACTTCTGGATTCACTTGCAAGCTCATCAAAAACAAAAAAGGTAAAGTAGAAAGAGGAAGAAGAAAACAAAAGAAAATACGAACATAAACAAATGTTTCCTTTATTGCTTGCAGAAACAATGGAAGAAAGGAGGAGGGTACATTAGTGTCACTCTCAACATAAGCCTGTTACTTACATGAATCTTCATCTAACTTAAACTTACATACAAATTACATAAAAAGAAAAGAAAACCTAAAGTACAAAGAATGAAAACTAGGCTAAATCCTATCTCTGCATGGTCGTCTTCTTTTTCTCAACTCAAACCAGTATTTATAAGGAAACACCACAAGGGGGGAATCCCGGGAAGATTGGGGGAGCAAACGCTCCCCCTAACTCCCTAACCAAGCCACGAAAACGCGGATTTGGCCGCGTTTTCGCGGCCAGGGTGTGGCCAGGTGGCCACACCCTGTTGGTTGGTCTCTGGCCACACCCTGTTGGTTGGTCTCCCTCGTTTCACGTTCTGACTTTATCGTCAGTTGGTTTTCTCGTTTAGGTCCGGGATTGTGACGAAATGGCCTTTTTCCTTGGCTTCAACCAATCGATTCTGGGAGGATTCTTCTCAACCGGTTTTCAACCTCTTGATTTTTTCCTGATTCACTGAGTTTGAATTAATTCTGATTTAATTCAGAATTTGGTGGGCTTTTGGGCTCATTTCTCTTCACTCTCCTTAAAGAATGGGCCTGCAAATAAATTAAACATTTAATTAGGACAATGCAGATTTTATTCTCTAATAAGTATGGAAATATGATATTAAATATGCAACATTAGCGACCAATCACACCCCTTTTGCTTGTCCTCGAGCAAAACAACTAAACTATACTAAGGATTATTAGACCACTTTCGCAAGTCACGCGATTGCACTGAGCATGTACAACAAGCCGTTAAACCTCTAGGTTTCCCCTAGAGGACGAGTTTTGTCTCGTGAGGGTTTTCAGCGGATTGCACCCACAAAATCCATAAAGAAAGAGAAACAAAGAGTTAGTATTTTCAAAAAGCATTTTGAAAGAGAAAAATATTTGAAATATAATTGTAAGATTTAAGTAATCTATAAGTTATAGGAAAACTGAATTTTTCATTTCTAAACTTGGTCTCTATTCAAAAATTTGTTATCAATCAAAGTAAGGAGTCAAAATGTATTTCTCATCTAGTCTATTACTTTACCCTAAGTCATATGCACCTTGTGACTGTGAAAATTTTGACTAAGGGTTCATTAACTCTAACTCTTATGCCTTATTTATTTCTATACATATATTTTTTTGTGGTATTATTCCTCAGTTCTATTAGGCTTTCTAATCTGCCCATGTAAAGAGCCTTTAATCGATGACTCCTAAACCAAACGGTCTTAGGGCACCGGGTGAGAAAACACCCCAAGGACTTAAGGACTCGAGCAAATAAGGCCACAAAACTAAGGATTTTATTATATGAACCCTTTTAGGCGTGAATACTTATGCTTTATTAGGCACAAATACCCAATTTAATCAGAGGATTTTTATATATATTTTTTTCTCAGACTTATCTAATCATCTTTCGCATAAATACTAAGGCTTGCTTAGGCCAAAGTACCTAGCTAATCAATAATTAGATTTGTTCATTTTTCATAGTTTTTTTTATATATATAAGGCGTAAGAGTTTTCGTTTTTGAACCCTAAGTGTGTAAGTGTATGAAGTGTGCATATTTCATTAAGGTAAAGATCAAGATTAAATTACTTTGACAAATTATCTTCCTAACCCTAAAAATCAAACAAATAATCTTATTTTGACAAAATTTAAGAAATCCTAATTTTGATTTTCCTATTCCTTAAAATTGACTTAATTTCTTACAAAAAATATGTCAAATATTGTTTCTATTTTCAAAAAGTTTTTAAAAGTAAAGAAAATGTTAATTTTTTTATTTTTATTTTTTATTTTATACCTAAGTTATGTTAGAACCCTCCCCCACACCTATCTCATGCATTGTCCTCAATGTATGAATTAATGCATGGATGCATGAAAAAGAAGAAAGGGAAGGAAAATGTTACATTAAGGTGGTGGTTCCGGTGGTGGTCTGATTGGTCCACGAAATGCGGCCCAATCAACTTTTCGTAGAGTTCGGAGGAACCCACCAGAAATCTCTCTAATATAACCGATTAAAATGATGTATCCATGAAGGATTTTTATTAAAATTTAACCCCATCTAATTTCCAAATTCCATAATTAATTTCGGAGTCAAATTTGTCAGCCACCTTGTCCCAAAATGGAGTATGAAATGATAGAATGATTGACTTGGACTCAGGAAGTATAGGAACTAATACCGACTCAGGAAGATGACTTAAGTCAAGTAAAGGCTCAGGAGTCGAGATTGGTTTAGGAAGTAGGTCCAAGTCAAGAAAGTGAAACTCAAGTCCACATTTATTTTCCAACAATGGAATGTGACTTAATATTGGTGATTCAAGTTCAGGAATGATAGGTGGGGGAATCAAAACTGACTCTAAAATATTACTCAAGTTTGGTAACAAAACAGGAGTCAATATTGATTCAGAAAGTTAAACTGGATCACAGATTTGAGAATCTAGGTCACATATCTCATTGAGAACTTGCCAATTTGTCAATAGGATTTTCAAAAGTGTAAAATTGGTCAAGTTCAATATGATCATCAAGAATGAGTGATTCAATTTCATTATGAATTGGACCAATCCGGCACACTAGGTTGGTTAAAGTTATGATATGCCGGGTTGGTAATATCCGAAAATGAAGTCGGTGTGTAATATGGATTACTATTAAAATTGCAAAAATTGTTATTATAAGCCATATCACACAATAGAATACAAACAAAGAAAAACAAACAAATAAGCAAACAAAAGAAAAAAATCTAAACTAAGTTAGGGTAGACCTATGACCTAGACGACTCCTAACTGATTAGACTGTCCACGGGAGGTCTAATGCAGACTTTGATCACAAGCTAATCAGCCAGGTCAGGGCAAGATTGGTGGGAGGTTTTCCGTCAAAGACGTTCCTTAATTAAATAACCACCAACCTTCGGGCTTTCGGCCCTTAATCCCTTTCCTAGACACTGATTTGGCAGGAGTCAAATTCCAACACCTTTCCCCCTTAGGATAATCTCCTAATTGAGTCCGAGATGTCCCTTGGGCCAACGTCTACTTATTTTTAGTTAGGCTCAGTTTAGTAAGTGCTTGGAATCTGATTTTTGGGCCAAGGAAAGGTGATTAAATACCCACCTTATCATGTTAATGGGTGGTGCCCTTAAAATCAATTTGTGCAAGTGTACAAGATATGTAAATAAGATTCACTCAAAGCGATGTAAATCAACCAAGAGATGAGTCCTATTCTACATGCAATGCGAACGTACCTTGCTCCAGCACTCTTCAACAGTAAAAATAAATGAATTGAAAAGACACGTGCCTAAAAATGCAAACGTCTAATCAATTTTTAATCTTTATCAACAAGTATTTTACTGTTGGTTTATTAGCAGGCTTATGTGATGGCATATAAGAAATAAAGTTGCAGAAAACTAGTTTTTGCAAAGTAAGCAGCCCTGCAAAAAAGACAGTTAGTAGTGAACTCTTCCTTGCCGCGGAAACGCGGCAAAAGCCGAGAAAACGCGGCAATTCAGAGGGTACTTGGTCTCTGTTTTCTGGAACAGAGAACCAAGACCACTTATATGTTTCTGCAATCCTTTTTTCCTGCTTTGCTTGCCCTATAACCTGCAACAGAGAAGAAAATTCGTTTTAGTTCTAAAAATTAAATAAAAATTAGATTTCAATAAAAACCGTTACCCTCCCCGGCAACGGCGCCAAAAATTGATTGAAGCTTTACCTGCACACAAAATAAGAATTTCAGATTTAGAAATAAAAATGTGCAAGTGCTCAATTCTTACCGCTATAGCAAGTGGCTATGCGGGTCGTGATCCACAAGGAGGGTTTGCGATTGAAGCGTTCAAAGTTTTTCTTATTGAAATCTTTTTGAAGACAAAATGAAAGTTCTTCTTTGTTTTAAAGAAATGAAAATAAAAACGAGTTATGTTAAGGTTAGAGAGAATATGGTAGAATGAGAAAGTGGAAAAGAATGGAGAATGACTATTTACAAAGAAATGGGAAAGAAAGCGACTATGTACAAATGAATTGGGAAAGACGTGATTTGGAAGATATGGTGTTGGTGATTTAATATACAGAAATAAAAGAAAAGAAAGAAGATGAAAGAAGTACTCACCTAGTTTGGTTGATGACTTACCTGGAACCCTTGCATGTTCTACGTTGCTTTGGAGGCGTTCAACGCATAGGTCATAGGATCGAGCTCAGTCCCTGTTCGCATTATATCATCAAGCCTTGCAAGAATGAAGTGATACGGATCTTGAGGAGGAGAACGTCTTCATGAAGTATCGTTGGCACTCACAAAGGCTTTTGTATACTTATACTTCTGGATTCACTTGTAAGCTCATCAAAAACAAAAGAGGTAAAGTAGAAAGAGGAAGAAGAAAACAAAAGAAAATACGAACAAAAACAAATATTTACCTTTATTGCTTGCAAAAACAATGGAAGGAAGGAGGAGGGTACATCAGTGTCACTCTCAACATAAGCCTCTCTCTCTCTGCTTACATGAATCTTCATATAACTTAAACTTGCATACAAATTACATAAAAAGAAAAGAAAAACCTAAACTATAAAGAATGAAAACTAGGCTAAATCCTATCTCTGCATGGTCGTCTTCTTTTTCTCAGCTCAAACCAGTATTTATAAGGAAACGCCACAAGGAGGGAATCCCGGGAAGATTGGGGGAACAAACGCTCCCCCTAACTCCCTAACCAAGCCGCGAAAACGCGGCTTTGGCCGCGTTTCCGCGGCCAGGGTGTGGCCAGGTGGCCACACCCTGTTAGTGGGTCTCCCCGGTTTCACGTTCTGACTTTATCTTCAGTTGGTTTTCTCGTTTAGGTCCGGGATTGTGACGAAATGGCCTTTTCCTTGGCTTCAACCGATCAATTCTGGGAGGATTCTTCTCAACCGGTTTTCAACCTCTTGATTTTTTCCTGATTCACTGAGTTCAAATTAATTCTGATTTAATTCAGAATTTGGTGGGCTTTTGGGCTCATTTCTCTTCACTCTCCTTAAGGAATGGGCCTGCAAATAAATTAAACATTTAATAGGACAATGCAGATTTTATTCTATAATAAGTATGGAAATACGATATTAAATATGCAACATTAGCGACCAATCAGAATAGCATGGCTAGCCCAACTCAAACGGTAGTTGGTAAAGGCATGCCAAATCTGTTGATAGCTGAAGGTTTGTTAAAAATTCTAAGGGACTTAATCCCACCTTTCCCTCCAAAACCCCTTACCAATTCCTTTCCATGGAATGGTAGGATCAAAAAAAAAAACCTTTATCCATTTTCCTGGTGAAATGAGCACAGACTTGTCACGTTAACAATAAACCTCTGACAAGCCATTTTTCTTGATCCCCAGTGGAGTCAGTTAAGTTAGCATTAAACCTCTGACAATGAAATTTCATTAAATATCCACTCATAATCTATCCGCTGTTATGTTAACATTACACCTCTAACGGCAAACCTCTCATACTCCTGCAAAATCAATGTTCGTCACGTTAATATTGCACCTCTAATAATTCATTCTATTTTCCACCAAAATCCCCTATCAATTTCCTCCCATGGAGAGGTAAGTCCACAAACTCAATCGCTGTTATGTTAAAATCATACCTCTAATAGTGAAAAATTTTAATACTCCTTAGTGAGTACGAACTTTCACTTGTCGACTCGCTTACATGGAGTCACAAGTCTTCAAAATTGTCATGTTAACACTACACCTCTGACAATCCAAACTTCACTTGTGAATTTTTCTTAATAGAATGGCAGGTCCTCAAAATTACTTATATTGCAAACCAACTCTTATCATGTTAACATTACACCTCTAAAAAACTACTGTTAAGTTTAATATCACACCTCTAACAGTGATCAAGTTGTTGTCAAGTTCAACATTAAATCTCTGATAGTCACTTCCCTCTTGCTTCCATATCGAAGCTGAGATGAGGGATGCTATGTTTAACATCACACCTCTAGCACCTATGACAATGACCTTCCCTCGAGCTTTCGCATCGAAGCCGAGTGATTGGTAGTGAAAAGTGCATTTTTATCATAACATTTACCATCACATTTTCATATTTATTCATATAATTCTGCACATTTATTAATATTTTGTAATTTATTGTGTGCAGGCCTCGAAATAATAAAAAGAAAGAATTAAAGCCTAAAAAGAGCCCAAAAGACCATGTTTGAAGCCCAAGTGTAAAAGTGCAAATACCAAATGTCAAAATTGCAAATACACAAGGGCCAAAGTTGCAAATATCAAAGAAGAGGGAAGGATAGACTTCTATTCAACCCTAAACACTTGCAGGATGAGGATAAAAGCCAAAGAGAGTGCAAAGATAATAATTATTTCAAAAAATTCGGATTCAGACTGTACACATTTTAGTATTCAGATCATAATTTTTGCTACAGATATTCAAATCTGATGATTTAAGATGCTACAGAAAGAAGACTGGAAGACCTACAACTCTTATGTTGATGAAACTTTCCAATTCAGGCCGTAGATAAGCTAATTTCGTTGATCAACTTGATAACAAGTTGCAGGACAGATTTGAACTTCTATGGATTAGTGCCACAAGTCTGGAGATAAGATTTTTTGGGAGAGTTGTACCGGGACTCTACCTCCTTCTGCACCTATAAATATCCCTGCAGATGCAACACAGAAGGCACACAGAAAATACAGAGCCAAAGCTAGGGTTTTTAGGCTTTCTTCTAGTTTAGGTTTTCTTTTCTCTTTTGTAATTTTTATTTTTCCTTTTTGTAAACTGAGAGTGGAAGAAGCTTTCATGGAGGAAGGAGTTCATGCTTGTACTGAGGTGACATAGGTGTAAGCCAACTTTTCTTCTATTGTTAATGAAATCTGCTCGAGGTTTGTCTTTTTTATTCTTGTTTTATTTCTTCATGTTTTGTTCTTGTTTTATTTTTCTATTCTTGTGTTATTCTCTCTAATGACTTGCAAACCGTGAGATCCGAACGCTTCGAGACTGCCTAGCCAAAGAAGAGCACTTGATGGCCTATGGAGATGAACAATCCTTCTTTAGATTGTCTTTTCTTTTCATAGCGTAGGTAGCGAAGGTGGACGATCCTATACGCCATACTTGCACGCCTTCCACGACAGGGTAAGTCATCGTGAACAGATCAAAGGTAAGCAAGGTAGAAGAGGTTTGTACGTGTTATAGTTTCTTTCTTTTTATTTCTTTAGTTTAGATCTCACACTACCATATTCTCAATTTCTTTTCTTCACTTCCATTGTAAATATCACTACTTCTTCTCCATCTTCTTTCTTTATAACTTAACATTAAAATAATAAAAACTTTAGAGATAACTTATTGACAAAGCTTCCATCGCTAGTCCCTCCCAGAGGATCACGACCCGCATAGCCACTGCTACCGCGGATTAGAATTGAGAACCTTGCACAACTACTTCTAAATCTAACATCTTTATTTTTGTGTGCAGGTAAAAACTCGATCAACAAATTGGCGCCGTTACCGGGGAGGGACGGTAAGTTTCTCTCTAAATAAAAAAAAATTATTAACTAATTCTTTTATTCTTTTCTGTTTGCAGGTTTGGAGAACAGGAAACAGAAAAACAGCAGCAGAAGTGGACATATTGCAACTCTGAGCCTCTGCCCTCAAAGGCAGAGCAACAGAGACTACTGGTTTGCCGCGAAAACGCGGCAATAGCCGCGGATCCGCCGCAACAGTAGAGAACCACTGATCCATCTTTTTGCAGGTTGTTGAAATTTGCAAATACTGTTTACTGCTTTGTTGATTTTGTTCTGTGATAAACCTGTCTACTGCTAATTAAATCAACAGTAAAAAAATTTTTGTTGCAAAAGTTAAAAGTTGATTAGACGTTTGCATATTAGGCACGTGTCTTTTCAATTACTTTAATTTACTGTTGAAGAGTGCTGGAGCAAGGTACGTAAGCATTGCATGTAGAATAGGACTCATCTCTTGGTTGATGCTTTGAGTGAATCTTATTTACATATTTTTGAACACTTGCACTAATTCATCTTAAGGGCATAACCCATTAACAAGATAAGGTGGGGATTTCATCACCCTTCATTAGCCCAAAAATCATATCCCGAGCACTCACTAACCCAAGCCTAACTTAAAAATTAGTAGACGTTGGCCCTAGGGACATCTCGGACTCAATAGGAGATTATCCTAAGGGGGAACAGTGCTGGAAGTTGACTCTTGCCAAATCAGTGTCTAGGAAAGGGATTGAGGGCCGAAATCCCGAAGATTGGTGGTTATTTAATTAAGGAACGTCTTTAACTGAAAACCTCCCACCACTCTTGCCCTGACCTGGCTGATTAACTTGTGGTCAAAGTCTGCACCCTACCTCCCGTGGACAGTCTAACCAGTTAGGAGTCGTCTAGGTCATAGGTCTACCCTAACTTAGGTTAGAATTTTTCTTTTTTGTTTGTTTATTTATTTGTTTTCTTTGTTTGTGTTTGTGTGATATGGCATATAATAATAATTCCAATTTTAATCCATATTACACACCTAACTATTATTCGGATATTACCAACCCGGCATATCATAACTTTGACCAATCTAGTGTGCCGGAATGGTCTTATCCGAATGAATATAGCCCACACCCTCCATCTTATGACTATAATTTCCATAATAATTTCAACTCGTCACAGAGTTCATGGGGTTTCGAGTCCCCCGAGTCTAATTATCAACCAAATTGTCCTTCATATCCATCTGGTCCACATTCTTTCAATGATTCATACTTAGATCCCTCCATTCAGAATAGAATACCATCTATCGGGGAAATGATAAGTATGCATAAGTCCAAGCAACAACTACCATCTATCGCAGACACGATAATGCGTGAGTCCACCGACTCACAATTTCATCACGATTACACTTCATCTTTTCAAGTCCAATCACAACATGATGCACCTATCGACTATGAAAGGATGCTTGCAGCCATGACTCAGGCTAGATTAGCCCGTGATCGTGACATAGATCTGATGGTTCAATCCTTATTCACCCACCTACAATCCTGGTTGGAGAAATCATCCCAATTTTTCATGGGGCCCAAGCAACAATGATCAAATTAGGCCCAAATTCTCCAACAATTTCCAAAATCCGCCCTATCAGCAAAGTTTTCCTAGTCAAAATCCTCCACCATCTTTCCAATATTCACAAATGGAAACAAGGCTTTCAAACATGGAAAGAAAGGTGGACACTCTTGTTAAAAGCTGTAACGCCCCGATTCCACGAATACGGGGACGTCACTGCGACGTATATACGTAGGTCAGAAAATGCCCCACGTATATACGCTAAGCATTTAGTACAACAAGAATCAGAGTACACGACAAAGCGTGATATTCATACATATGCCAACTTAAAAAGTACAACTACAAAGCTATCACAGGATATGATAAAGTATTACACATTACATGTGTATTACATCACAACCAAGTCCAAAAATAAGATTTACAATATAAACACAAAAAAGCTCACGAGTTGGATGAAGATCCCGTGAGTCAAAATGGATAGGTCTGGCACGAAGAACAGGAACTAATCTGCCTGCTCACTAAAGAAAGCTTGATCCTCTGTGGATGGCTCCACTTCGATCCAAGCTTCAGAACCTGAATATGCAAATCCAAGGGAATCAAGATCTCATAACAAAAATCAAGCTACAGCCAAATGGCTAAGAGACATGAATAAGTAAGAGGGAACAGTATGATACATGTAAATCAGCAAGTAATAGGAGCATAAAGAGATAAGGTCTGCATATAAGGATCCACAGTTAGAATCTATTATTATTATTACTTGTCTTACTGTGATATCTAGCTATGTGACCCAGCGTCCCAGCGCACATAGATCCATATCCTAGTAAAGCAAGGTTGTTATTAGAAACCAGCGGTTGTATCGACGAACTATGTTTACAGTGGATCCCGTACATGCCCGGGATAACGGTCCAGGATTGTTCCATTGCTTGATGATGGAAGCCAGCCGCTAGGCTAACAGGAGGGACTTATGTATGCCCTTATCATGATGGTACCAGTAAGGAGGGAGCAAGCACTCCCCTCGGTCCCCTGGTGGCCCACAGGTCAGACCGGAACATGAGTTGCACAACATTCCTAAAACCACTGTAAACACGAACACATATCGATATCCGCATGTTTTCCCCCGACCCAATGTAAGTTGGTCCATTTTATACAAAAGTCAAGTGTATCATGCTTGGTTCAAGTGATGGCATGATAAGTGGTGATATTCATTCATTAACAAGTTATGGAACGAGACTACACCATAATAAGTCATGAAGTAACAAGAAGTAATGTCCATCAAGTAACATGTCATGAAGTACCAGTTATGAAGCATAAACAAAGATAATATATTACATATGTATCAAGGGTACGATCTAATTTCAGAAAAGAAATCAACTATAATAAACAGCCTAAATTAGTCGACTAGGTGGAAGGGTTAGTCGACTAATAGTGGTCTCTAGTCGACTAACAGTCTGAATTAGTCGACTAAAACTGGGTTCCAGAGAGTTGAGATTCTGTTTCAGGGAAAGTTAGTCGACTAGGTGGAAAGGGTAGTCGACTAACAGTGACTACAAGTCGACTAACAGATACTTAAGTCGACTAAATCTGGGATACAGAGAGTTGATGTTTTATTTCAGGAAAAAGTAGTCGACTAGGGAGGAATGGTTAGTCGACTAATAGTTGTTTATAGTCGACTAACAGTCTGGATTAGTCGACTAAAACTGTGTTCCAGAAAAGGTTACGTTTCAAAAATAGATGGGTTAGTCGACTAATTCCTAGGTCAAGTCGACTAATCGTGGGGAAACAGAATACAGAACAGAATTTCTGATGGTTGCGTTTGATGGTCTAAAAACATGATTTTGATGACATATGTATACAAGATATGAAGATACAAGTATATTAGGAGTTGATCAAGTCTTGGTGAGTAAAAATACTCACAAAGAACGGCTACTTGAAGCTTTACGAGTTCCGAAAAGGTTGTTGTCGACAATATCCCCAACTTGATCCTTGGCGATATAAACGACGAAGAAAACTACGATCTCACTTCCAAAGTAGTGGTAGTTGAAGAGGAGATGGAGACTTAGGTGAGCTTTTGGAGTTGGTGGTGGAGTTTGAGAGGGAGGAGGATTTGGTGAGGGCTAAAGTCTTTGGTGAAATGAAGAAAAAGGAAAAGAAATGTAAAGGAAATGTTTATATAGGTTTTAGATTTTGTAAAGGAGTTGCAAATAATATAATTGAGAGGGGGTTTATTGCAAATAGGAGAGGGTGAGGTGTCCCTCACTTGGCCACTTGGCTGGCCATGGGAGAGAGAGAGTAAGAGATGCATTAAATGAGGAAGTAGGTGGGAGTTGGTGGAATTTTGGAGAAAGTGGAATTATTGAAAAATTGGAAGATTTTGAGGCTTGTGAAGGAAGTAAAGGAAAATCAAGAAAAAGGGAAAAGGAAAAGAATTATAAAAAGGAAAGATATTTTCTTTGGCTTAAAATTTAAAAATGTTGAAAAGACAATTTTCCAGGTTTAAGTCGAAGATGCGGAAAACATTTCGGAAAATACCGAAATCGTCCGAAATTCAAGTATCTCGGAACGACCAAAAATTTTACCAAAAATCAAGAATAATATTTTAAGACTCATGGTGAAATTCGTTTGAAGAAATAATTTATAGTTTTAAAACTAAAAATCCCGGAATCAGTTATCTACCAACTCCGTTGGAATTTTCATAAATTCATAAAATTCTCAGAAAAAGTATTTAGATAGAAAATATGATTCTAAGAAATAAAGTCTAAAGGACCTTCTTGAAATTCCTAACTATTTGTGAATTAAAAATCCGAGAATCGATCAGCGGCATTGGTCGACACCGGTTTTGAAAATATTTAATTAAATTCAGGAAAATTCCAGAAAATCATAGAAAATATATAATATTGGAAAATGATTTTAAAACTGAAATCGGTCAAATACAGGAAGTAAATCGAAAAATACGATCGAAAAACTGAATACGCAACTAAGTACGTATTCCGGGAACGGGGTATTACAATCCATCCACCTTACAAAAATTTCGTCCTCGAAATTTCATAAAGTGAAAGGTGACGGTAAAGAAGGATAACCGTAGAGAAGGATAGAAGGAAAGAGTTTTACCAATCAAGAAGTGAAGAGTTGAGGGTAACGCTCACGGATAACATCCTCTCGTTCCCACGTGGCCTCTCCTGGTGCATGTCTGTTCCAAGACACCAACACTAACGGTATGGCTTTGTTCTTCAATGACTTGACACTTCTGTCCAAAATGGCCATCGGTTGCTCTTGGTATGACAAATCCGGTTGTAGTTCCAGTTCGGAGTGATCCAGGATATGACTATCATCCTTCACATACTTCCTCAGCTGTGATACGTGGAATACATTGTGAACTCCGTCCAAAGATGGCGGTAACGCCAACCTGTAAGACACATCTCCCACTCGGTCCAAGATCTCGAATGGGCCGATATATCTCGGACTAAGCTTTCCACGAGTACCGAACCGGATTACTCCTTTTGTAGGTGATATCTTCAAAAACACATGATCCCCTGTCTGGAATTCCAATGGCCTTCTCAGTGTGTCTGCCCAACTCTTCTGCCGACTCTGTGCTGCCCTGAGGTGATCTCTGATAATCCTGACTTTATCTGTTGTCTGAATCAGGATCTCTGGTCCCAAAAGTCTCCTCTCACCGACTTCATCCCAACAAATCGGTGACCTACACTTCCTACCATACAATGCTTCAAAAGGTGCCATCTTGATACTTGCCTGATAGCTGTTATTATAAGAAAATTCAGCCAAGTGAAGATGGTCTTCCCATGATCCCTGGAATTCAATCATGCAGGCCCGCAACATATCTTCAAGAATCTGGATAGTCCTTTCAGATTGTCCGTCTGTCTGAGGATGATATGAAGTACTGAATTTCAGACGAGTCCCTAGACTTTCTTGGAGGCTTTCCCAGAAATGAGATCTGAATCTGGTGTCTCTGTCTGATACAATACTAACTGGAACTCCATGCAGACGAACTATCTCCTTCATGTACTTTTCTGCCAGAACCTCTGTTGTCTGACCTACCCTGAATGGTATGAAGTGAGCTGATTTGGTGAGGCGATCAATGATTACCCACACAGCATTATTACCTTTAGGACTGCGAGGCAGTGCCGTGACAAAATCCATGGTGATGTGCTCCCACTTCCACTCAGGTATCGGTAAAGGTTGTAGAAGTCCAGCTGTCCTCTGATGCTCTATCTTTATCTGCTGACAAACCAAGCACTTGGCAACATACTGGGCTATCTCCCTCTTCATAGCATTCCACCAAAACTGCTTCTTTATGTCTTGATACATCTTGTTTCCCCCTGGGTGTATGGAATAGGCTGAACTGTGTGCTTCTGCCAGAATCTTCTGTCGAACTTCTCCTTGGGGAACACAAAGTCTGCTACCAAAATATAGTGCACCATCTGGATGAATACAGATATCAGTCCTCAATCCAGCCTCTACCTGGGCTCGAAATGACTGCAATCTGGGATCCCCTTTTGAGCTTCCTTGATCTCATCTATCAATGTTGACTGAATCTGTAAGGTCATGAACTGTCCTGCCTTATCAACTCCTTGTATCAACATTAAGTCCAATCTGATGATGTCTTGAACCAACTCCTTCTGCTGAGTAAGTTGGACAAGCACTCTATTCTCTGGCTTCCTGCTCAGTGCATCCGGTACTGTATTGACCTTGCCTGGATGATATTGCAAGTCAATATCATAGTCCGTCATCAGCTCCAGCCACCGCCTCTGCCTCATGTTCAACTCCTTCTGTGAGAAAATATACTTGAGGCTCTTGTGATCCGTGTATATCAACACCTTATCTCCCAGAAGATAATGCCTCCAGATCTTCAAGGCAAATATAACAGCTGCTAGCTCCAAGTCATGAGTTGGGTAATTCCGCTCATGAGTCTTCAGTTGCCTGGATGCATAAGATATGACATGATCATGTTGCATAAGTACACACCCCAGGCCTTTTCCTGATGCATCACTGAATATGACCATCCCTCCTCTTCCTGAGGGAGTCCTCAAGATTGGAGCTGAAATGAGCCTCTGCTTCAATTGCTCCAAAGCTGCAGTACATTCCTCTGACCATATGAACCTTTCTCCTTTCCGGGTGAGCTTGGTCAACGGGGCTGCAATCCTAGAGAAATCTTGGACAAAGCGTCTGTAATATCCGGCTAGTCCCAGAAAACTCTTAATCTCAGTCACCGTCCTCGGAATTGGCCAATCTCTCACCGCCTGGACTTTGCTAGGATCAACTGAAATTCCTTCCGCTGAAACTATGTGTCCAAGGAAGGTCATACTGTCCAACCAAAAGTCACACTTGCTCCTCTTAGCATGAAGCTGCTCCTGCTGGAGAGTCTGCAATACAATCCTCAAGTGTTCTGCATGCTCCCTGATGCTCTTTGAATAGATCAGGATGTCATCTATAAAAACAACTACAAACTGATCCAAATAGGGCGAGAACACTCTGTTCATCAAATCCATGAAAACTGAAGGGGCATTGGTGACTCCGAAAGGCATAACTAGAAACTCATAGTGGCCATAACGGGTCCTGAATGCCGTCTTCGGAATATCCTCTTTCCTCACCCTAAGCTGATGGTAACCCGATTGTAAATCTAATTTAGAGAATACTCGGGCTCCATGAAGCTGATCAAACAGATCATCAATCCTTGGTAAGGGATACTTGTTCTTGATGGTAACTTTGTTCAATTCTCTATAATCAATACAAAGCCTTTTACCACCATCCTTCTTGTTTGCCAATAATACTGGAGCTCCCATGGTGAAGTGCTTGGCCGAATCAATCCCTTATCAGAGTATTCCTGCAGCTGCTTCTTTAGAATTTCTAACTCCGTCGGTGCCATCCTGTACGGAGCCTTGGATATAGGAGCTGCTCCAGGCACAGTATCAATAGAAAACTCAATCATCCTTTCAGGTGGCAGTCCTGAGATTTCAGCAAACACCTCTGGGAATTCATCCCACACTGGTATTCCCTTCCTCTGAATCTCCGAAGTAGTCATCCGAGTCTTTCTCTTGGTGGACTTCACTTCTCCACTAAATTGGAACTCCGGTTGAAGAGGGATTCTGAAATTGATCTTCTTCTCCCTACAGTCAATCACTGCATAGTACTAACTGAGCCAGGTCATGCCTAAGATTACGTCGTACCCTTTGGTGTCTAGTACGAGCATATCTATGGCCAAGGTCTTATCACAAAGTTCTACTGGACAGTCAGCACAAACTCTAGAAGATATGACTACTCCATTCCCTGTACTAATCTCCGATTTGTGGTCTAAAGATCTAACAGGTATGGAATGCAATGCCACAAAATGGTCTGAGATAAAACAATGTGAAGCACCTGAATCGAAGAGGGCTAAAACAGGTTTAGAATGCACCCTGATATTACCTGTTATCACCTCCTCAGAAGTCTCAGCCTCTACTTCTGTCAAATTAAAGGCTTGACCCCTTCCACGCCCTGCAGCAGTCCTAGCTCCTCTCTGGACTGGGCGAATAGCTTGCTGTGGAGGAGGGGGAGGAACTCTCCTGATCATCGGTCCTTGATTCCTCTGTCCCGGTGGCCCTGGAAGTGCTCTCTGTCCATTCGGTCCCTGCAGTGCTGGCAAAGCTTGGCCGGCTATCCCCATTCTCCTGTGTGGACAGGCTTCTATGGAATGGTCTCGGGAACCACACACCAAGCATAATCCATTTGCCCTACGGCAAGTCTGTCGAATGTGGCCTGGCTTCTGACAATAACTGCAGAAAGAAAGTGGTTGAGCCGCCTGGTAAGGAGCTGGTCGGAATGGTTGCCTCATAGCCTGAACCTTCGCTGCTCTGTATGGGCCTCCTCTTCCCATAGGTGGAAATGGCCTCTTCATGGCCTGGTTCCTCATCTGGTTCACTTGCTTCTTCTCTAGCCCACGCTCCACCTCTCGAGCTATGGTGAGAACTTCTGAATAAGTCTTCAGCTGCTGGGGCATTAGGAAAACTTGGATGTCCATCTGCAAGCCCTGCTGAAACCTACTAGCCCGCTTCTCCTCATCAGTTACCATGTACGGAGCAAAGCGGCTAAGTCTGAGAAATTCCGCGGCATACTCATCCACGGATCTATTCCCTTGCTGAAGTCTGATGAACTGCTCTTCCATGTCCTTCTGAGCAGTGGCAGGGAAGAATCTACTGTAGAAACTCTTGGAGAATGTGTCCCAGGTGACAGGCTTCTCCAATCTTGCCTCCTCAGCTAGCCACCAAGTTCTAGCTATATCCTTCAATTGAATCTTGGCGACCTCCACTTGGTTCTCCTTTGGTACTCGGGCTGCGTTCAGCAGATCTGATGTATCTGTCAGCCATTGCTCTGCATCCAGGGGTTTCTCTTCACCCGTGAATATGGCTGGTTGCAGCCGTCTGAAGTCTGAAATATTCCCCGGCCTCTGTTCCTTTGGAGCTGCTAACTCTTGCGGAAGAAGTTCCGTCTGTTGTTGCTGATTCTCCATCATTGTCTGGATGACCCTCAGAATATCGACATTCTCTCCCGTGGGTCCATTTGATGTTTGTCCAGAGTGGTTACGACCCGTCCTTCTCTCCATATCGAGTTGGGATAAGATAACTGGAATTGGAAAAATGGAAGGAGTTTAGGACACAAGGGAAGGAATCAAGAAGGGATCAAGAAGGACTAGATAACTTTGTACATTGTAGTTGGCAATAGCAAATTTCATTAATTTGCTACTTGATTGTACTATAGGTGTGAGAGCTTAGGCTCTGATACCAACCTGTAACGCCCCGATTCCACGAATACGGGGACGTCACTGCGACATATATACGTAGGTCAGAAAATGCCCCCACGTATATACGCTAAGCATTTAGTACAACAAGAATCAGAGTACACGACAAAGCGTGATATTCATACATATGCCAACTTAAAAAGTACAACTACAAAGCTATCACAGGATATGATAAAGTATTACACATTACATGTGTATTACATCACAACCAAGTCCAAAAGTAAGATTTACAATATAAACACAAAAAAGCTCACGAGTTGGATGAAGATCCCGTGAGTCAAAATGGATAGGTCTGGCACGAAGAACAGGAACTAATCTGCCTGCTCACTAAAGAAAGCTTGATCCTCTGTGGATGGCTCCACTTCGATCCAAGCTTCAGAACCTGAATATGCAAATCCAAGGGAATCAAGATCTCATAACAAAAATCAAGCTACAGCCAAATGGCTAAGAGACATGAATAAGTAAGAGGGAACAGTATGATACATGTAAATCAGCAAGTAATAGGAGCATAAAGAGATAAGGTCTGCATATAAGGATCCACAGTTAGAATCTATTATTATTATTACTTGTCTTACTGTGATATCTAGCTATGTGACCCAGCGTCCCAGCGCACATAGATCCATATCCTAGTAAAGCAAGGTTGTTATTAGAAACCAGCGGTTGTATCGACGAACTATGTTTACAGTGGATCCGTACATGCCCGGGATAACGGTCCAGGATTGTTCGTTGCTTGATGACGGAAGCCAGCCGCTAGGCTAACAGGAGGGACTTATGTATGCCCTTATCATGATGGTACCAGTAAGGAGGGAGCAAGCACTCCCCTCGGTCCCCTGGTGGCCCACAGGTCAGACCGGAACATGAGTTGCACAACATTCCTAAAACCACTGTAAACACGAACACATATCGATATCCGCATGTTTTCCCCCGACCCAATGTAAGTTGGTCCATTTTATACAAAAGTCAAGTGTATCATGCTTGGTTCAAGTGATGGCATGATAAGTGGTGATATTCATTCATTAACAAGTTATGGAACGAGACTACACCATAATAAGTCATGAAGTAACAAGAAGTAATGTCCATCAAGTAACATGTCATGAAGTACCAGTTATGAAGCATAAACAAGGATAATATATTACATATGTATCAAGGGTACGATCTAATTTCAGAAAAGAGATCAACTATAATAAACAGCCTAAATTAGTCGACTAGGTGGAAGGGTTAGTCGACTAATAGTGGTCTCTAGTCGACTAACAGTCTGAATTAGTCGACTAAAACTGGGTTCCAGAGAGTTGAGATTCTGTTTCAGGGAAAGTTAGTCGACTAGGTGGAAAGGGTAGTCGACTAACAGTGACTACAAGTCGACTAACAGATACTTAAGTCGACTAAATCTGGGATACAGAGAGTTGATGTTTTATTTCAGGAAAAAGTAGTCGACTAGGGAGGAATGGTTAGTCGACTAATAGTTGTTTATAGTCGACTAACAGTCTGGATTAGTCGACTAAAACTGTGTTCCAGAAAAGGTTACGTTTCAAAAATAGATGGGTTAGTCGACTAATTCCTAGGTTAAGTCGACTAATCGTGGGGAAACAGAATACAGAACAGAATTTCTGATGGTTGCGTTTGATGGTCTAAAAACATGATTTTGATGACATATGTATACAAGATATGAAGATACAAGTATATTAGGAGTTGATCAAGTCTTGGTGAGTAAAAATACTCACAAAGAACGGCTACTTGAAGCTTTACGAGTTCCGAAAAGGTTGTTGTCGACAATATCCCCAACTTGATCCTTGGCGATGTAAACGACGAAGAAAACTACGATCTCACTTCCAAAGTAGTGGTAGTTGAAGAGGAGATGGAGACTTAGGTGAGCTTTTGGAGTTGGTGGTGGAGTTTGAGAGGGAGGAGGATTTGGTGAGGGCTAAAGTCTTTGGTGAAATGAAGAAAAAGGAAAAGAAATGTAAAGGAAATATTTATATAGGTTTTAGATTTGTAAAGGAGTTGCAAATAATGTAACTGAGAGGGGTTTATTGAAAATAGGAGAGGGTGAGGTGTCCCTCACTTGGCCACTTGGCTGGCCATGGGAGAGAGAGAGTAAGAGATGCATTAAATGAGGAAGTAGGTGGGAGTTGGTGGAATTTTGGTGAAAGTGGAATTATTGAAAAATTGGAAGATTTGAGGCTTGTGAAGGAAGTAAAGGAAAATCAAGAAAAAGGGAAAAGGAAAAGAATTATAAAAAGGAAAGATATTTTCTTTGGCTTAAAATTTAAAAATATTGAAAAGACAATTTTCCAGGTTTAAGTCGAAGATGCGGAAAACATTTCGGAAAATACCGAAATCGTCCGAAATTCAAGTATCTCGGAACGACCCGAAAATTTTACCAAAAATCAAGAATAATATTTAAGACTCATGGTGAAATTCGTTTGAAGAAATAATTTATAGTTTTAAAACTAAAAATCCCGGAATCAGTTATCTACCGACTCCGTTGGAATTTTCATAAATTCATAAAATTCTCAGAAAAAGTATTTAGATAGAAAATATGATTCTAAGAAATAAAGTCTAAAGGACCTTCTAGAAATTCTAACTGTTTGTGAATTAAAAATCTGAGAATCGATCAGCGGCACTGGTCGACACCGGTTTTGAAAATATTTAATTAAATTCAGAAAATTCCAGAAAATCATAGAAAATATATAATATTGGAAAATGATTTTTAAAACTGAAATCGGTCAAATACAGGAAGTAAATCGAAAAATACGATCGAAAAACTGAATACGCAACTAAGTACGTATTCCGGGAACGGGGTATTACAAAAGCCATGACACACTAGCTCAAGTCTTGACCAGGATAGAGATCCGATTAAATCAGCAAGAAAGACAGAGGGGTACCCTACCGAGTCAACCATTGCCAAATCCTAGGAATCCTAGGCCAGCCAATGAGGCTCAAGACCCAAATCAGTGTCACATGGTTCATACACTCAGATCGGGGAAACAAGTTGATAATCAAGTATCCATGCCACAGGATCCATCTCACTCATCCATTCCATCTAGCTCCACTCCCTCTCCACACAGCTCCAATGAAACTGAAGTTGAAAAGTCAGAGGACAGGTGCACCAGCCTATAGCTCCATTTCCAAATAGGCTTAGAAGCAACAACAACGCACATATGGAGAAATTATTAGAGGTGTTCAATCAAGTTAGACTCAACATCCCACTTCTTGATGCAATCCAACAGGTCCCTAGTTATGCCAAATTCCTTAAGGACATGTGCACCAAGAAAAGAAAGACTAATGTGCCTAAGAAGGTTTTTCTAGCCACCAACATTAGTGAGCTATTGTCCAACCAGATCCCTATTAAGTATAAGGACCCTGGTTGCCCCACCATCTCTTGCACCATAGGTCGAGCCGAAATCAATCGAGCACTCCTCGATTTAGGAGCTAGCATCAATTTTCTCCCTTTCTTCGTATATCAACAACTTGGATTAGGTGAACTCAACCCGACCCAAGTCACTATTCAGTTGGCTGACCGCTCAATCAAAGTTCCTAAGGGAGAGATCAATGACGTTCTCATACGGGTGGGAGAATTCATTTACCCAGTCGATTTCATTGTCTTAGAGACACAACCTGTGTCTAATCCTAGGTCCCAAACTCCCGTCATCTTAGGAAGACCGTTCCTAACAACCGCAAATGCAATCTTAAATTGTAGAAACGGATCCATGAGACTGACTTTGGGGATATGACCAAGGAAGTCTATGTTTTCAACCTAGGTAAGCATCCCTACGATGTGACCGACCAACCCTTTGAGGTTAACTTCATTGAGAACATGACGAGTGAGCATAATGAGGAGATCACACTTGAGTCAGAGGAAGAGGAAGATTTAGAAGCAAGTGATCTCAGCCTTGATGAGATTGAATGGGAATCAAATCTGAGTTCTATAGAGATGGGAGATTCTAGCGTAACTCCTCCACCCATCGAGCCAACTCCTTCTTTGGAGTTAAAAACCTTGCCTAAACATCTTAAGTATGCCTACCTAGGTGAACAAGAGACATTACCGATCATAGTTGCATCTAATTTGACCAATAGGCAAGAGGAGGACCTATTGGCAACCCTTAGGAGACATAGGGAAGCCATTGGTTGGACTATGGCAGATATTAAGGGACTGAGCCCTACGATAGTCCAGCATCGTATTCATCTAGATGAAGGGGTTAGACCGAAGAGGGATCCACAGCGTAGGCTAAACCCACTCATGCAGGAGGCTGTACACGCTGAAATAGTGAAACTGTTAGATAATGGGATCATTTATCCCATTTCCAATAGCGAATGGGTTAGCCCAATGCATGTGGTCCCTAAGAAGTCTAGCTTTACTGTGGTAGAGAATGACAAGCATGAGTTAGTGCAAACACGATTGCCTACCAAGGTTAGAGTATGCATAGACTACCGCAAGTTGAACGCAGCCACTAGGAAAGATCATTTTCCCCTCCCATTTATTGACCAAATGCTGGAAAGATTAGCCGGTCATGAGTACTACTGCTTCTTGGACGGTTATTCAGGGTATAACTAAATCCCTATAGCCCGGAGGACCAAGAAAAGACAACGTTCACGTGCCCATTTGGGACATTTGCCTACCGTCGAATGCCTTTCGGCTTATGCAATGCCCCCGCCACATTCCAACGTTGTATGTTAAGCCTGTTTTCTGATATGGTCGAGCGTTTCTTAGAGATTTTCATGGACGACTTCTCCGTCTATGGGAATTCATTTGACCAGTGTCTCCATCACTTGGAGCTAGTACTGAGTAGGTGCACCGAAAAGAACTTGACCCTCAACTGGGAAAAGTGTCACTTCATGGTGCAGCATGGAATTGTCCTAGGTCATGAGATATCTAGGGAAGGGATTAAGGTAGACAAGGCCAAGGTGGAGATAATAGCCAAGCTTCCACTTCCACGATGTGTGAAAGACATTCGGTCTTTCTTAGGACACACTGGGTTTTATCGTAGGTTCATTAAGGATTTTAGCAAAATTGCTAGACCCCTTACAAACCTTCTAGCTAAAGACGTGCCCTTCATCTTTGATGATAGGTGCAATAGTGCGTGGGAGAAATTGAAAGTGGAACTTATCTCTGCTCCTATCATCTCACCTCCGGACTGGTCCAAGCCTTTTGAGATCATGTGCGATGCCTCAGATTTTGCGATAGGTGCTGTCTTAGGACAGCGTAAGGACAGCAAGCAGCACGTGATCTATTATTCGAGTAGGACGCTCAATGACGCCCAAATGAACTATACTACAACCGAGAAAGAATTCTTGGCAGTAGTGTTCGCTTTGGAGAAATTCCGCCCATACCTACTTGGGACCAAGACCACGATTTTCACTGACCATTCTGCACTTCGATACCTTATGCTTAAAAAAGATGCGAAGGCCCGACTCATTCGTTGGATCCTTCTCCTTCAAGAATTCGATCTCGAAATTCGAGATAAAAAAGGTGTCGAAAATGTCGTAGCTGACCATCTCTCTCGTGTGCCAAACGCACCTTCTGACGAACTGCCCATCAATGACAATTTTCCGATGAGCAACTTCTAACCATCTCTAAGGAACCATGGTTTGCTGACATAGTGAATTACTTAGTCACAAACCAAACACCACCTAATTGGTCTAAACAGGATAGATACCGATTCTTGTCTCAAGTTCGGTATTACATGTGGGAAGATCCTTATCTTTTCAAATATTGTAGCGACCAAATCATTAGGAGATGTGTCCCCGACGAGGAGACTAGAAGCGTGCTAGCTTTTTGTCATGAGTTCGCTTGCGGTGGACATTTTGGTCCCCGCAAAACTGCCGAGAAAATTCTGCAAAGTGGCTTTTATTGGCCAACCGTGTTTAGAGACGCATTTGAGTATTGCAAAACTTGCGCAAGATGTCAAATGATAGGAAGAATTTCCAAACGAAATAAGATGCCCCTAAATCCTATTCTAGAAGTAGAACTTTTCGATGTCTGGGGCATCGATTTTATGGGACCCTTCCCTAATTCGTTTGGGAACCAATACATCTTGTTGGCCGTAGACTACGTGTCAAAATGGGTTGAAGCTGTCCCTTGCAAGACAAATGACAACAAAGTTGTTGTCAAATTCTTGAAAGATAATATCATCTCACGCTTTGGAATCCCTCGAGCCATCATTAGTGACAATGGCACACATTTTTGCAATAAAACTTTTGAAGCTCTTATGCGAAAATATTGTTGGCCAAGGTTACAATCACCCATGATTAGTGTATTTTGATGATTACAAAACATATTGGTTATTTGTACTAATAACATTTGTTGTTTAAGTGTGTTTCAGATTTCTATTCATTCTAGAAGTCTTCTCTCACAAATACAAGGATTTGGACTCAAGTCAACTCCAATTGGGCTCAAGGAACAAGTGTTGAAGATTATATGAAGAAGCCTATTGAAGATCTTGAAGTCCTTAGAAACATTGTAAGTAATAGAATGTTAAAGTTTGAGTATATGAAATTTGGCTCTAGGATTTGTACACACACTTGTTTCATATATTTCCTATGTTTTGAAAATGGTTATTTCTAAGTTTTATGCCTTAGTTTATATATACATGTACCAAAAGCTTTATATCTTGAAAATCTTGTATAAAACATGTGTATAAACTATTTTCTGCATAATACTTAGCTATATGTATTTTTAAAATATTTCTCAAAATTTTTCTAACTCAAAACCAGCCCAGTTTTCTGTTTCAGGCAACTCCGGCCGACCGGCCCGGTCGACCGGCGATGTGTCTGAACATGCACTGTTTGTACATGTCTGTCGGTCGACCGGACCGGTCGACCGACGGAGAGCAAATTGCTCACAGGTTTTCTCAGTCGACCGGACCGGTCGACCGGAAGAAGGAAACTGTGTTTCCTCTTTTGGTACGGTCGACCGGATCGGTCGACCGAGAGCCAACGGCTCTTTTCAGCTGGCCTTGCGGTCGACCGGACCGGTCGACCGCCAAGCCTGCTATAGCCTAACGGCTCTTTCCTCTTTGGGCTATTCTGAAAAACTGTTTTTGTTTTCAGCTTTAACAGATTTTTGGAGAGTTGTTGGGAGCTTTTGCAGGTCAAATTAGGTGTAAAGAAATTGTTTTTAACCTATTTTTCAACCCTATAAATAGAGGAGAAGTCTCTCTTGCATATCACTAAGAAAAATCCTCAAGTTTGTGTTGTTTTCAAAAGAGAAAAGAAAAGAGTTTAAAGCTTTCATTCCAATTCTTTTTGAGCTTGTTTTTTCAGTTGTGTTTGATTACTAATATCACTCTACAACTAAAGTTTTTCTCACCACACTTCATAGAGCCAAAAATCCTATACTCATTCTATAGTGAAGTTGTAATAGAAGTGAGAGTGTTTGTAAAAGAGTTTGAGAAAAAGTGTAGTGATCTTGTTGTGATCACTTTGTTCTTGTAATCCTTTCCTTGTGGAGCAACCTCTTCGGTAGAGGTCCTTTGTACTCGGTGGAGCTCGGTGCTCGGTCTTCGGTAGACCAAATTGTAAAGGCGTCCTCGGTGGATAGTGGAAACCCTTCACGGAGGTGAAGGCGGGGAGTAGAGCGGTGGCTCGAACCTCGAAACAAATCACTTTGTTTGCGATTGCCTTTGCGTCCAATTCTTGCTTTACTTTTCAATAGTTCCTTATTGCTTTCTATTGCATACTTGTGATATTGTTTAAATCTCTTGTGCTACTATTTGCTTGCTTGTAATTCTTGCCATATATCATTGTGTTTGCATCATTCTTCATATCATCCATTTCTTACTTGTGTGTGCCAATCCCGTACTCATCCAACAAGAGCTTCACATAGCGCCTCAACCCATATCAAGGGGAATCAAGAGGAGTTTAGTCCAGAGCCTCGCAAGAGGAATTCGGCTACACTTGTTGAATTGTACTAAGTTGAGCCTCACTTGTTTTAGGTTCCGCATTTAGAGAGTTAAAATTTTTAAGATTAGCAATCACACCTATTCACCCCCCCTCTAGGTGTTTTTCAATTGGTATCAGAGCTTGGACTCTAGGATTTGGTTTAACAACCTTAGAGAAGATCCTAATTTGCTAATCATTTCATTCATATTCATATAGTAAAAATGGCCGATGGAATTAAGACCCCTCCTAAGTTTGATGGACTTAACTTTCTCATATGAAAAGTTAAGATGACCGTGTTTTGCAATCTCTAGGTAGCCGAGTTGCAAAAGCCGTGACTAAGTCCTTTAGTGTACCCCCCGGTGACGAATCCACTTGGTCCGAAATAGAGACTAAGGAATTCGATGCCAATGCCAAAGCTCACTATGCACTTCTACAAGCCCTTAATGATGATGACATTTCTAGGGTTATCCATTGCAAATCCGCATATGAGATTTGGTCACACTTGATAGTCACACATGAGGGGACCTCACAAGTAAAAAAGGCTAAGATTGACCTTCTTCGGTCCCAATATGAAACATTTAGCATGCAAGAAAATGAAACCATAGATGATATGGTTACAAGATTACTAATGGACTCTCTTCTTTAGGTGAAGATATCAACAATGATCAAAGAGTAAGGAAGATCATCCGTGCACTTCCTCCTTCATGGGAAGTTAAAGCAACAACCTTGAAGGAACTCAACGACAATGAAGAGATGGAGCTTATAGGTCTCATTGGGAACCTCAAAACCCATGAGATGGAAAGGAAAGCTAGGGAGGATATGGCTCCTTCCAAAAAGAAGACTATCGCCTTCAAGAGTCAAGCTACACACTCCGATGAAAACGATGAGGAAGAAGATGATGAGGAGCTCTCACTCCTTGTAAAGAACGTCCGGAGGATGTACAACAAGGCGAAGTACCAAGGTAGAAGAAGATGGCAAGGAGGCAAAGAAGAAAGAAGGATCACTTGTTTCAATTGCCAAAAACCCGGACACATTGTTGCGGAGTGTCCGGACAAAGCTAAGCCCTCCACTTCAAAGAAGCCTTACAAGAAGAAGGCTATGAAGGCAACTTGGGATTCGGAGACCGAATCCGAGGAAGAAATAGACACCGCCAACATGTGCTTCATGGCAAATGAAGGCACAAGTAAGGTAACCTCTTCCACTCCTTTAGATAATGAACTTTCAATGGATGAGTTAGAAGAAGCTTTTGTTGAATTGTCACAAAATTATGATTTCTTAAAGAAAAAGTATTTAAAAATGAAAAAGGAAAATGAATCTTTAAGTCATCAAGTTTTTACTCTTACAAAAGAAAAGGATGATTTGGTTTCCACCTTGGCCACTACTAAAAATGATTTTGAAAAATATAAGATTTCTTGCAAAGGTAAGGCCCCACTAATTGATTCTAATGAAGTTTCTATGCTTAAGGAAAGATTAGACTCATTAAGTGTTGTTTTGAAAAATTGTGAATTTAACAAGAAGAAAATTGAGGCTATGTTTCCTAAGAAACAAGCCCCAAAGAAAAATGCTCATGCTCATGTTCATGTTCATGCTACACAACCTAAACAACATGGCAAAACCCCAAAACATGCTCACACTACACATACACATCATGCATTCATGTATGGTAGAGTGTTCTCATGTTCACATTGTGGACGGAAAGGGCACTTAGCCAATTTTTGCTATGATAGATTAAACGTATCACGTCATAATGTTTGGGTTCGAGGCACTAACTTTAAAGGACCCAAGAAAGTTTGGGTACCAAAATCAACAATTATGTTAAATGATATAGGTACTTTTCAAAGCCCAACGACGTAGAGGATTGTGGTATCTTGATAGCGGTTGCTCAAGGCACATGACTTGGGACATCAACAACTTTGCAACCCTATCAAGATATCATGAAGGTGGCACCGTCACCTTCGGAGATGACGCCAAGGGTAAAATCATCGGTATTGGTAATGTAAAACTTGGCACCTCTCCTTTAATTGAAAATGTAGTTTAGTTGATGGCCTCAAGCATAATCTCTTGAGTGTTAGTCAACTTTGTGATAAAGGTTTTGATGTTGTTTTTGATAATGTTGCTTGTAAAGTAATTGATAGAACTTCTAATGTTTGTGTATTTTCGGTTTTCGTGAAAGTAATGTTTATATGATTGATATGTTAAATATGTCTTGTAATATTACTTGTTTGAAAGCCCTCGATGATGACTCTTGGTTGTGGCATAGGAGATTAGGGCATATTTCTTTTGATCACATTTCTAGGTTAAACACAAAGGAAATGGTGAAAGGTATTCCTTACTTGAATTTTGAAAAGGACCGAGTTTGTGACGCATGTCAATTTGGGAAACAAACTAAGTCTTCTTTCAAGTCAATTAAGGATATCATGACATCACGTCCTTTGGAGTTAATCCATATGGATCTTTTTGGCCCTACACAAACCAAAAGTCTAAGTGGGAATAGATTTGCTTATGTTTTGGTTGATGACTTTTCAAGATTTACTTGGGTTTTCTTTCTTGAACATAAAAGCCAAGCATTTTCTTATTTTCAAATTTTTAGAAAAGAGTTGAAAAAGAAAAAGATGTTTCGATTTCGAGAATAAGAAGTGATAGAGGAGGTGAATTCATTAACCAACCCTTTACCACTTTTTGTGATGAACATGGAATAAAGCATGAACTATCTTGTCCTAGAACTCCACAACAAAATGGAGTAGTTGAACGGAAAAATAGAACATTACAAGAGATGGCTAGGACAATGCTAAGTGAATATGGTCTACCACATTATTTGTGGGCCGAGGCCGTTAATACATCATGCTATATATCAAATCGTGTTTTCTTGTGTAAAAATACTACTAAAACTTCTTTTGAAATGTATTTTTCTAGAAAACCTAATGTTTCCTATTTTAAAGTTTTTGGATGCAAATGTTTTGTTTTAAATACAAAAGAAAATTTAGGAAAGTTTGATGCTAGATCTTATGAGGCTATTTTTGTAGGTTACTCAAACACTAGTAAGGCTTATAGAGTTTTCATTAGATCATCATTGACTATTGAAGAGTCTATTCATGTTAAGTTTGAGGAATCTAACAAGTTTGTTAAGAATGTTGTAGAAATAGATGCATTGGATGAAGGTTTGGAGAAAGTGACCTTGGAGGATGCTTCTACTATGGGAGACAAACCAAAGGATGATGAAGGAAGCGAAGCTAAGGTGAAAGAGGCACAAGGAAATGAAAATCAAACACATGAGGTGGAGCCTACTCAACCACTACCAAAGGATTGGAGATACAATCCACATCATCCCAAGGACCTCGTCATAGGTGAAGTATCAAAAGGGGTAACTACTCGCTCTAGACTTCATGACTATTGTGGTAACTATGCATTCATTTCTCATATTGAACCCAAAAATGTCCTCGAAGCCGAGGCCGATTCATATTGGTTGCTAGCCATGAAAGAGGAGCTCAATCAATTTGAGCGCAACCAAGTGTGGCACCTTATTCCTAGGCCCCACGATAGACCAACAATTGGTACTAAGTGGATCTTTAAGAACAAGTTGGATGAATCGGGTAATGTAGTTAGAAACAAGGCTAGGTTAGTTGCCCAAGGTTACACTCAAATCGAAGGGATCGATTTTGAAGAAACCTTTGCACCCGTAGCACGGCTTGAAGCCATACGGATGACACTAGCATTTGCCTCATATAAAGATTTCAAATTATTTCAAATGGATGTTAAAAGTGCTTTTCTAAATGGTTTTATTGAAGAGGAGGTGTATGTTGAACAACCCCCCGGGTTTGTTGATCCTACACATCCGGATTTTGTTTTTAAATTAGATAAAGCTCTTTATGGTTTAAAACAAGCCCCTAGGGCTTGGTATGAAAGACTTTCTTCATTTTTGATTTCAAATGGTTTTAAGAAAGGTAAAATTGACACAACTTTGTTTACAAAACATGTAGAAAATGACATTCTTATTGTGCAAATTTATGTAGATGATATTATTTTTGGTTCTACTAATGAATCTCTTTGCCAAGCTTTTGAGTCATGCATGAAGGATGAATTCGAAATGTCTATGATGGGGGAACTCAACTATTTCCTTGGACTCCAAATCAAGCAAAAGAAGGATGGGATCTTCATCAATCAAGCCAAGTACACAAAGGAACTAATTAAAAGGTTTGGGCTTGAAGGATTGAAAGTAAGCAAAACTCCCATGGCAACAACTACAAAGCTTGACAAGGATGAACAAGGTAAAAGTGTAGACATTAAATTATATCGTAGCATGATTGGTAGCTTGCTTTATTTGACGGCTAGTAGGCCGGATATTATGTTTTCCGTTTGTCTTTGTGCACGTTTTCAATCTTGTCCTAAAGAATCTCACATAATTGCGGTTAAACGCATAATTAGATACCTTAAGGGCACTATTGAAATGGGTTTGTGGTATCCTAAAACCGGATTATTTGAAATGAAGAGTTTTTCGGATGCCGACTATGCGGGTTGTAGGGTAGATAGGAAGAGCACAAGTGGAACATGTCAATTCTTGGGTAATTGTCTTGTATCTTGGTCTTCCAAAAAGCAAAATTCGGTAGCCCTATCAACCGCCGAGGCGGAGTATGTTGCAGCCGGAGCTTGTTGTGCACAAGTTCTTTGGATGAAACATACTCTCCTTGACTATGATTTACACTTTGATCATGTTAAAATATTTTGTGATAATACTAGTACTATTCACATGACAAAGAATGCAAATCAACATAGTAAAACCAAACACATTGACATTAGGTATCACTTTCTTAGAGATCATTATGAGAAAGGTGATATTGTTATTGAATATGTTTCTACCGATTTTCAACTTGCCGATATTTTTACTAAACCATTAGACTATGCTAGATTTTCATTTATTTGTGGTGAGTTGAATGTTTGCATTATGGATTCTTAAAAATAAAATTTTTCAATTGGTATTTTAACCCTTTTTGATGTATGACAAAAAGGGGGAGAATAAGTTTAAGAGTTTGATATTTTGAATTTTAATAAGTTTAAGAGTTTGATATTTTGAATTTGTTTGAGTTTGTTAAGTTTGTTTATTAAGTTTTTGACAAAACTATTTTGCCTTGAATGCTTTATGTATTGTCCTTCCATAGTCAAATTTTTATACATAGCATTATTTGAGGAGGAGTTTTTCAAACTCCTCTTCCATGTTTATTTAAATAACCTATATGTTTTGTCATCATCAAAAAGGGGGAGATTGTTGGCCCAAGGTTACAATCACCCATGATTAGTGTATTTGATGATTACAAAACATATTGGTTATTTGTACTAATAACATTTGTTGTTTAAGTGTGTTTCAGATTTCTATTCATTCTAGAAGTCTTCTCTCACAAATACAAGGATTTGGACTCAAGTCAACTCCAATTGGGCTCAAGGAACAAGTGTTGAAGATTATATGAAGAAGCCTATTGAAGATCTTGAAGTCCTTAGAAACATTGTAAGTAATAGAATGTTAAAGTTTGAGTATATGAAATTTGGCTCTAGGATTTGCACACACACTTGTTTCATATATTTCCTATGTTTTGAAAATGGTTATTTCTAAGTTTTATGCCTTAGTTTATATATACATGTACCAAAAGCTTTATATCTTGAAAATCTTGTATAAAACATGTGTATAAACTATTTTCTGCATAATACTTAGCTATATGTATTTTTAAAATATTTCTCAAAATTTTTCTAACTCAAAACCAGCCCAGTTTTCTGTTTCAGGCAACTCCGGCCGACCGGCCCGGTCGACCGGCGATGTGTCTGAACATGCACTGTTTGTGCATGTCTATCGGTCGACCGGACCGGTCGACCGACGGAGAGCAAATTGCTCACAGGTTTTCTCGGTCGACCGGACCGGTCGACCGACGGAGAGCAAATTGCTCACAGGTTTCTCGGTCGACCGGACCGGTCGACCGGAAGAAGGAAACTGTGTTTCCTCTTTTGGTACGGTCGACCGGATCGGTCGACCGAGAGCCAACGGCTCTTTTCAGCTGGCCTTGCGGTCGACCGGACCGGTCGACCGCCAAGCCTGCTGTAGCCTAACGGCTCTTTCCTCTTTGGGCTATTCTGAAAAACTGTTTTTGTTTTCAGCTTTAACAGATTTTTGGAGAGTTGTTGGGGAGCTTTTGCAGGTCAAATTAGGTGTAAAGAAATTGTTTTTAACCTATTTTTCAACCCTATAAATAGAGGAGAAGTCTCTCTTGCATATCACTAAGAAAAATCCTCAAGTTTGTGTTGTTTTCAAAAGAGAAAAGAAAAGAGTTTAAAGCTTTCATTCCAATTCTTTTTGAGCTTGCTTTTTCAGTTGTGTTTGATTACTAATATCACTCTACAACTGAAGTTTTTCTCACCACACTTCATAGAGCCAAAAATCCTATACTCATTCTATAGTGAAGTTGTAATAGAAGTGAGAGTGTTTGTAAAAGAGTTTGAGAAAAAGTGTAGTGATCTTGTTGTGATCACTTTGTTCTTGTAATCCTTTCCTTGTGGAGCAACCTCTTCGGTAGAGGTCCTTTGTACTCGGTGGAGCTCGGTGCTCGGTCTTCGGTAGACCAAATTGTAAAGGCGTCCTCGGTGGATAGTGGAAACCCTTCACGGAGGTGAAGGCGGGGAGTAGAGTGGTGGCTCGAACCTCGAAACAAATCACTTTGTTTGCGATTGCCTTTGCGTCCAATTCTTACTTTACTTTTCAATAGTTCCTTATTGCTTTCTATTGCATACTTGTGATATTGTTTAAATCTCTTGTGCTACTATTTGCTTGCTTGTAATTCTTGCCATATATCATTGTGTTTGCATCATTCTTCATATCATCCATTTCTTACTTGTGTGTGCCAATCCCGTACTCATCCAACAAGAGCTTCACATAGCGCCTCAACCCATATCAAGGGGAATCAAGAGGAGTTTAGTCCAGAGCCTCGCAAGAGGAATTCGGCTACACTTGTTGAATTGTACTAAGTTGAGCCTCACTTGTTTTAGGTTCCGCATTTAGAGAGTTAAAATTTTTAAGATTAGCAATCACACCTATTCACCCCCCTCTAGGTGTTTTTCAAATATGCCATAACTCACAAGTTGTCTACGCCCTACCATCCTCAAACTAGCGGACAGGTAGAAGTTTCCAATAGGCAAGTCAAGCTCATCTTGGAGAAAACTGTGAATCAGAATAGGAAGGACTGGTCCACCAAACTGGTGGATGCCCTATGGGCATACAGGACTGCCTTTAAGACGATTCTAGGAATGTCTCCCTACAGACTAGTCTTTGGAAAGGCTTGCCACCTTCCTGTTGAACTAGAGCACCGGGCCTTATGGGCAATAAAGCATCTGAATTTCGATCTAGAAAAGGCCAGTGAGCTTCGGAAATTGCAAATTTCTAAACTAGAGGAATTAAGGAATGAAGCATACGACAATGAAAAGATTTCGAAGGATAGAGTTAAGGTTTTCATGACAAGTTCATCACTAGAAAAACGTTTGTCCAAGGACAAAAAGTTTTACTCTATAACTCTAGACTTCATCTCTTTCCTGGCAAGTTGAAGTCAAGATGGACAGGGCCCTTCATAGTTAAGACTGTGTTTCCACACGGAGTCATAGAGATCTACGACCCAAAAATGGCAATGCATTCAAGGTAAATGGTCAACGTCTTAAAATCTTTTTGGAGTCAGTACCGGAAGTAAATGTAGCCATGGGTCTTTTTGACCCACTGTATCGGTAACTATATCTTTCTGCCAGTTCATGCATCCATGCATTTCATTCATACATTAGGGACAATGCATGAAACAAGTGTGGGGGAAGGGTATGTAATATATGTAAAAAAAAAAATAATAATAAATAAATAAATAAATAAATAAATAAATAAAAGAAGATAGAAATATTTTTTCTCTTTATTTATTGCAATATATATATATATATAAAAAAAATTTATAAAAAGGATAATACTTTGACTTATTTTTTGAAAGAAATCTAAGTTAGTTTTAAGGATTAGGAAAATCATGATTAGGATTTCTAAAAACTTGGTCAAAGTAAATAAATTGTTTAAATTTTAGGTATAGGAGGAGAAATTGAATAAGTAGTTAGTCTTGATTTTTACCTTAATGAAATTTGCATACATAATGCATATCTAGGATTCTAAGACAAAGACCCTTGTGCCTCATAAAAAAAAAATGTTTAAAAAAAAAATTCACCAATTAAGCTGGATACATGTGCCTCAAGAAGCATAAGTATTCACGCCTAAAGGTGAGTAATAAATAAAATAAAGCTCTTAGTTTTGTGGCCTAGTTCACTCGAATTTGAGTCCGCGGGGTGTTTTCTCACCTGGTGCCCTAAAGCCGACCGGTTTGGGAGCCACAGACTTTAAGTTCGCTACATGGGTGGATTAGAAAGCCTAAGAAGACTAAGAAAAATAATATATATGTATTAACACATCTAATAGTCAATTAGTTAGGTATGAGGGCCTCAAGAAGCCTTGATGCTTAGACGAACGAAAATTAGATGAGTTATACATATAAATAAAAAAAAAGAAAAAAAGAGAAAAAAAATATAAAGAGGCATGAGAGTCCAAGTCAAGGAATTCCTAGTAAAAATTCATAAGGATGCATATGATTTTTGGTAACGAAAAAGACTATACACAAAATTCAATTTTGATCCTTACTTAAAAATGAAAACAATTTACTTTATAAAGACTGAGTCTAAGAATGAATAAAAATGAGGATCCTAAAAACTTATAGATTACTTAGTCTTTTCAAAAGTATTTCAAATATTTTCTTTTTATGGATTTTGTGGGTGTAATCCACTGAAAACCCTCACGAGACAACACTCGTCCTTTAGGGTAACTTAGGGGTTTAACGGCTTGTTGCACATGCTAAGTGCAACCGTGATTCCTACGAAAGTGAGTTAGGTTAGATTAATTTTTCTTTTCGTTTTCTTTTTCTTTGATTTTACTCGAGGACGAGCAAAAAGATAAGTGTGGGGGTGTGATTGGTAGTGAAAAGTGCATTTTTATCATAACATTTACCATCACATTTTCATATTTATTCATATAATTCTGCACATTTATTAATATTTTGTAATTTATTGTGTGCAGGCCTCGAAATAATAAAAAGAAAGAATTAAAGCCTAAAAAGAGCCCAAAAGCCCATGTTTGAAGCCCAAGTGCAAAAGTGCAAATACCAAATGTCAAAATTGCAAATACACAAGGGCCAAAGTTGCAAATATCAAAGAAGAGGGAAGGATAGACTTCTATTCAACCCTAAACACTTGCAGGATGAGGATAAAAGCCAAAGAGAGTGCAAAGATAATAATTATTTCAAAAAATTCGGATTCAGACTGTACACATTTTAGTATTCAGATCATAATTTTTGCTACAGATATTCAAATCTGATGATTCAAGATGCTACAGAAAGAAGACTGGAAGACCTACAACTCTTATGTTGATGAAACTTTCCAATTCAGGCCGTAGATAAGCTAATTTCGGTGATCAACTTGATAACAAGTTGCAGGACAGATTTGAACTTCTATGGATAAGTGCCACAAGTCTGGAGATAAGATTTTTTGGGAGAGTTGTACCGGGACTCTACCTCCTTCTGCACCTATAAATATCCCTACAGATGCAACACAGAGGGCACACAGAAAATACAGAGCCAAAGCTAGGGTTTTTAGGCTTTCTTCTAGTTTAGGTTTTCTTTTCTCTTTTGTAATTTTTATTTTTCCTTTTTGTAAACTGAGAGTGGAAGAAGCTTTCATGGAGGAAGGAGTTCATGCTTGTACTGAGGTGACATAGGTGTAAGCCAACTTTTCTTCTATTGTTAATGAAATCTGCTCGAGGTTTGTCTTTTTTATTCTTGTTTTATTTCTTCATGTTTTGTTCTTGTTTTATTTTTCTATTCTTGTGTTATTCTCTCTTATGACTTGCAAACCGTGAGATCCGAATGCTTCGAGACTGCCTAGCCAAAGAAGAGCACTTGATGGCCTATGGAGATGAACAATCCTTCTTTAGATTGTCTTTTCTTTTCGTAGCGTGGACGATCCTATACGCCATACTTGCACGCCTTCCACGACAGGGTAAGTCATCGCGAACAGATCAAAGGTAAGCAAGGTAGAAGAGGTTTGTATGTGTTATAGTTTCTTTCTTTTTATTTCTTTAGTTTAGATCTTACACTACCATATTCTCAATTTCTTTTCTTCACTTCCATTGTAAATATCACTTCTTCTTCTCCATCTTCTTTCTTTCTAACTTAACATTAAAATAATAAAAACTTTAGAGATAACTTATTGACAAAGCTTCCATCGCTAGTCCCTCCCAGAGGATCACGACCCGCATAGCCACTGCTATCGCGGATTAGAATTGAGAACCTTGCACAACTACTTCTAAATCTAACATCTTTATTTTTGTGTGCAGGTAAAAACTCGATCACCGAGATGACTAATGCTAAGTTCAAAGTTACACCTCTAGCATTACCTCCACTGTTAAGTTCAACACTACACCTATGATGGTGGTATCATTAGTTTTCTTAACAAAACTAAAATTTTTGTGGGGCTACATTAACATTACACCTCTAGTTCACATCCTTGTCAAGTTAATATCACACCTCTGACAAGATTCAATCCAATCCGTTAAGTTAATATCACATCTCTGACGGTAAAGAAATACTCAGATCCCCGATGGGTCTAGTCTTACTTGTTATTCTCTTCAATAGAATGACATATTCACTTAAAATCACTGTTAGATTAATATCACACCTTTAACAGTGTTCTTTCTAATTCCCAGCCGAGTCTTAATTACGTTAATACTAAATCTCTAATAATAGGCTCAAACCACAATCCCCTGAGGAATAAAAACTTTACTTGTTTTTCTCTTCCATAGAATAATGAGTCCACCAAACTTGTTCAACTGTAAGTCTAGGTCTCACCGTCAAGTTAACATTATAACTCTGATGGGAATGCCTTCTAAATCCTTAATGGATTTGTCCATACTTGTCATTGTCATTCTATTTCTGTCAAGTTAATACCACACCTCTGACAACAACTCTATCAGATTCCCTTGTGAGACTGACTAACTCTTTAATTGATATGTTAATTGTTACTTCTAGCAGGTTCAAGAAGATCTCACTGCTCGTTCTTCCAAGATGGAATCTCTTCAAGCACAACTTGCTATGAGGAAATTCCTGTCGGAAGAAGAATTGAGAGTTCAAGCCTTCGCGAAAGTTGAGAGAACCCGCCAACATGGCGACCTCTAGTTCCTCCAGCCTCTTCTTGGCAACGACAAGTTTCTGCTCATTAACATGAATCAAGACTTGCGCCTTAGTAATTGGTGCTTAAGCATTGGCTATGACTTGCTCTACATTTTGGTGATGACCTCAGATTCTCTAGAGTCGTCAACTAATCTCTGGTAGTTAGCCTGAAATTCGTTGAAGTGACGTTCCTCCTCATCCATTTGCTCCTCGATCTCCTTCATTCCGTGTTCTTGAGCAGTAAGGAGCTTGTGTAGCATCAGCCGAGCCTCATCCACCGGATTAGCATTTTTCAGGATCCTCAGTTCTTTCAAGCATATCACCAGTTACTCAACTAGTATCAGATATGCCTTAACCTGATCAGAACCTCTAGTATGGCGAATGTTTTCAATCTGATTTTTATGGAGCATTCGAGCAAACTCGAAGGAACTTCTTCTGGAAAGAACCAACACGATGCAAGACTTCATGAAAATGAAGAATTGTTGCACTATCTGATGAGCCAATTCTTCCATGATGTCCATTGTTTGAACTAACTGTGTTGACGCGCTACCAGACCCCCTTTCTGTAATTATGCTAACGATGTCCGTGGGGGCCAAAACCATTTCTCTTAGCGCAGGGCGAGGCCAATAATAGGTTCTTTTAATGCCACGGTTGTGCCAGCATGTCCGGGATTGTAACTGTGACAGCCTCTGTGATAACAAGCACAGAAACAGACTTTATAATACTTGGCTAAGCTATCAAAGTTTGAAGTGTGTTGTCTCCTGCGTCAATGTCTGCCATAGGCTCTTCCACTTAGCCACCCCAGCACTCTCTGTAATTATAACAACCATGTTATTAATAACAATGAGAGTGAGAGTATGTAGAGAATCTTTATTTTCTTACCAAGCTGAGGATCCGAAGATGTCAAATCCTTCGGTAAGCTGCTCTGGGATGATGGTTTCCCGGTCATGGTGGTTGTACCCTCAGGGATCGTGCCAGTATTAGGAACTTCAGAACCCCCGGAATGGGTTGGTTCCTTAGTCACCTTCTCGATATGGAGTAAGTCACAGCTTCAGAGGAAGTCACATCGTCAACACCGGTAACAACTCCTGCAAATAACAGTCAAATAAGTTCATATGAAGAAAAGAAAAGAAAGGATAGCAGAAATACCCTCGGTAGCCCAAGCGTCAATCGTTCAGAATTTTAATCCTTAAGAGTACGAAGAGCTACTCGATCAGCAGTCTACACGTATTATGACGGTTCGGTTCCGAACTGCTGCGCTGAAGTGCCGCACCATTCTCGAGTGTCGCGATTTCTCGAAAAGTGGCAACTAATTGACCGATGCGACTACAGATGGGACGTGTATTTAAAACTCTGCCAACCTGTAAAGCCACGCACATCATTACAAGATAAAAACTAAGGCGACATCAATCGATCGAGTTCAAACCAAGAGTTTCCCTCACTATCAATCTGCTACCTTTCTATCTTAGAGTTCTCGGGAACTTATAACTCGCGAGGTAAAGTCCCCGACCTCTCCCAAGGAGAAGGAAGCAGAGGGAGCATACGTAGTGGTTAGTTTCTGACCCTCTCAAGATCATGAAATGTGTCCATCCATCATCAAACATGAGTGCGACACGTGGCCACTTTTAGAACTTCCCTGCAGGAGTCTTCGGTAAATTCAAACTCCAAGCGGATCGGGTGGTTAGAAGAAGGAGATAGATTGAGTTATGAGAATCTCTATCTCTAAGTTAAATCTCTATTTGAATCTGACAATTATGACTCGGGAACAAATTGTCTATATCTACAACTAGACACAGACTATTAAATGGAGAAGAATTCTCATTGATCCTATTCAAAGAAGGACGTTAAGCTCTAACTGCCTCTGGGATAAGAAAACTTAATGTATAAACAGAGCTGGATTATATAATCTTATCCAACAGATACCACCTATCAAAATAACAAACCCCTTCCAACATGAAGGGGGGTCAAGAAATCGACCAACCAACAAATCAAGTCACAAACCCTAGCACATTAGAGAAACCCCCCTTGTAATTGCCATTACCATAGTGGAATTTCTCTCCCCTTATTTGTGGTTTTTCCTATTTGGATTTTTCACGTAATTCTCTGTGTTTGTGGTGAATTTTATGTGATTTGCTTTTTCCATCTCCACAAAACTGATGTGTGAATTAATTCTTTAGGAATTACCCAATGCAAGCACGTACAAAAGGAGGTTGAGCTTTCAAAGTTGTATCGGCAATTGATACTGATGCGACTTGTGAGTAAGCTTCTCTTTATATCTGTTTTATTTACTTATCTTATTGTTCATCTTCCCCTGTGTGATGATTTTGAACAGTATCACATAGTTCTGAATGTTGGATAAGATGTAAGCTAATATAGAGACATTGTTGAGAAATCAATTGGGTGCTTGAGTAATAGCCTGATTTGGACTTGGTACTGATGATGACTGCATAGAAAGACTAGTTCAGGGTTTTCGACTGGTTATATGTATATGGATAAATATCTCTCCTCTGTTCTTTAGAATGGTTCATTAAATGTTTTTTGATGAAATGCGGATGCCTGAGCATCTCTGATAAAAGAAAATGAATATGTAGAAAAGTATATTTTGAGGCAGTTATTGCAGTCTATTGTAAATTAGGGTTCATAATCTTCTGATTATTTTCTCATCGCCCCTGACACATTCACAATCTTTTCTGGATTTGGGACTATGACAGAGAGTAGACCTAGACATTGCAATATGAGAAGTTGTTCTACTTGTGCATTCACTCACCTATGAAACTCATGATATTGCCATTATCTTTTCTGCCAGATTCTAAGGCACAAGGGCCATGAGAAATGAGAACAGAGCAATGAGGAATACAAGGGACTCCCCAAACTTGAGATCTCTTACGAGCATTCTTTCTTTCTTTGTGCACGTGTGTGTATCCAAATTTTGATCGAATTGCTATTATTCCATGTTCTTCTTGTGTTATCTTTTCTCAGAAGTTGCCGCGAGGTTTCCTGATAGCACAAGGTGGATGACACCAAACTCCGCGCTCTATCTGAAAACATGCTGATGACGGACTTTTATCATCTTTCTTTGAGAGAATCTGATTCTAACTTTCAGAGTTGCACTTGATGCTACCCCTCACAAGATGTAGGTTCTTCCCCTCAAGGAGCAGAGTGGTTGAGTCAAATTAGGCTTCCATTAGAGTAAAAAAAGACCTTAGGAACCAGTCTCTCTAGTTTGTGAGATCTTGGCTACCATTGAAAATGATAAGCTCACTAGTATTAACTTCATTGGATTAGATCTATGCTTGTCCCATAATAAACACCATGGCCACAAGTTAGGTGAGGGACTACCCAAATTTGAGGCAAGCTTCCCCACAAAGGATGATGAAGGCCCCTCCCATGGTTTACAAAATCCCTTGCTCAAGATTCAGACAATGCATGTGGCTGAAAATGACACTGAGTTAGGGCTCTTATGTGAAGATGGTGAAGGTTTGAAGAGGCCCCATCGTTGTTCACAGGTACAGCGCACATGACAGTCTCCATCCTGGTTCAGTGTTTCTCGCTACTTGATTGACCCTACGGGTTCCATTATGCTTGCTTGCACACACAAGAACGTCTAATGGACATCTATGCAATTATGTATGTTTCTCAATTATAACATATGCAATTATGAATGTTTCTCAATTATAGCATATGATTGTCCTATGCTATGTTATTCTCCACCGCTTCTGCAGAAATTAAATTACCATAAACTTGTTCTATTTATAAGAAAATTTATCGTGGATTGTTTTGGAAAACATTGAATTCAAGGGCATTTTTAATGCAGGGTGAGAAAGGATAAATACAAGTATATACATTTATGTGTGTTTATGAAATTATATTAATTGGGGGGGGGGGGGGGGGGGGGGAGTTTGTTGTATATAAATATTAATAATAATTATTATATTATTATTATTATTATCATCACTCTCATATTTATCTATATTGTCACCTCCCCTCTTCTCTGATTATTCCACCGCCCTCTCTCTCATAATTTCTTCTCTTTCTCTTTCTCTTTCTTTTCTTCTCTTTTTCTTTTCTTTTCTCATCAACTTTGAGTTGGCCAAGACCCGAGCTCAACTCGAGGCGGACCTGAGGTGACCTAGCGTGACCTGAACTCGGCCAAGTATGCGTGAGCTAGAAAAGAAGTAGTGAATCTTTGGTGATATTTTATGATTAATTACTAATTAATCTCTTTTAAAGGTAAATTTAACATCTATTTTCTTTTATTTAAAATTTATTTGACTAATAGTTATTTGCAAACCCTAATATATATAGGAGAGAGATAGACTTGTGCAGTTCCGGAAGGATTCGAGCACGAATCATTCTCACTCAAATACCAACATCCGACATTTAAATACAAGATCTACTTTGTTGAAGTTGATCTATATTATTTAAAGTAATTAAAAATCAAAAATCAAGTGTTTTGAATACTTTTTGTCTATTCATCAAGCGACGCAAAATGGAAGGTCAAAAGTGGTGAGTTGGTTAGATCAATATTTTTTTAGACATACAAATTCTCTATCCGGCCATTTGATCATTATCTAAAAACATTTAAAAACCCTACAAACCAATTTTTGTTAGGTTTTAAATTTTCTACACCATTAAACTAACCAACTCACTATTTAGGCCGTTCGTTTTTCCACTACTTGATGCATAGGCAAAAGGTATTCAAAATACTTGATTTTTGATTTATAGATACTTGAAATAATATTAATCAATTTCAAGGATATTGGTATTTGAGTGGAAAGGAGTCGGCCTCAAATCCTTTTGGAAGGACACAAGTCTATATATATATATATATATATATATATATATATATATATATCAGAGAGAAAGAGAGATGGACTTGTGTCATTTCGGAAGGATTTGAACCTGAGTCTTTCCTAGTCAAATACAACTATACGACATCTGAATGCAAGATCCATTCTGTTAGATTTCAAATATTCTACACTGTTAATCTAACCAACTCACTATTTCGGTCGTCTATTTTGCGCCTACTTGATGGATGGACAAAAAATATTCAAAATACATGATTTTTGATTTTTACTTACTTGAAATAATGTAAATTAATTTCAATTAGAGTGAATCTTGCATTGGATATCATATGTGTATTTGAGTGGGAAGGATTCAGTCTCGAATCTTTTCATAGTGACCAAAGTATATATATACACATACTTGTGTAGTTCTAGAAGGATTCGAGCCCGAATCCTTCCCACTCAAATACCAACATCTAACATTCAAATATAAGATCCACTCCGTTGAAATTGATTTATATTGTTTAAAGTAACTAAAAATTAAAAATCAAGTATTTTGAATACTTTTTGCCCATCCATCAAGCGGCGCAAAATGGATGGCCGAAAATAGTGAGTTAGTTAGATCTTTGTCTTTAGACCTATCTCGATCCGGCCATTTGATCATGATCTAAACATTTAAAAATCCCTACAAATTAACTTTTGTTAAGTTTCAAATATTCTACACTGTTAAACTAACTAACTCACTATTTAAGTAGTCAGTTTTTCCCTACTTGATGCATGGGCAAAAAATATTTAAAATACTTGATTTTTCTCTATAGATATTTGAAATAATATAGATTAATTTCGATGGAATGGAACTTGTATTCGGATAATATATGGTTGTATTTGAGTGGAAAGGATTCAGGCTTGAATCCTTTCAGAACTACATAAGTCTGTCTCTCTCTCTAAATATATATAAATATAGGGATAGACTTGGGTACATGTGGAAGGATTCGATCCTAAATCCTTCCCACTCAAACTCAATCCCACGATTCAAATACAAGATCCACTCAGTTGAATTTGATTTAACATTATTTAAAATAATTAAAAATTAAAAATCAAGTGTTTTGAATACTTTTTGCTCATCCATCATATATGCGTAAAATAAATGGCCGAAAATAACATTTTACTTAGATCTATGACTTTAAACATATAAATTTTCGATCCAACCATTTAATCATGAGTTAAACATTTAAAAACTCCACACACGAATTTTTGTTAGATTTCAAATATTATACACCGTTAAACTAACCAAATCACTATCTTGGTTGTTCATTTTGCATAAGCAATTATAGCATGTTTCTCAATTATAGCATATGCAATTATGCATGTTTCTCAATTATAGCATACAATTGTCCTATGCTTTGTTATTTTCCACCGCTTTTGTAGAAAATTACCATAAACTGTAGGTCACCTAGAGGGGGGTGAATAAATGATAAGCCAATTAAATGCAAAACTAACGCGAAATTAAAACTAATTATGCAAACTAAAACTATTATGTAAACACACAAAGTATAATACAGAAGTGTAGCCAAATTTCTGGTGAAGGGCTCTAGACTATCTCCTCAAGATTCCTCTAAATTAAGAGTTGAGGTGCCACTATTACTCTCTTAGTTGAATACAAGTGTGAGTAAACAATCCCAATCATATATTCAATTAAGCACAAGAAAATATCAAGCATGTAATAGATATGAACAATAATAGCATGCAAGATATAAAATACAAGTGAGAGAGAGAGAGAGAAAGAGAAGCAATCGCAAACACGAAAAAATTATTTCAAGGTTCGACCACACTTGCTCCACGTTCCCGTCTTCAACACTATGAAGGTTTTTACTATAATCGATCCTGTAAGATCACTCTGTGTCGTAACACCTACAATAAGCTCCCTCAAGAACTCTTGGACTCACAAGTTCGTCACTTGTTCCCCAAAAAATAATACAAATTCCCAATCAAAGAGGGTGGAACACTGGTGATCACTTCTCTCGATCACAAAAATAACTCTCTCGCAATAAGGATCCCTGGAGGATAAGTATAGCAATTGTAAGCTCAAGTTTGTGTGAGATAACTAGATAGATGAGAGGTGAAAAATCTCAAGAAAACACTTTTGAAAGCACAAGAGATTAACTCTTGAAAACTCTTTTTTAGATATGGAAATGAAGCTCTAAAAACTTGTTTAGAAACTCTGAAGAAGAGCTCTAGAAAATAGCCTAAAAATCTTACCCCAAAATCTGAACAAAACACCTTTTTATAAAGGCATAAAAAAACTAGCCGTTGTAGGCTAGATTGGCCTGTTGGTCGACCGGCGGGTCGACCGGCCAATGGTCATATTTATGACCCTTGGGGTTGCCGATCGACTGCCCGGTCGACCGCACCCAGGTCTTGACCCGTCAGTTAACCACTCGGTCGATCGAGGCAAGAACCAGAGAGCTCTACTCTCTTGGTCGGTCGATCGCTCGGTCGATCGGGGTCAGATCTAGAGAACAAGCTCTCTGGATCGGTCGTCTGCCCGATCAACCGACCCTCAAGCCAAGGCTGTGTGAACATTTTGTGTACATCGGTCGACCGAGCGATCGACTGACCTCTGATTCAGTCGACCGGTCAGTCGACCGCTAGAAGCCCAGGTCAGGGTTTTATAGGCATGAAAACTTAGTCTTTTGAAACCCTATAAATTCTAATAAAATATCATAAAATCAACAAAAAGTTCTTATCAATATTTTTAAATACACATATGTGTGATCAAAAAATAACACATATTACAAGCAATTTAAACTATTTTTGATATAGAAATTTAGTTTTAAACAAAAACTGTATTTTTCAAAAGCAAAACTTTAAATTCGAAAAATGATTTTTTCAAAACTTGTTCAAATACAAAAACAAGATATTTAAAATACTATTGAAGCATTTGTGCATGGATATGATCCAATACACATATAAGATGAAATATCTTTGTTTTTGACAATAGGCTCTAAAAAAGTTTTGAATTTAACAGAACTTAAACACAAGATATAGAAACATCAAATAAGTTTTTCTAAACAATTTAAAGTATCAATGTGTATGGATGAAATCTAGTAGACATATATACCATGTAAACTTGTTTTGATGAAATCTAATTATGAAACATAAAGATGTATTCTTTGAAGCTTAAAATTGAAAACTAAAACTTTTTCTTATGAAAATGCAGTAGAAATTTTGTATGTGTATATAAGAGCATGAGCAACCCACAACTAATCTATCTTTTATATTTTATCTAAAAACACAAAATCTTAACACTTACAAAACTAGACTCAAGTCTTGAAAAACTTCTCTTCATCTTGACTTGGTCCAAACCTTGATCCAAAGAGCTAGACTCCTCTTGAGTACTTAATGCGATCTTGAAGCGCGAGCTCTTGAATCAGCACGTGCTAGTTTCAAAACTTGACTTCGAATCTTTTGTTGAAGTTAAACACCGACTAAGATCTTGATCAAATATCTGAAATTTATTAAATAAAAGATCATTAGTACTATAACTACATGAGTTAATCATTATCAAAACTAGAGTGATGGGCCTTTAGGCCAACAATCTCCTCCTTTTTTATGATGACAAAACTCATGGAGTTATATATGCATGGTTAAAGATAAGCTTCAAAGAAGCTCCCCCTTAATTCATGCATAGCAATAAACAAAAGGATATACAATGAAGCATATAAACAAAACACAATATAGATTCACAAACAACAAATATTAAGCATGCATATATAAACTCTCTAAATTTTTCTCCCTTTTTATCAATTCATCAACAAAAGGGTAAAGATAAACAAACAATAAAGATGTATATGCGATATGCATTCATAAAGAGGAAGAAGAGACGTTAACTCCCTTATATGCATGCATTACATGGAGAAGAGATGATTAAATCCTAACCCCCTATAAGTAAAATATGTAATGCGTAGACGGAGATATTAAGCCTCCCCTACACACGTGTACTATATAAAAAAGAGAAGTCAAACTCCTCAATATGTAAAGTACACTCAACTCCCCTTACATATAGGCAATATATATCAAACAAATTTTGAAAATTTTTGATACCATTTAAAATAAATTTTAAAATTTCTTGAAATCAACAAAATAAATTTTGATACTAATTAAAATTAAATAGTAGTTGACAAAACAAATGTTGATATCACTTGTAGATAAACAAAATTATTAAGATACTAATAGTATATTTTGATACTAATTGAAGGTGAAACATGAAGTACATTTTGATAGCAAAAAAATACCAATTGAGATTAATGCATAAGCTTGTAAAGATACCAATTATCATTTAAAATAAAGTCAAAATTAGCTTGTGTTTTTTTTAAAAAATGAATGGCATTATATAATAAGCACAATCTAAATCATATATATGTATGAAAATGAAAATATCACTTAAAATTTGATGCATACATATATACTAAGCTAGTATGAGTATTCAAAATGAATAGATCATGAAAATTATGTATAACTCTTAACAATCTACCCTTTCATGCACATGTTAAAAATATGTTCAAGAAAGGTATACAAGGCATGGTTGTCCAACTAACCGCCCTTTAAGGGTAGAAGTTTTCAAAAATATGATTTGAAAATAGTTATATATTGAAAACCCAAATGAAGAATAAATAACTAGTTTAAAGTAATTTTAAAAAATTAGTTAATGATCCTTCAAATATGAAAACAAATCATATATCTCGTGAAGCATGCCAAAACACAAGAGTTAACACTCGAAATCTATAAAGCTCTTAAATACTCATGAAAATAAAGTCATGAGTAAACAAAAAAAATGTGAGCGCACAAGAATCATGTAAATGACATGTTCATGTGTAACGCCCTGATCCCGTGGATATGAAAACGTCACTGCCACGTATATATACAGGATAGAAATATCCTCACGTATATATGTTAAGCATCAATACAGACTAGAATCAGAGTATGAATGTACATAGTATATATACATTCCTGTTTTGATTGAGATTTTACCTGCACACAAAAATAAAGAATTAGATTTAGAACAAGTTGTGCAAGGTGCTCAATTCGAATCCGCGGTAGCAGTGGCTATGCGGGTCGTGATCCTCAGGGAGGGACTAGCGATGGAAGCGTTTGTAAGTTATCTCTAAAAATTTTTTATTATTTTAATGTTAAGTTAGGAAGAAAGAAGATAGAGAAGAAGAAATGATATTTACAATGGAAGAAAAGAAATTGAGAATGTGGTAGTGTGAGATCTAAACTAAAGAAATAAAAGAAAGCAAACTACACATACATACCTCTTCAGTCTGCTTACCTTTGAACCGTTGCGACGATTTACCTTTTCTTGGAAGGCGTACAAGTATGGCGTATAGGATCGTCCGCCTTCTTGATCTACACTATGAAAATAAAAGACAAACTATGAAGACTTGTTCATCGCCATAGGCCATCAAGGGCTCTTCTTCGGCTAGGCAGTCTCGAAGCAATTGGTTCTCATGGTGAGCAAGATATTAGAGAAACAACAATAGAAGAAAACAAAAACTGAGATACACAAGAATCAACAAGAATAAAAGAACATAACATAATAAAAAAGAACGAACCTCGATTCGATTTATTTAACAATGGCGGAAAAGCAAAACTTATACCGATTGTCACCCTCAGTACAAGTAGATCTCCTTCCTCCATGAGAACATCATCTCCTCTCAGTTTACAAAAAGGAAAAATAGAAATTACAAAAGAGAAAAGAAAATCTAAACTAGAAGAAGAAAGCCTAAAACTCTAGATTTGGCCCTCTGGCTCTGCCTCTGGACGCGGTTCTCGGTTGCACTGCAGGGGTATTTATAGGCGCAAAAGGAGTTAGAGTCCGGATAGAAGTCGACCACGAAAGCTGTTCCCTGGAGTCATCCAATTTGCCGCGAAAACGCGGCTTGGGCCGCGTTTCCGCGGCCATACAGTGTCGGTTGGCCACGCGCTTTGGCGCGTGGCCTCTCCTGGTCCGTCCATCTGGGTGTTTCCTTCTGGAAGCTGCATCCTGGCTCTTAATCTTTAGATTTGGATATAACTTGGGAATCAAGTTACCTATATCCCAAATCTTTTATCCACGAATTTGTGATCTTAAATTCTCCTTCTTTGGCTTTTATCCTCATCTGCCAGTGTTTAGGGTTGAATAGAAGTCTATCCTTCCCTCTTCTTTTAATATTTGCAACTTTAGCCCTTGTGTATTTGCTCTTTTGACAATTGATATTTGTACTTTTGCACTTGGGCTTGAATATGGGCTTTTGGGCTTCTTTTTAGGCTTTATTTCTTTATTTTAATATTTCGAGGCCTGCACACAATAAATCATAAAATATTAGTAAATGTGCAGAATTATATAAATAAATATGAAAATGTGATGGTAAATGTAATGATAAAAATGCACTTTCACTACCAATCACACCCCCACACTTATCTTTTTGCTCGTCCTCGAGTAAAAATCAAAGAGAAAAAGAAAAGAAAAATTAATCTAACCTAACTCACTTTCGTAGGAATCACGATTGCACTTAGCACGTGCAACAAGCCGTTAAACCTCTAGGTTACCCTAGAGGACGAGTGCTGTCTCGTGAGGGTTTTCAGCGGATTACACCCACAAAATCCATAAAAGGAAAATATTGAAATACTTTTGAAAAGACTAAATAATCTATAAGTTTTTAGGATCCTCATTTTTATTCATACTTAAACTTAGTCTTTATAAAGTAAATTGTTATCCATTTTAAGTAAGGGTCAAAATTGAATTTTTGTATAGTCTTTTTCGTTACCAAAAATCATATGCATCCTTATGAATTTTTACTAGGAATTCCTTAACTTGGACTCTCATGCCTCTTTATTATTATTATTATTATTATTTTATAACTCATCTAATTTTCTTTCGTGTAAGTATCAAGGCTTCTGAGGCCCTCATACCTAACTAATTGACTATTAGATGTGTTAATATAATATTTTTTTTCTTTTTTTTCTTTTTTTTTTAAAAATGTATAACTCATCTAATTTTCTTTCGTGTAAGTATCAAGGCTTCTTGAGGCCCTCATACCTAACTAATTGACTATTAGATGTGTTAATACATATATAATATTTCTTAGTTTTCTTAGGCTTTCTAATCCACCCATGTAGCGAACTTAGAGTCGGTGGCTCCCAAACCGGTCGGTTTTAGGGCACCGGGTGAGAAAACACCCCGCGGACTCAAATTCGAGTGAACTAGGCCCCAAAACTAAGGACTTTAGTTTATTTACTCACTTTTAGGCATGAATACTTATGCTTCTTGAGGCACATGCATCCAGCTTAATTAGTGATATTTTTTTTTATATATATATATATATTTTTTTTATATGAGGCGCAAAGGTCTTCGTCTTAGAATCCTAGATATGCAAATGTATTAGGTATGCATATTTCATTAAGGTAAAAATCAAGACTAATTAATTATTCAATTTCTCCTCCTATACCTAAAATTTAAACAATTTATTTATTTTGACCAAGTTTTTAGAAATCCTAATCATGATTTTCCTAATCCTTAAAACTAACTTAGATTTCTTTCAAAAGATAAGTCAAAATATTGTCCTTTTTATAATTATTTTTATATATATATATTTTTAGTTAGCAAATTTTGGTTAGTTTCTACCTATGTTAGTATGTTAGTAAAGCCTACCCCCACACTTATCTCATGCATTGTCCTCAATGTATGAATGAATGCATATATGCATGAAAAAGAACAAGGGAAGGCAGAAGTTACCTCAAGGTGGTGGTTCCGGTGGTGGTCTAATTGGTCCACGAAATGCGGCCCAATCAACTTTTTGTGGAATTCGGAGGAACCCACCAGAAATCTTTTTTGTATAACCCACTAAAATGATGTCTGTATTAACATTTTTTAAAAATTTCACCCCATCAAATTTCCAAATTCCATAATTAATTTCAGAGTCAATTGTGTCAACCGCCTTATCCCAGAATGGAGTGTGAAAAGATGGAATGATTGACTTGGACGTCATAGGTACAGGAACGAATACCGACTCAGGAAAGAAACTTAAATCAAGTAAGGGTTCAGGAGTCGGGCTAGGTTCAGGAAGTGGGTCCAAATCAATAAGTTGAAGCTCAAGTCTACAATAATCCTCCCACAATGGAATGTGACTCAATATTGGTGATTCAAGTTCAGGAATGATAGGTGTGGGAATCAAGACTGACTCTAAAAGATTACCTAAGTCGGGTAACAAAACAGGAGTCAATAATGATTCGGGAATTTGAACTTGATCACAGATTTGAGAATCTAGGTCACATATCTCATTGGGTTCAATTTCATAAAAATGAGAACTTTCCAATTTATCCATGGGACTTTCAAAATTGCACAATTGGTCAAGTTCAATATGATCATCAAAAATGGGTGATTCAAATTCATGATGAATTGGAACAGGATCCAATGTTGACTCGGAAAAAGTGAAATCAGGTGGAGACACCGGAGTCATTATTGAATCAGTAAATAAATTGAATCACCGGGTAGAAGATCATGATCATATTCATGCTCAAGTTCTATTTCAGGAAAGGAAAAACTTGCCAAGTTATCAAAATTTGAAGTTTCGGCAAGTTCACATGATGGCACTGAATTAGAATCTTGTTGTCCAAAGCAACTTGGTTCGTCGGCTCTAAGAGAGTGGTCAGCGATATCAGAAATGGCCGAACGGTGAGAACGTAAAGATTGAACCATCATATCTATATCATGATCTCGGGCTAACCTAGCCTGAGTCATGGCTGCAAGCATCCTTTCATAGTTGATAGGTGCATCATGTTGTGATTGGACTTGAAAGGATGAAGTGTAATCGTGATGAAGTTGTGAGTCGGTGGACTCACGCATAATCATGTCTGCGATTGATGGTAATTGTTGCTTGGACTCATGCATACTCATCATTTCCTGGATAGATGGTAGTCTATTCTGACTGGGTGGATCTGAGTATGAATCTTGGGAATATTGTGGACAAGGTGGAGACGGAGGACAAGTCAGTTGAAAATTGGACTCGGGGGAATCGAAACCCCATGAACTCTGTGAAGAGTTGAAAGTATGAAAATTATGGTCATAAGATGGGGGGTATGGGTTATATTCATTCGGATAAGACCATTCCGGCACACTAGGTTGGTCAAAGTTGTGATATGCCGGTTGGTAATATCTGAAAAATAGTTAGGTGTGTAATATGGATTAAAATTGGAAAAATTATTATTATATACCATATCACACCAACACAAACAAAGAAAAAGAAAACAAACAAATAAGCAAACAAAAAAGAAAAAAAATTCTATCCTAAGTTAGGGTAGACTTATGACCTAGACGACTCCTAACTGGTTAGACTGTCCACGGGAGGTAGGGTGCAGACTTTGATCACAAGTTAATCAGCCAGGTCAGGGCAAGAGTGGTGGGAGGTTTTCCGTCAAAGACGTTCCTTAATTAAATAACCACCAATCTTCGGGCTTTCGGCCCTCAATCCCCTTCCTAGACACTGATTTGGCAGGAGTCAATTTCCAACACCGTTCCCCCTTAGGATAATCTCCTAATTGAGTCCGAGATGTCCCTAGGGCCAACGTCTACTAATTTTAAGTTAGGCTTGGGTTAGTGAGTGCTTGGGATATAATTTTTGGCCTAAGGAAGGGTGATGAAATCCCCACCTTATCTTGTTAATGGGTTATGCCCTTAAAATAAATTTGTGCAAGTGTACAAAATATGTAAATAAGATTCACTCAAAGCATCAACCAAGAGATGAGTCCTATTCTACATGCAATGCGAACGTACCTTGCTCTAGCACTCTTCAACAGTAAAAATAAAGGAATTGAAAAGACACGTGCCTAATATGCAAACGTCTAATCAATTTTTATCTTTAACAACAAGTATTTTACTGTTGATTAATTAGCAGTAAGCAGGATTATCACAGAACAAAGTTTAACAGAGCAGTAGACAGATATTGCAATTTGCAGCAACCTGCAAAAAGATGGATCAGTAGGGAACTACTCAGGCCACGGTTTCGCGGCAATTGCCGCGTTTCCGCGGCTCTGAAGTAGGCTCTTGTGCTCTGCCTTCGAGGGCAGAGGCACAGAGTTGCTATATGTCCACTTCTGCTATCAGTTTCCCTGTTCTCCAAACCTGCAAACAGAAAGAATAAAAGAATTAGTTAAAATTTTTTTTTTATTTTTAGAGAAAAACTTACCGTCCTTCCCCGGCAACGGCGCCAATGTTTTGATTGAGATTTTACCTGCACACAAAAATAAGGAATTAGATTTAGAACAAGTTGTGCAAGGTGCTCAATTCGAATCCGCGGTAGCAGTGGCTATGCGGGTCGTGATCCTCAGGGAGGGACTAGCGATGGAAGCGTTTGTAAGTTATCTCTAAAAAAATTTATTATTTTAATGTTAAGTTAGGAAGAAAGAAGATAGAGAAGAAGAAATGATATTTACAATGGAAGAAAAGAAATTGAGAATGTGGTAGTGTGAGATCTAAACTAAAGAAATAAAGAAAGCAAACTACACATACATACCTCTTCAGTCTGCTTACCTTTGAACCGTTGCGACGATTTACCTTTTCTTGGAAGGCGTACAAGTATGGCGTATAGGATCGTCCGCCTTCTTGATCTACACTATGAAAATAAAAGACAAACTATGAAGATTTGTTCATCGCCATAGGCCATCAAGGGCTCTTCTTCGGCTAGGCAGTCTCGAAGCAATTGGTTCTCATGGTGAGCAAGATATTAGAGAAACAACAATAGAAGAAAACAAAAACTGAGATACACAAGAATCAACAAGAATAAAAGAACATAACATAATAAAAAAGAACGAACCTCGATTCGATTTATTTAACAATGGCGGAAAAGCAAAACTTACACCGATTGTCACCCTCAGTACAAGTAGATCTCCTTCCTCCATGAGAACATCATCTCCTCTCAGTTTACAAAAAGGAAAAATAGAAATTACAAAAGAGAAAAGAAAATCTAAACTAGAAGAAGAAAGCCTAAAACCCTAGATTTGGCCCTCTGGCTCTGCCTCTGGACGCGGTTCTCGGTTGCACTGCAGGGGTATTTATAGGCGCAAAAGGAGTTAGAGTCCGGATAGAAGTCGACCACGAAAGCTGTTCCCTGGAGTCATCCAATTTGCCGCGGAAATGCGGCTTGGGCCGCGTTTTCGCGGCCATACAGTGTCAGTTGGCCACGCGCTTTGGCGCGTGGCCTCTCCTGGTCCGTCCATCTGGGCGTTTCCTTCTGGAAGCTGCATCCTGGCTCTTAATCTTTGGATTTGGATATAACATGGGAATCAAGTTACCTAGATCCCAAATCTTTTATCCACGAATTTGTGATCTTAAATTCTCCTTCTTTGGCTTTTATCCTCATCTGCAAGTGTTTAGGGTTGAATAGAAGTCTATCCTTCCCTCTTCTTTTAATATTTGCAACTTTAGCCCTTGTGTATCTGCTCTTTTGACAATTGATATTTGCACTTTTGCACTTGGGCTTGAATATGGGCTTTTGGGCTTCTTTTTAGGCTTTATTTCTTTATTTTAATATTTCGAGGCCTGCACATAATGAATCATAAAATATTAGTAAATGTGCAGAATTATATGAATAAATATGAAAAGGTGATGGTAAATGTAATGATAAAAATGCACTTTTCACTACCAATCAATTCCAATACAAGGAGTACAACTTATAAAGTTATCATGGAGCGTGATATAATATTACATGTACATTACATCAAAACCAAGTACAAAGTTAAGATTTACAATATGTACAATACAAAAGATGCTCACAAGGTGAGAGAGAATCCCGTGAACTAGTAGGAAGAGTCAGGAAAAGAAGGAGTTAGGACTAGTTAACCTACTCCAAGAGGTAAACTTGATCTTCAGCAGAGGACTCCACTTCAATTCTAGCTTCAGAACCAGAACATGTAGGTGTAGGGGAGTCAGAAACTCCCCAACGAGTATCCAGGTGACCAAGTGGCGTGCAGAGATAAGTACATGTGTATCGATAAATCTGAATTAGAAAGTAGGCATAGAAAGATTTGTCGAATGTGCAGAAACAATAAGCATGCAACAAAGGCATATACTGATTAAAGCGATTAAACATGAATAAATCTTTTATTACGTTTTTTAATATTTATTCTTATTACTCTTCCTACCCATATGTCTAGGTATGTGTAATAGTGTCCCAGCACACAACATCCGCATCTGAGTAATTCAAGACTGTTAATTGAAAACCAACGGGGGTATCAACGAATAATGTTTACTGCATATCCGGGACCGTAGCCCAGGATGCTCCGTTGCTGGTGTACAGAACCTACCGCGAGGCCTATAGGAGGGTCTTATAGGATGCCCTTTATGAGATGGTACCAAGAAGGAGGGAGCCAGCGCTCCCCTCGATCACCTAGAGGCTCTGAGGTCAAACAGGAAGATTTAGTTGCATAACATACCTAATACCACTGTAAACACCAACATATATTTATATCCGCAAGTTTCCCATGACCCAGTGAAAGTTATTCTATTTTATAGTTTATTAGATAATTATCAGATTACAGGAATGTACAAGAGCATGCCAAGAATATCAGGTGTATATGAGTACTATCAGGAGATTAGGTTAACAATCCCATAAGTGATAATTACAAGTTAGGTATAACATGTTGGATGGCAGGTGATAGTAATTAGGTGTCAAGTGATAACATTCCAGAGATCAGGTGTCAGGTGATAGCATATCAGAGGTCGGGTGATAGCAGGACAAGTAATAGCAGATATTAACTATTAATGCAGCTAATTAGCAGGCAAATGAACATCCAAGCAAATTTAAGCAGTGCTGGAGGCATGAAAAGTGAACAGTGTTTAATTACTAAAGCGCTTGGCAGAGCTACCAGAACGTCTTGACTTATAAAGTGAGCTTATAATCTGGCAGAGTTTCGCCTAAGTGAGTCTAGTGATAAAGCATTGAGCGCTAAGCATGCCAAACCAGGTGGAGCATAAGAGACCTGACGGTCAAAGCGCACTCCTTTTTTGAGGAAGAGGGCAAGAGCCTGGAGGCTAAAGTACGCTCGGGTCTAAGTTACTATCGGTTGCTACAACGAAACCTACAAGGGTGCAGGCCTAAAACCAATTGGGTAGCCAGCCTGAGAGTGGGAAGAAACTCAGAGTTAGTACGAGGATACCTACAATGTTAGTACCACATGAGAATGCATATAAGAGTGATAATATCTAGACTATCGTGGAGTAGTGAAGCCCGGAGGCTAAGTAGAGAGCTCGAAAGGCAAAGTACGCTCGGGGTCTAAGTGCACTCTCGGTAGCTACCACGAAACCTATAAGGATGCCGGCCTAAAACCAATTGAGTAGCCAATCCGGGAGTGGGTAGAAACCCAGAGTCGATACAAAGGTTCCTGCACGAGATGTTCTACACTATTACAAGCTTTACAGTATATCAGTCCGATATAAGTCAAGATATGTCAACAGAATACAAACATACCCATACCTGAACAATTAACTGGACTGATACAAAATACAACACAATACTAATTTTAATACAAGTCTAATTTTGTGAGAAAAGCCACTCGCCTAAAACACTAGTTTTAAAACTTCTGTTGGCCCAGAGGCCCATCACTCTAGTTTTGATGATGATTAACTCATGTAGTTATAATTTACTAATAATCTTGTGTTTAAATAGTTTCAGTATTTGATCAAGATATTAGTAAGTGTTTAGCTTCAACAAAGAAATTTTGAGGCTAACCCGTGTTGTTCAAGAGCTGTGCGTCAAGATCGCATCTAGCACTCGGTTAGAGTCAAGCACGTTGAATCGTGTTTAGATCGAGTCAACTTGGAGAAGGAGTCTACAAGAAGACCTTGGTTTAGTTTAAGATTGTGTTTAGATCTTGTGTAAAGATAGATAGTACTGATATGCTCAAGTTTACACGCACACAAGTTTAAAGTTTATTGGTTTTGATTTTCGGTTTAACTGGTTTTGGATTTCATATCAAAAACATAAATATATATATATATCTTATATGTATATTGGATTCTATCCATATACAATATGCTTCAAAGTTGTTTCAATATTATGTTTTTATATCCATATGAGTTTTGGAGAGAATGGTTTTCCATTTCAAAAATTCAAGTTTTGAAAAATACATATTTTGTGTTTAAGCTTAATTTCAATATCACAAAAATGGTTCAAATAGTTTGAAATATGTGTTGATTTTTAGTCACACATGTTTGGTATTCAAAGATCTTATAAGAACTTATTTTTGTAGAATGTATGCGATTTTATGGGATTTTATGAAAGTTAAGAAGACAAGTTTTCAATACCCAAATATCCCAGCCAGACTGACTGGCGGTCGACCGAGCCGGTCGACCGGACCAGTGGTCGGTCGACCGGCACGGTCAATCAATGTGCATGAGGACGTGCACATAGCCAGCCAACTCGGCCGGTTGACTGACTGAAAGCACCCTACTCTCTGGGTGCTGGCCGGTTGACCGGGCGGTCGACCGAAGGCTCAACGGTCAAAAATATGACCGTTGGCCGGTCGACCAGGCGGTCGACTAGAAGGTTATTTTTGACCTTTCCAGACTGCCAATGGGCAAATTTTTGAGAGGCTATATATATGCCTTCTCTTGAGCTGATTTCACTAAGATTTTTGAAGAGAGAATTTTCTATCTTTCAAGTGTTTTTCAGCAAGAGTTTAAAGAGTTCTTGTAGTTAAAGGATTTATCTTTATTTGTTTTCAAGGGTTAGAATATTTCAAAGAAAAGAGAGTCTTTTGGGAATTAGTTTTGATCTTGATTTCAATATCTATTTGGAGATTTTCCCAATTGTTTTTCTTTGTTCCAAACATCTTGTTTTCTCACACTTGAGCTATCATATCTATCCTATCTATAGGATCTTGTTTTTGTGAGGAAAATTAGTTTTGGTCAATAGTGGTCACCTAGAGTTGTTTGTGATCTTTGTGATCACAAAGAGTTGTAGTCTTTCTTTACTTTGAGTATCCCTCTTGTGTAGAGGTGATTGTGGAGGAGTTTGAGTTGGTTATTATCCCTCTAAGTGTAGAGGTGATTGAGGTTGGAGTTTTGGCTTAATGTCTTATCCCTCTAAGTATAGGGGTGATTGTGGTTGGTTTGGCTTTGTGCCTATCCCTCTTGTGAGAGGTGACTGTTATTTGGCTTAGTGCCTATCCCTCTATTGAGAGGTTGATCTTGTGTGGCTTAGTGCCTTTCCTCTTGTGTAGAGATTGTGTTGTTTGAGAGAAGAGTTGTATACTCCAAAGTTGTATTACCTAAATCCTCCGTGGAGGTTCCCTGTGTGGGAAGTCCTGTGTGGACGCATTAGTGAAAATCCTTTTGTGTGAAGGCGGGGATGTAGAGCGGTGGCTCAAACCTCGAAACATATCTTTGTGTTTGCGATTGATCCACTATCTCTTAACACCCTCTCTCTCTTTTATATCTTGCATTGATTCACATTGTTCATATCATATATGCTTAATATTGTTTGTGTGCCTCACTTTGTTGAACCAAGAGAGCTTTACATAGCACCTCAACTCTTATTTAGAGGAATTCAGAGGAGATAGTCCAGAGCCCTTCATGGGGAATTCGGCTGCACTCTTTGGTTACACTAAGTGTATTGCAATTAGTTTTTAATTCCGCATCATGTGTCATTAGATTAGCCACATACCTATTCACTCCCCCTCTAGGTGTATTTTCAATTGTTAGAGCCTACGCTTCTGATATTAGGTTTAACCACCTAGGAGTGAGATCTTGGTTAGCTAATCTATATTTCCATTTGCACACATATAGTTTATACACTCATGAATTTCATGACCCCTCCTATGTTTGATGTTTCTAACATCGATGCATGGAAGCTTAAAATGTGTATGTACCTAAAAACCCTAGGAATGCATGTTTACCTTGCTACTACCAAGAAATCTTATCTTGGTAATAACAAGCATATAGAAGCCAATGCACAAGCCCTAGAGGCACTTAGATGCACTCTTAGCAAAGAACATTTATCTATTGTTTCTCATTGTGATTCCGCCTTTGCAGTGTGGAATACTTTGACATCTCCCAAGCTTCAAACACTAAAATATGTGAAGGAATCTAATGGAAATGAGTCCGACAATGCTTGCTACATGGTCCAAGAGAATGACTCCCTTGAAGTAAACTCGGATACTCAACTAGATGATAGTACTAGTTCTTCGGTGATGACTATATGGATGCCGACGCTTTAAATGAAGAACTATCTAATGTGTGTGAAAACTTGCTTGAAAAATATCAAGTTTTAAAAAAAAAGTATTAAATTAAATAAAGAAATTATGATTTGTGTTCAAAACTTGACTTGGTTTTGCAAGAAAAGTTTGTGATTTCAAGTGAAAGAGATTCCTTAAAATCCAACTTGAACTTGTCTTAAAGGAAAATGAGATTTTAAAAATAAAAATGATTGTGACACTGTTTTGAAGAAAAATGAGACTTTGACTTCAAAACTTGAAATTGTTTTAAAAGAAAATTATTCTTTGCAGAACAAAATTATTTCTATTTCAAAAGAACTAGATTTGGTTTCAAAAGAAAATAAAACTTTGAAAAATAATTGTCTTCCCATGTTTTTCATACCACTATAGATTCATCTTCTATTAACAAACATGTTGCATGCTCCACTTTGTTTTCAAGTATTAAAAATGATATATTTATGTTGAAGAAAAGTGTAGATTGTTTGGCCTCCACTTACATGCACACAAACCACGATATACATATGCTTCTCACATTCATACAGATGACACTATATATGCTCATGTGTATACTTGTACACATTATGGACTAAGGGCCACCTTGTAAAATTTTGTTATGATAGAATACATATTTCATATTTTGCAAATAAATTTATTTGAGCTAGAAAAGGTGCTAACCCCCATGGACCCAATAAAGTATGGGTACCAAAATCTACCGCTATTGCATTTATTGTAGGTGTGGGCTCTCACTTGACGGGAGGGTATTGGTGCCTTGATGGTGGATGCTTTTGTGCTTGATGGACACTACTTTGGATGCATCACCTTCAAGGAAGTTTGGTGGGAAGATTACCATGGTTTGTAGATATAGAGATTAGCCCTAATAATTTTGGTAACTATCTCTAACTCCTTATCTATTTACATGCTTTTAGATTATTGATTTTTAGCATGTCATATTTTAATGCTCATTGTGATTTAATGCCATGATAATTAGACTTGTAATATACATATGTAGTATTTGAGATACCCCCATGTTTATATGGATTATTATTTTTGTGTTCTCACTTATATTTAGCTATGTTGTATATCCTACTTTAATACATGTGCATTTACTTAATGATCATATTCGCTTATGGTTTTGCACTTCATGATTTTGATTACTTATTTAGATGTAGTTTTCATTAAAACTTGTGTATATACTTGTACAACTAGTGAGGAACAAATTGATTATTATATGTTTGTGTTATGTTGCTTATTTGTACTAATTAGATGTATCAGTATAGCCTAAATTTGATGATTCTTACATTTCAACTTGTATTCCCTATTTTTGGACATGTTTTTATGATAATGTGTTTAGCATCATGTATATGTTAATTTTGTTTAAAACTTTATATATACATGTATACCCTTGAGTCACTTGCTTTTCATGCAAATTCTATTATGGACTCATTTGTGTTTGGGATATGTATGTATACTTTTAGTTTTAACTAAACATACATATATCTTGAAGTATATTTAGTTTTGATGATTTTCATGATTTTGGTAAGAAATTTCATATGAGCTTTATTACCTATTTCCATGATTATGCTTTTCACATAATTCTTGTACACTCACATTACTTGATGTTTTCTCATGACTTTATTTTCATGAGTTTTATATGTGCTTTATAGACCTTGAGTGTCAATTGTTGAGTGATTTTCATGTTTTCATGGATATATTCTTATTTTATTCCTTACTTGAAGGACTTCGTAGTAATTTTCAAGATTATCATAAAATTAGTTCGTATTCTTCAAATTGGTAGAGTTTTTAAACATGTTAAAATATTTTTAAACCCTATTTTTGAAAATCCCTACCTTCCAAGAGCGGATTGATGGGCGATCATGCCTTGTATGCTCAAATTGAAAATCTTTTTAAACATGTGCATGAATAGGGAGGTAGTATGAGTTATACACTTGATTCTCATTATATTTTCAATTAGTATCACAATTGATATTTTCATATTTGCATACTCATATTTTTTTTATATATATGTATGCTTCAAACTTCAAAATAATATCAATTTTGATTGATATTTACATTTTCATATATATATATATATATATATATATATATATATATATATATATATATATATATATATATATATATATATATATATATATATATATGACTTGATTGTGCTTACAACATCTTTACATCTTAAAGCATAAATTATGTTTATGCTAAACTTGATTTAGTCCTTAATGTCAATTATTTTTCAATTGGTATTTTATACAAGCTTATGCATTATTTTTATTAGTATTTCATAAAGGGGGAGAAAAATTTGTGTTTTAGCTTTAAATCGGTTTTATTTTCAATTAGTATCTTACTCCAATTCTTTATGATGAAAAATACTTTGTTTTGGTATATGCTAATATTTTCAATATTGGTATCAATAATCTTAAATTGGTATTATTCTCAAGTAGATATCCTTATTGCAAAGTGAGTTATGTTTAACCAAAAAATTTGGTTTGTATTTTTTAATTGGTTTTTGCTTTCAATTGATATCAACATTCACAATATATATTTCAATTGGTATAAAAAACGTACAATGTTTCATTTTCTATTTGGTATCAAAGTTTACATGATATTTTCAATTGGGATCATTAGGTATCTTAAAATTTTTTATTTATTTTCAATTGGTATCATAAATTGGTATCATAATGTTTCGATGTATACCTTTCTTATAAAATGGTATATTTTCAATTGGTATCATAAATTTATTTTAAAGAGATTTCATAATGTTTTGATATGTATTGCTTATATGCAAGGAAAGCTTAACATCTTCTCCATATATAGATTCATGTTGAGTGTACTTTTCATATTGAAGTGATTGACATCTCTTTGTAATGTAGTACACGTGTGTAGAGGGAGCTTCACATCTCCTTTTATACATTGTATATTATGCGTTATGTGATTAGGGTTTAGTCATCTCTTTTTCATGCAATACATATATGCAGGGGGAGTTAACTTTACATCTCTCCTCTACATGAATGTACATCGCATATATATTTTTATTGTTTGATTTGTTTTCGCCCCTTTGTTGATGAATTGATAAAAAGGGGGAGAAGGATTTTAAGAGTTTATATATGCGTGTTTATTTTCTTGTTTAATGCATATATATTTTGTTTATGCAAAAAGGGAGAGAAGTATTTATGCAAAAAGGGGAGAAGTATTTGGAGAGTTTATTTATGTTTATTTCCTTATTTATGCATAAATGTTTTGTTTGGTTTATGCATTTCATTGAATATATATACTGTTTATTGCTATGCATGAGTTAAAGGGGAGCTTCTATGAAGCTTAACTTTAATCCATGCATATATAACTCCATGAGTTTTGCCATCATCAAAAGGGGGGAGATTGTTGGCCCAGAGGCCCATCACTCTAATTTTGATGATGATTAACTCATGTAGTTATAATTTACTAATAATCTTGTGTTTAAATAGTTTTAGTGTTTGATCAAGATATTAATAGGTGTTTAGCTTTAACAAAGGAGTTTTGAGGCTAAGATGTGTTGATTCAAGATCGCATCTAGCACTCGGTTGGAGTCAAGCTCGTTAGATCGTGTTTGGATCGAGTCGACTTGGAGAAGGAGTTCTACAAGAAAATCTCAGTTTGTTTAGTTTAAGATTGTATTTAGATTTTGTGTAAAGGTGGATAGTATTGATATGCTCAAGTTCACACACACAAGTTTAAAATTTATTGGTTTTGGTTTTTGGTTTAACTCGTTTTGGATTTCATATAAAAAACATAGATATATAGATCTTATAAGTATATTGGATTCTATCCATATATAATATGCTTCAAAGTTGTTTCAATGTCATATTTTTGCATTCATATGAGTTTTGAGAAAACGATTTTTCATTTCAAAAATCTAAGGTTTGGAAAATACGGATTTTGTGTTTAAGCTTAATTTCAATATCACAAAAATAGTTTAAATAGTTTGAAATATGTGTTGATTTTTGGTCACACATATTTGGTATTCAAAGATCTTATAAGAACTTATTTTTGTGAAATTTATGTGATTTTATGAGATTTTATGGAAGTTAAAAAGACAAGTTTTCAATACCCAAATATCCCAGCCAGACTGACTGGCGGTTGACCAGCACGGTCGACCGATGTGCATGAGGACGTGCACATGGCCAGCCAACTTGGCCGGTCGACCGCGCGGTTGACCGACTAAAAGCACCCCACTCTTAAGTGCTGGCCAGTTGACCGGGCGGTCAACCGAAGGCTCAACGGTAAAAAATATGACCGTTGGCCGGTCGACCGAGCGGTCGAGCGAAAGGTCATTTTTGACCTTTCCAGATTGCCGACGGGCAGATTTTTGAGAGGCTATATATACGCCTTCTCTTGAGCTAATTTCACTAAGATATTTGAAGAGAAAATTTTCTATCTTTCAAGTATTTTTTAGCAAGAGTTTAAAAAAGTTTTTGTAGTTAAACGATTTATCTTTATTTGTTTTCAAGGGTTGGAATATTTCAAAGATAAAAGAGTCTTTTGAGAATTGGTTTTGATCTTGATTTCAATATCTATTTGGAGATTTTCCTAATTATTTTTCTTTATTCCAAACACCTTGTTTTCTCACACTTAAGCTATCATATCTATCCTATCTATAGGATTTTGTTTTTATGAGGAAAATTAGTTTGTGGTCTATAGTGATCACCTAGAGTTGTTTGTGATCTTTGTGATCACCAAGAGTTGTAATCTTTCTTTGCTTTGAGTATCCATCTTATGTAGAGGTGATTTTGGAGCAGTTTGAGTTGGCTGTTATCCCTCTAAGTGTAGAGGTGAATGAGGTTGGAGTTTTGGCTTAGTGCATTATCCCTCTAAGTGTAGAGGTGATTGTGGTTAGTTTGTCTTTGTGCCTATCCCTCTAGTAAGAGGTGATTGTTATTTAGCTTAGTGCCTATCCCTCTATTGAAAGGTTGATCTTGTGTGGCTTAGTGCCTTGCCTCTTGTGTAGAGGTTGTGTTGTTTGAGAGAGGAGTTTTCTACTCCAAAGTTGTATTACCCAAATCCTCGTGGAGGTTCCCTATGTGGGAAGTTCGGTGTGGACAAATTAGTAGAAATCCTTCTGTGTGAAGGCGGGGACGTAGAGCAGTGGCTCGACTCGAATATATCTTTGTGTTTGCGATTGATCCACTATCACTTAACACACACACTCTCTCTTTTATATCTTGCATTGATTCATATTGTTCATATCATATATGCTTGGTATTATTTGTGTGCCTCACTTGTATTTAACTAAGAGAGCTTTACATAGCACCTCAACTCTTTATTTAGAGTAATTTAGAGGAGATAGTCCAGAGCGCTTCACGAGAAATTCGGCTACACTCTTTGGTTATACTAAGTGTGTTGCAATTAGTTTTTAATTCCGCATCATTTGTCATTAGATTAGCTATATACCTTTCACCCCCTCTAGGTGTATTTTCAGCTTCGAACGTCCGATTCCGAGCGAGGAAAAACACGAAGCGAGAGAAGGAGAGGGGGCTTGGCCCTATGGTGACCACCGGCCCTAGGGGTGGTGCGCCACCTCATGGTGGTGGCCTAGGTGGTGGCCGACCATGAGGAGAGAGAGGAGAAGGTGAAGGTGAAGGTGTTGGAGTAGGTGGTCGTAGTATTTGGTGGAGTTGGATTTTGGAAAGAGAATGAATAGGAAATTGAAGGAAGTGAAGATGATTGTCATGTTGGAGGTTAAAATAGGGGTGATAGAGGTGTTGTTATGGTGGTGAGAGTGGAGATGCAGGTGATGGAGAAGAATAAAAGAGGTGTTGGTGATGATTAGGTTGTGATGGTGGTGAAAACGGTATTGGAGAAGGTGGTAGAATTGTCGCCGGAGTGGTTGCCAGAGATGTCACTGGAGTGGTCGCCGGAGGGGTTGTCAGAAAGGTGATGGCTGACCTCTAACTTGGGGTGGTGGCCGGCCTAGGTGAGGGGGTATGAAGGTGGCTTTTGTAGAGGGTTTTTTGTAGGGGGTGGTAGTTTTGGAGATGGAGAAGGAAATGGAGTTGTATTCTGTAGTTTTGGTGTTTGTGGTGGATAAAATGGAGATGGAGGAGGAAGAAAATGATGGTGAAATGTTTTAGGTGTTATTGTGGTTATAGTTGTAGTGAAGATGAAGGAAGAGTTAGTGATTTTAGGGTTTTGATAGAAATGAAAAGAAAAAGAGAAGGAAAAAGGGTTGTTTTTGGAGTTGGAGTTTAAGCAGAAGAAAAATGAATTTGGAGATGAGATTTTTTGTGAAATGGTGATGGGAGAGGGAGTAATGGCCAGCCTTGGTGATGGGAAGGGTGTGATGATGGGTTGGATATTGTGGAGATATTTGGTGAAAGTGTGTAGAATGTATTAGAAGAATGGAGAAGGTTTTAGAATATGGTGAAAGAAAAAGGAAGGAAAAGAGAAAAAAAAGAAAAGAGTAAAAACATTTGATTGGTGGAGAAAATAATTAGATTAGTGGATTCCCTGGACTCGGTTGCGGATGCAGAAAATTTTTGAAAAAATACCGAAAACGCTCGAAAATCAAGTATCTCTGAAAGATCTTCAAAAATTCTCAAAAATCAAGAATAATATACTAAGAATCATGATGAAATCCATTTCAATAAATTCTTTACGTTTTTTAAATTAAAAATTCTGGAATTGACCATCGATACAGGTCGACACCAAATCTGGTCGAAATCTGTTAAATTTTAAAAATCTCTAAAAAATATATTAAAATAGTAAATATTATTCTAAGCAAATATATGAAAGCAGTTTCTCAAAATTTTACTCCATTTGTAAATTAAAAATTCATTAATAAACCAGTGATACCGATTAATCCCGATTTTAGGGTTTTTATAAAAATAATTCAAAAAATTCTAAAAAATCATGAAAATTCTAAAATATTAGAAAACAGTGTTTGAAACTGAAATCAATTAAATCTAATTACCAGAGAGGTCAAATCATCTAGTATTGCTCTACGAGCAAAAATAAAAAGATAAAATAAGGAAATACGCTCCTAAATCGGGATCATATCTGAGTACGTATTTTGAAGATTGGGTTTTGCAATCCATCCGCCTTACAAAAATTATATCCTTAAAATTTCGATAAGGGGGATGTGAAGGCAGAAAAAGAGAGGGATAAGGAATTTTACCAACTAAGATGTAAATAGTTGTAGGTAACCCTCATGAATAATATCTTGTCATTCCCACATAGTTTCTCCTAGAGCATGCCTATTACAAGAAACCAATACTAACAGTATTGCCCTATTCTTCGAGGTCTTGACACTTCTGTCCAGAATGGCAATAGACTGCTCTTTATAGGATAAATCTTGTTGTACTTCCAATTCTGAGTGATTTAGAATGTGATTCTTATCCTTGACATACTTTCTAAGCTGTGATATATGAAATATATTATATACTCCTTCTAATGATGATGGTAACTGTTGGCCCAAAGTCTATTAGCCCTACTTTTGATGATAACAAAATATATGTAGTTATGTTTTTAACAATTTTGTTTAACAAAGTTTCAGATTAACTATTTGTCACATTTCGGCTCCATCACAAGATTCACGCATTAAAAATCCAAGAAGATGTAGATCTCAGAGCCTTAGCACATAGAAGAGTTGAAGGATTAAGTATACTAGAGAAGACTATATCAAGTTTGTATTTTACTTTTTATATTATAGATAGGATTTGTAGTCGTTTGTTAAAACCAAGATGATATAGGTTGATAGCTTTTGGGATTGACATACACACACACACACACAATTCATACTCCTATTTGTTTTTAAAAAGAGTTCATAACTATTCTCTTTATCGTTTTCAAAATCAAGTTTCGAAAAAACGAGTTTCGAAAAAATCGGTTTTTTGATTTAGAAAAGTGTTTTTACAAAATATGGTCCTAATTTTGTTTTATGTGATCTATGATTATATATTGGTTCTACATGTTCTTAGAACTCTATTTTGTATTTAAAGATCAAAAGTTATTTTGTCGAAAAAAGATTGGTTCAAAGAGATTTCTATATCTTGCCTTTGGCCTTTTATCGGTCAACCGACTGGTCGACCGTAGGCAAAGCAAAATTGCTCTGTCGGCCGATCGAATGGTCGGTTGACATGCACCAAAGTGCATTTCTACACTTCGATTGACCAGGCGGTCGACCGACTGCAAGAGCTTTGCTCTCGGCTAGGTCTGGTCGACCGCCCTGGTCAACCGACAGAGAGTTTAGCTCTTTGGTTGGGAACAACGGTCGACTGACCGATCGGTCAACCACTATCCCCAACGGTTGAAAATCTGACCGTTGGCGGTTGACCGGCCAATCGACAATAGAAGAATTTTCTTCTGTATTTTTTTCAACGGCTATATTCTGTTTTGTCTTTTTCTGGGTCTTTTCCCAATGACTCTTTTGGGTCTTCTATTCATGTTTTCATCCCTTATAAATAGTAGGACTACATAAAATCCCTCTAATAAGATTTCTAAAGTTTAGATCAAGTTTTTTACAAGTTTAAATAAAGATTTAGCTTTTTCTTAAAAGATTTCTTTTTGACCCAAAATTCCATATTCTTGATTTTAGCTTGAACGTTCCCTCTACATCTTTATAAGCTATTTCCACTACACAATCTCAAAAAGTTTTACCTCCTCATCTTGGTTATAGGATTATATTCGTGAGCCATTTGTGATCAAGTAAAGATCACTGATTTTCTTCTATTGAGAGGTCGTAGAGGTTGCGGGCTCAAGTGAGCTAGTGAGCTCCGTGTCGGTGTTGCGGTACCGCTAGAGAGGACTTGTGAGTCGATTAAGTTCTAGTAGAACTTATAATAGTTTACGATCTAGTGAGATCGGTCATAGTGAAAATTTTTCATAGTGTTGAAGGTGGGGACATAGAGCAGTGGCTCAAACCTCAGAACGTATTATCGTGTTTGTGATTGCTTACTCTTTCTCTCTTCACTTTACTATCTCTTTACTTACTTGCACACTATATTGTTTACTTATTTGTAAGTATTTCTTAAGTTGTGATTGGCATTTGCTAGGTTTCAAGCAAGTAAATTTTAATTTCGTATTATTTGCTATTTAGTATAGCCATCACCTATTCACCCCTTCTAGGTGATTTACAACTGACATAAAAGCCTAACCCTAGTTTTGGTTTAACCACCTTAGGGAGATCCTTTCATTTGGCTATATTCATTTGTTGCATTTGTTATTTGTTTGTGCACTTATTTTCATGGCATCACACAACTTCTCTTGCATCAAGTCCCAACCGAAATTTGATGAGTTGATATTTCCCATTTGGAAGGTCAAAATGAACCTATTCCTTAAGTCCTTAGGAGTTAGAGTTGCCAAGACCATTACCAAAGAATTTGTTGAACCTCACGGTGATGAGGATACATGGTCCGAAGCAACCGCTAAGAACTATGAGGCTATTACTAAAGCCAAATATGCACTTACACAAGCATTAAATGATGATGAGCTTTCTCATCTAATTAATTACAAATCCGCTTATGAGGCTTAGAATGATCTTATCATTACTTATGAGGGGACATCGCAAGTCAAGAGATCTAAAGTTGACTTTCTCTGCTCTCAATATGAGAATTTTTATATGCTTGAAAATGAAAGTATCAATGAGATGCTTACTCGGTTCACCAAGATTATTAATGGATTATCTTCTTTAGGTGACTCCATTGACAGTGACTAAAAGATTCAGAAGGTCATTAGAGCTATTCCCAAAGCTTGGGAAGTCAAGGTAACAACCCTCAAGGAGCTCAACGATAGAGAGAAAATGGACTTCTCTAGCTTTATTGAAAATCTCAAAACCCATGAGATGAAAATGAAGGGGAGAGAAGAAAGGGAGACTCTAAAGAAGAAAGTGATAGCTTTCAAGGATACTCTATCATCCTTTGATTAAGAAGAATCATCCGAAGATGATGATGAGGATTTTACCATGCTCATTAGGAAAGTGGGCAAGATGTTTTATAAAAAGGGAAGACATCAACTTCCGAAAAGGAAGACATCAAGAGAGATTCGAAAGAAGAAGGAGGAGATGGGTCCTTACTTTCATTGTAAGAAGGCGGGCCATCTGATTGCGAATTTCTCTCACTTGAAGCCACTACTTCCAAGAACATGCATAAGAAGAAGAAGGCGATGGTAGCCACTTAGGATAATTCGAAAATGGATTTCGAAGAGGAAATTGATGCCGCACACGTTTGCCTCATGGCAAATGGAGAGGAAGCTTCCATGGTAAATCTCGAAACTTCTTTAGAAGATAATGATTTAACTATGGATGAATTTGAACATTTTTTTGAAGAATTACAAAATAGATATGAAATTTCTCTTGCACAAAATAAAAAATTGAAAATGAAAAATGATTTTCTCAAAAATAAACTAGAAATTATTGTTAAAGAGAAAAATGACTTATCCATTTCTTTTGAGAAAACAAAAAAAGATTTTGATAAATACAAACTTGTTTGATATTACTTTTAATAAAAATAAATTTTTGGATATCCAAAAGCTTATTGATATTTTGGATATCATTTTGAAAAAGTGTACATTTGACATGAACAAATTTGCTTCTATGTTTCTAAAGGGAAAAGCCCAAAGGAAACATACACCTCATTCATCTCACACACTCCTTGAAAAACATGCACAACATGCACATACACATCAACATTAGCATGTTTTCATGTATGGCAAAGTGTACACATGTGCACATTGCAAGCGCAAAGGGCATTTAACAAAATTTGTTATGCTAAGTTAAATATGTTAAATAAAAATGTTTGGGTTCGAGAAAGTACTAACCCTATAGGACCCAAAAAGAGTTGGGTATCAAAAAACACTCTAAACTTGATCGATGTAGGTGTATCATCCTCCTCCAAAATATAGGGGAGATGGTGCCATGTTGGTGGATGCATTGAAGCTTAAACGATCAACCGTCACATTGTATCTCTATCAAGAGGCAACTATTTTGGAGATTGCCCATTGTTTGGTAACTTCTCCACCTGAAAATTTTATTTCTAGCTAGATCTTTACATGCGTAGGATTAGCTAATTTTCCTTCTGTGGTAATATGCTTTAGTTGTGTATACATATTTATCTTTTGTTTTTATAGCTTACCTATATTTGAGCTAGTTTGTTAACATTGCTTTTGTTCTTTACTGGCACATGATTTACTTGCCGATGTGTAGAGTATTTTCCCATGCTCACTTGGTTGATAGATATCTTTGTATATATGTGTATATAGATTAATTTATTTGCTCATATACATGTGTGTGTATATTTGTCTATATATCTATCTTGTGATTGGGTATTATATTTAAACCATATTTAAGTAATAAATCAAGATATCAATTTCGCGCCTCAACTTTTATCTAGAGGAATGACGAGGAGAAGTTCAAAACCTGTTAAGGGTATTCGGCTTCAATATCTTGTTTTTAATAGCTTAATATATGATTTAATTATTGAAAAATATATTGTTAATATTATAATAATAATAAAATAAAAATAAAAATGTTTTGATATATTTTCTTGTGTTTTTCATACCTATAAGATTTTTGGTGTTATTTCTCTGTTTTATGTATAAAAATATGCAAGTAAAAATAATTTTCAAAAGCCCTAAATTTCTACCTTTTAAAACTCTTTTAGGGTTATCCCGGTCGACCGAGTTGACCTGGAATAGGTCCGGTCGACCGGGCAGTCTACCAAAGTAACCTGTTATACAAAAATATATTTTGGCCTAAGGCCGGTCGACCGATTATAATCGAGTTGCTCTCGTTTAGACCCCTGTCGACCGGGTGATCGACTGTGAGTCAGGTCTGCTGCTGTTTTACCCATTTTTAAAAGCCCTAAAACTCTATCTCCCTCGCATTTTCTCATCTCTATCGAACCCCTCTTCTTCTCTTCTCCATTTTTCTTCCCTCTAATCTTCCCAAATCACTTCAAATCTCTAATTAATCCTTAAAATTGGCTGGATCTCTCCTCAACACTTTAAATGTGTTTGATTTCAGGAGAATTTTTGGGTTTCTTTCAAGGTATAATCTCTTATCTCTCAAAATCTTCTTAATTTCATAGTTTTTTTTACAAATCTTTCTATATTTCGTGTCAAATTCTTGTTTATCATCTTCACCATGTCAAAAAGGGCTAGATCTGAGAAGGATAAACAACCCGAATCATCCTCTAACCCTTTTTTTCTCAAAATGATTCTCATAAATTTTTAGTGATTCATGATAAGAATGTTATTTCTGTTAGAACTGTTGTGCTCGCTAATTTTGAGCACATAAATCTAGCAAGCATTTTAAGCACAAGCTCCCTTGAATATCTCGTTACCATTAAGGAACCAATTTATCCTGAGCTTGTGCACTATTTTTACTCTAATCTGACTTTTCAAAATAATCATGTCAGATCTAGGGTTCTAGTTAAGGACATTAATATTTTTTTAGATCGATTTGCCTATCTACTACACCTCTCCTATGAGGGTGTAGATATTTACAATGTTGATCTCGATGATTTTAATTATCCTGACAGTGAATCTGCCCTCACCGCATCTCTTATGCTTCATGATGATGATAGTCCTACTTTAGTTAGGAATGAGGAGGTGAAGTATTATACACTCACTGCTCAAGTCCTACCCAAATCATGTTTTATAATCTCCTGCCAAAATCAGAAGAATACAGTCATGCACGGGGTTCTGCTCACCTCTTGATCTATTACCTTTTGAAAGGCATTAAAGTTAATATTCCCCAGCTCATCATCGATTATATAGCTTCGGAACACCTTCTGATCCCAAACCAGCACTTACCATTTGGGATGCTCATTACCCGCCTCAAACAACTTAAATTTGATCTTTCTGCTGAACGGTCCATCAAACCGTCTGTTGAAATCTAAATCACTCTCCTAAAGAGGATGCACGCTACGGATCGTGCTCTTGCTCCTCGTCCCCTCCTATCATTTCTGTTGTTGCCCCTGAATCCTCTTCTGCCTCTTCAGCCTCCATTGATTCATACACAGATCTCTCTGCTCAGTTTTGGGAGCATGATCTGAAGATGATCGCAAATTTTCAAAGGATGCAGCAAAGAGTTGACAATGACCTGCAATAATCTGTGCTTCAATTCGCTATTTTCAGACTTATGTCGACGAGACCTACAGTAAGAACGCTTGGCTTATTCCACTTTCGAGAGGCACTCGCAGCCCCTTCCTACATCAGGTCCTCCGTTTGACACTTGGGTACCTCCTCCAGCTCCTTCCGAGGAATCTGCTCCTCTTGAAGATTCCGACTTTCAGGAAGATTGACCCCTCTTGTTATGACAAAAAAGGGGAGAGAGATTCTATGGAATTATCTTGGGTGTTTTTATTTGTGAACATGTAGTATTTGGTGGACATGTGTTTTTACATTGCGGTACTTATTTTGGACATGTGTTTTTACATTGCGGTACTTATTTTGGACATGTGTTTTTACATTGCAGTACTTATTTTGTGGTATGTAACTTGTTTTGAGGTTGGCATGAACCTCTGTGTGGACAAACTTATTTTATGATATCACTATTATCTTTGGGAAGTTATGTATCTCTTTCTTTCTATTGATATATTTGATAAATATCTTCTGTGTGTGGTATATGGTATATTTATATTTTTATGTATCCTTTGTAACCAACCATCTACTAGTTGTTTTGGAGGTTGGAGGTAATTAGTTGGTTGATGGAAACCGTTTGTGCATACACTGTTGTAATTTTGTATTCTTGGTATGCATAAATGGGTTGCATAGGGCTTGATTGATATATCTTAATCATAAGCTTTTATTGATGCATCTAACTTATATGTCACATTTTGATTTATGCATGTGTTTAGGGGGAGCTTCGCTTGAAGTCTCTTCCCACAAATTATTTGTGATAACTCCATGTATTTTGTCATCATCAAAAAGGGGGAGATTGTTGGCCCAAAGGCCATTAGCCCTAGTTTTGATGATAACAAAACATATATAGTTATATTTTTAACAATTTTGTTTAACAAAGTTTCAGGTTAACTATTTATTGTATTTTGACTCCATCACAAGACTCACACATTTGGAAGCCAAGAAAATGTCCAGAGCCTAAGCACATAGAAGAGCTCAAGAATCAAGTATACTAGAGAAGACTATATCAAGATTTGTATTTTTACTTTTTGTATTTTAGATAGGATTTATAATCGTTTGTTAAAACCAAGATGATATAGGTTGATAGCTTTTGGGATTGACACACACACACACACACACACACACACACATTTCATACTTCTATTTGTTTTTAAAAAGAGTTCATAATTATTCTCTTTATCGTTTTCAAAATCGAGTTTCAGAAAAATGAGTTTCAGAAAAACTGGGTTTTTGATTTAGAAAATTATTTTTATAAAATATGGTTCTAACTTTGTTTTGTGTTGATCCATGATCACACACTAGTTCTACAAGTCTCTAGAACTCTATTTTGTATTTAAAGATCAAAAGTTATTTTGTCAGAAAAAGAATGCCTCAAAAAGGATTTATATGTCTTGCCTTTGGCCCTTTTTCGGTCGGCCGTAGGCAGAGCAAAATTGCTCTGTCGGTCGACCGGGCGGTCGATTGACATGCACCATTATTTGTGCACTTCGGTCGACCGGGCAGTCGATCGACTGCAAGAGCTTTGCTCTCAGTTGGGTCCGGTCGACTGTCCTATTCAACCGACAGAGAGTTTAGCTCTCTAGTTAGGACCAACGGTCGACCGATCAGTCGATCGCTATCCCCAACGGTTGAAAATGACCGTTGGCGGTCGACCGGCAGAAGAATTTTCTTCTATATTTTTCCCAACGGTAATATTCTGTTTTGTCTTTTTCTTGGTCTTTTCCCAATGACTCTTTTGGGTCTTCTACTCATGTTTTCATCCCCTATAAATAATGAGACTATAGAAAAACCCTCTAACAAGATCTCTAAAGTTTAGATCAAGTTTTTTACAAGTTTACATCAAGATTTAGCTTTTTCTTAAAAGATTTCTTTTTGAGCCAAAATTCATTATTCTTGATTTTTAGCTTGAGCCTTCCCTCTACATCTTTACAAGCTATTTCCACTACACAATTCCAAAGAGTTTCACATCCTCATCTTTGTTATAGGATTGTGCATGTGAGCCATTTGTGATCAAGTAAAGATCACTGATTTCCTTCTATTGAGAAATTATGAAGGTTGCAGCCAAAAGTGAGCTAGTGAGCTTCGTGTTGGTGTTGCGGTACCGCGAGAGGGATTTGTGATTCCATTGAGTTCTAGTGAGAACTTGTAACGATTGACGATCTAGTGGGATCCGCCATAGTGAAAATTCTTTATAGTGTTAAAGGCGGGGACATAGAGCAGTGGCTCGAACCTCAGAACATATCATCATGTTTATGATTGCTTACTTTTTCTCTTTTCACTCTATTCCCTCTTTACTTACTTGAACACTTATATTGTTTACTTTTTTGTAATTTTTTGTGATTGGTATTTGCTAGGTTTCTAGCAACAAATTTTAATTATGCATTGCTTGCCATTTAATATAGCCATTACCTATTCACCCCTCTAGGTGATTTACAGTAACGCTAATCGGTAAGCCATATCTCCCGCACTATCCTGAATCTCGAATGGCTAATGTATCTCGGATTAAGTTTCCCGCGAGTACCAAATCAGATTACCCCTTTGGTTGGTGATATCCTTAAAAATACATGATTACCTACTCTGAATTCCAATGGTCTTCTGTTAGTGTCTGCATAACTCTTCTGTAGGCTCTACGCTGCTCAGAGGTGACCTGTGATAATTTTAACTTTATCTGTTGATTGAACTAGAATATCTGTCCCCAAGAGTCTTCTTTCACCGACTTCATCCCAACATAACGGCGACCTGCATTTCCTACCATACAAAGCTTCAAATGGAGCCATCTTGATACTAGTCTGATAGCTGTTATTATAAGAAAATTCTGCCAAATGAAGATAGTCTTCCCATGACCCTTTGAATTCTATCATGCAGGCTCACAATATGTCTTCAAGAATTTGGATAGTTCATTCAGACTGCTCGTCTGTCTGAGGATGATATAAAGTACTGAACTTTAGACGAGTTCCTAAGTTTTCTTGGAGACTTTCTCAGAAATGCGATCAGAATCTCGTGTCTATGTTCGACACGATGCTAACCAAAACTCCATGCAGATGAACTATTTTCTTAATATATTTATCTGTAAAAACTTCTGTTGACTAACCTACTCTAAATGGTACAAAGTGAGCTGATTTTTTGAAGCGGTCGATGGTTACCCATGCTGCATTATTAGCCTTAGCACTGCGGGGTAGAGCTGTGATAAAATTCATAGTGATGTGTTCCCACATCCATTCGGGTATCGGTAATGGTTGTAGAAGTCTAGCTATTCTCTGATGTTCTATCTTTATCTGCTGACAAACTAAGCACTTGCCACATACTGGGCTATCTCTCTCTTCATAGCATTCCACCTGAAGTTCTGCTTCAAGTCTTGATACATTTAGTTTCTCATAAACATATGGAATAAGCCAAATTGTGTACCTCTGCTAGAATTTCTATCGAACTTCCCCTTATGGTACACAGATTCTGTTATCAAAATAAAATGCACCATCTGAATGGATATGGACATCAGTCCTTAGTCCAACTTCTATTTGGGCCCTGAATTTCTGTAATCTGAGGTCTTCTTTTTGAGCTTCTTTAATTTCATCCATCAGGGTTGTTGAATCTAAAGAGTCATTAACTGACCTGACACACCAGTTCCTTGTACTAGCATTAAATCCAATTTAATTATTTCCCGAAGCAATTCCCTCTATTGAGTGAGTTGTACTAATACTTTGTTCTCTGATTTTCAGCTCAAGGCATCTAGTACTGGTTGACCTTGCCAGGATGGTACTGCAAGTCTATGTTATAGTTTGCCATCAATTCAAGCCACCACCTTTGCCTCATGTTAGTTCTTTCTGCGTGAAAATATACTTAAGATTCTTATGATCAGTATAAATTAATACCTATCCCCCAACAGATAAAGTCTCTAGATTTTCAATGCTAATGTTATCACCACTAGCTCTAAGTCATGAGTTAGGTAATTTCTCTCATGTGGCTTTAATTACCTGGATGCATAAGTTATGACATGATCATGTTGCATTAATACACATCCTAGGCCCTTTCCAGATGCATCACTATATATAACCATCCCTCCTGTCCCTGAGGGAGTCTTCAAGATTGGAGCTATAATTAGTCTCTTCTTTAATTGTTCAAATGTTGCAGTGCATTCTTCTATCAATATATACTTTTCTCCTTTTATTGTGAGCTTTGTTAATAGGGCAGCAATTTTTGAGAAGTCCTAGACAAATCTTCTGTAATATCCGGCTAGTCCAATAAAACTTTAAATTTCTGTTATTGTCCTTGGAATTGGCCAGTCCTTTATTGCCTAGATTTTGCTTGGGTCAACAGAAATTCCTTCTTTCGAAACCAATGGCCCAAAAAGGCTATACAGTCTAATCAAAACTCACACTTGCTCTACTTAGTATGAAGTTGTTCCTGCTGAAAAGTCTGTAATACTATTCTCAAATGTTCTGCATGTTCCCTGTCGCTCTTGAAATATATCAAAATATCATCGATAAATACAATGTCAAACTGATCCAAATATGGCGAGAAAACCCGATTCATTAAATCCATAAAGACTACTGGGGCATTGGTCACTCTGAAGGGCATGACTAGAAACTCATAATGACCATAGCAAGTTCTAAATGTTATCTTCTGAATATCCTCTTTTTTCACCTTTAGCTGATGGTAACCTGACTGTAAATTCAATTAGAAAATACTCGGGCCCCATGGAGTTTATCAAGAAGATCATGAATTCTTGGTAAGGGATATTTATTCTTGATGGTAACTTTATTTAACTCCCTGTAGTCTATACACAACCGCTTACCACCATCTTTCTTGTTGGCTAAAAGTACTGGAGCTCCCCACGGTGAAGTACTTGGCCTAATAAATCCCTTATCCAAATATTCATGCAGCTGCTTCTTTAGAATCTCTAACTCAATGGGTGCCATCTTGTATGGAGCTTTAGATATCAAAACTGTACCCGACATAGTATGAATGGAGAACTCAACTGTTCTATCGGGAGGAAGTCCTGAGATCTCTTCCAACATATCTGAAAACTCATTCCAAATCGGTACTCCCTTCTCCTTAATCTCAGCAGTAACCATCTGAGTCTTTCTCTTGGCAGACTTGTGTTCTCTGTCAAACTGAAACTCAGCTTGATGTAGTATTTTAAAAATAATTTTCTTGTTCTGATAATAATAATCGCATGGTACTTGCTGAGCCAAGTCATTCCTAAGATCATGTCATACCCTCTAGTCTGTAGTACGAGCATATCTACTGATAATTTCCTGTTACATAGTTCTACTGTGCAATTTTTACAAATTTTATTGGAGATGATTACCCCATTACCAGTACTAATCTCTCACTAGTTGTCTAAACATTCAACAGGTATAGAATTTAAAGTAGTAAAACTATTTGATTTGGAACAATGAGAAGCGTCATAATCAAAAAGAGCCAGAACAGGCTTAGAGTGTACCGTGATCTTACCTGTTATCACCTCTTTGGAAGTTTCGGCCTCTTCTGCTATCAAGTTATAGGCTTGTCGCCTTCCGCGACTCACTGCAGTTCTGCCTCCCCTTTGAGCAAGGCAAAATATCTGCTGTTGTAGAGGGAGAGGGGCCCTCTTAACCATTGGTCCTAGATTCCTCTGTCCATTAGGTGCTAGAGGCGCTGGTAAAACCCGGTTTATTACCCCCATTCTCTTTTGGGGGCAACCCTCTACTGTGTGGTCACCAGAATCACATGTCAGGCATAACTCATTTGCCTTATGATAATCCTTTTTAAAGTGACATGTGTTCTGGCAATAATTACAAACAGGAAATAGTTGAGTTATCTAGGGAGGGGCTGGTCGAAATGGTCGTCTAATCATCAGAACTTTTGCAGCTCTGACTGGACCTCCTCTGCCCAATTGTTGAAATGGCCTCTTCATGGCTTGGTTCCTTATCTGGTTAAGTTTCTTTTTCTCTAGTCCTCGCTCCACCTCCCGAGCTATAGTGAGGACCTGGGAATATGTTTTCAACTGTTAGAGAATCAAGAGTACTTGAATATTCAATTGCAATCCCTGGTGAAATCTGCTTGCCCGCTTCTCTTTGTTGGTCACCATATACGGAGCAAAATGACTTAGCCTTATGAACTTAGCGGAATAATCATCAACAGATCGGTTCCATTGATGAAGTCAGATGAACTGTCCTTTCATCTCCTTCGGAGCTGTGGTAGGGAAGAATCTATCATAAAAGCTCTTAGAGAACTAGTCCCAAGTGATGGATTTATCCAGTCTTGCTTCTTCAGCTAGCCACCAGGTTCTGTCTATATCCTTCAGTTGAATCTTAGTGACCTCTACCTGATTTTTCTCTGGAATCGTGTTGCTGTCAAAAGATCAGTGATATCGATTATCCTTGTTCAGCATCAAGTGGTCTTTCTTCCCTTGTGAATATTGCCGGCTGCAACCGCCTGAAGTTCGATACGTTGCCTGACCTTTGTTCCTTAGGAGCTGCTATCAATCCTTACTGAAGGAGTTCTGTCTGCTTCTATTAATTCTCCATCATATTATGAATAACCCACAGAATACCTACATTCTCTCCCGTGAATCCGTTCAGGGATTGTCTAGAGCTGTTACGACTCGTCCTTCTATCCATATCTATGTTGATAAAAGATAACTGGAAACTAGAGAGTAAAAAGATAGATGGATTTTAGGAATCAAGGGAAGGAGTATCAGGAAGGAATAGAAAACTTTGTACATTATAGTTGGAATGTATAACCAATACTCATACATTCCAATTGCAAATTAATATCCCATTAATTTGCTGCTTGGTTGTGCTGTAGGTGTGAGAGCTTAGGCTTTGATACCAACCTATAATGTCCCAATTAAGTGTTACGGAAACGTCACTGCGACATATATACACAGGACGAAAATATCCTCACGTATATATGTTAAGCATCAGTACAGACCAGAATCAGAGTACAGAAGTACGTAGTGTATATACATTCTAACATAAAAGTACAACTTACAAAGTTATCACAGAGCATGATATAATATTACAGAGACATTACATCACGGCCAAGTACAAAAGTAAGATTTACAATATGTACAATACAAAAGATGCTCACGAGATGAGAGGGAATCCCATGAACTAATAGGAAGAGTCAGGAACAGAAGGAGCTGGGACTAGTCAGCCTACTCCGAGAGGTAAGTTTGATCTTTGGCGAAGGGCTCCACTTCAATCCAAGTTTCAGAACTTGAACATGCAGGTCCAGTGGAGTCAGAAACTCCCAACAAGTGTCCAGGCGAATGCCAAGTGGCATGTAGATAAGTACATGTGTATCGATAAATCTGAATTAGAAAGCAGGAATAAAAAAGATGTGCCGAATGCACAGAAACAATAAGCATACAATAAAGGCATATACTGATGAAAGCGATTAAACATGAATAAATCTTTTATTACCATTTTTAATATTTAATCTTATTACTTGTCCTACCCAGATGTCAGGTATGTGTAATAGCATCCCAACACACATACATCCAGATCTGAGTAAGTCAAGGCTGTTATTGGAAACCAACAAGGTATCAAAGAACAATGTTTACAGTGGGTCCCTTATATACCTGGGACCACAGCCCAGGATGTTCCGTTGCTGGTGTATGAAACCTACCGCGAGGCATATAGGAGGGTATTATAGGATGCCCTTTATGGGATGGTACCAAGAAGGAGGGAGCCAGCGCTCCCCTTGGTCACCTAGAGGCTCTCAGGTAGAACCAGAAGATGTAGTTGCACAACATACCTAATACCACTATAAACACGAACATATATTGATATCAGTAAGTTTTCACTAACTCAATGTTGAAAGTACACCTAGAGGGGGGGTGAATAGGTTGTTGGCCCAAAAGGTTACACTCTCTATTTGTTTAGAGTTTTGATGATAACAAAACAAATAAGAGCTATTGGTACTAATAAGTTTGTTCAAGATAAGTTTCAGGTTAGTACCATATTTGGAGGCCATTGCTTAGCTTTTGCAAGAATCTCTAGGTTCATGGAGCATATAAGGCAAATGGCAAAGCAAGGAAGGAACATAGAAGAGAAGTCTCTAGCAAGGCATTGCTTGGCTCAAGTCTTCATTTGGCTCAAGAAGACTTCATTAGATTTGTTTTTTTTTGTTTATAGTTTTGTTAAAGAATTGTGAATATGTTTGAAGCTCAAAGTTCCTACACACATTTTTGCGCACTTGTCTTTCCTAAAAGATTTCTCCTATAATATATACAAAATATTTTTAAATACAATCTTTTGCTTACAAACTCAATTTTATGTTTATACATATCTCTAATCAAAACTATTTTGTTAAATTTCAAGATCTCCTCTAAATTCTTTTCAAACTCAGTTTTTGGCTTGAGCCGGTCGACCGGACCCAGTCGACCGAGCTTCTGGCAGTTTGGTACGTGCATGTGTGCACGTTTTTCGGTCGATCGGGCAGCCGGCCGACTGAAGTGCACTTGCTCTCTATTTGTGCCCAGTCGACCGGGGCGGTCGACCGGGAGCCTGCAACGGCTCTTTTATTTGAACCCCGGTCGACCGAGAGAGTCGTTTCAGCCATAACGGCTACTTTTTGAACATGTTTTATTTTGTCTTTTTCTTTCTTAAAAGTATTTAAATGATATTTTCTGAACCTAATACTTCCTAATTAGCATTAAGTGGGTTTACTCCTTAATCCCTAGCCCTCTCCTATAAATAGGGTAATTAAGGAGAGGTTTTCTTACAACAAAAATTTGCAAAGTTTTCAAAAGTTTAAGGCATTCAAAAGAGTTTCATTTCTTAGTTTTTGTGCTGAAAATCTCTCTCATTTTCTGAAGTGTTTTTCAAAACTCTCTGATTTCATTTTCTTTTTTCACTTACATACAAGAGCTTCAATCCTACTCATTGTTCTACTAGGATTTTGTAAGGGAAGAGAATTTTCAAAAGAGAGTTTGTGGTCTTTTGATCACCAAGAGAAACTTGTACTTGAGATTGTGGAGTTGGGTACTCCGATGTGATTGTAATTCTTTGTGAAGTTATAGTGGTTAGAAATCCTTCTGGGTGAAGGCGGGGATGTAGAGCTGGGTGCTCGAACCTCGAAAAAAATTTCAGTGTTTGCGTTTGGTTTACTTGCTCTTGCTTCTTACTTTACTTTCATTGCTTCTATTACTTGCTTTCTATTTTCATTGCAATATTCACTTGTTTCATATTCATATTGTCAATCGAAGTCCCATACAATACGATTGCATTGCGCACCTCCAACTCATATCTAGAGGAATCACGAGGAAGGAGTTCAGAACCCTTCGCGGGGCATTCGGCTTCTAGTCTTGTTTTGGGCGATTGTTGCATCATATTTTTAATTGTGCATTGATTAGCATTATCACCTATTCACCCCCCCTCTAGGTGATTTTCAATTGGTATCAGAGCTTGGACTTTAGGTTTGGCTTAACATCCTTAGGGAGATCCTTAAAATTTACTAATCATCATTTGCATTCCTTCATTCATACACTAGTAAACATGGCCGACAACATCAAAACCCCTCCTAAATTTGATGGACTTAATTTCCCTATTTGGAAGGTTAGGATGACTATTTTCTTACAATCTTTAGGTAGCTTAGTTGCAAAATCCTTGACCAAGCCCTATGTTATACCCGATAGTGAGGAAAGCACTTGGTCCGACTTTACCTTTAGAGAATATGAGGCTAACTCTAAGGCTCAAAATTTCCTCCTAACCGCCTTGAATGAGGATGACCTTACACGGGTAATACATTGCCAATCCACCTATGAGATTTGGCAACATTTGTTGGTCACACACGAGGGGACATCACAAGTAAAGAGAGCTAAGATAGATCTCTTGAGGTCCCAATATGAAAGCTTTAAAATGATTGATGATAAATCTATTGATTGCATGATTACAAGGTTTACTAAAATTACCAATGCTCTTTTCTCTTTAGGTGATGATATTAGCAATGGACAAAAGGTGCGGAAAGTGTTTCGGGCTCTTCCTTCATCATGGGAGATAAATGCCACCACCTTGAAAGAGTTGAATGACAAGGATGGAATGGATCTCATAAGTCTCATTGAAAACTTGAAGACTCATGAGATGGAAAAGAAGGCAAGAGAAGAAGCGACTCCTCAAAAGAAGAAATCCATAGCCTTCAAGTCTTCCTCCACTCTTGATGACGATGAAGTAGACGAAGAAGAAGATGAGGAGCTATCCCTCCTTGTGCGAAACGTGAAGAGAATGTACCGGAAGAACAAGCTCAACTTTAGAAGGAAATTTGAAGGAAAAGAGGAGAGAAGAATCATTTGCTATAATTGCCGAAAGCCCGGACACATCATGGTCGATTGCCGGAATTCAAGAAAAAGGTGACTTCCTCCTTCAAGCAAAAGAAGCCGGTCGAAAAGAAAGCTTACAAAGCCATATGGGATTCGGAAAGCGAATCCGAAGACGAGGTGGACACGTCGAACATGTGTTTCATGGCAAACACACCCAAGGTAACCTCTCAACCTCCTGAAGAAGAAGATGAATTAAGTAAAGAGGTGCTTGTAGATGCTTTTGTTGAACTTTCGGAAAGCTATGATAATAAAAAGATAGAATGTTCAAAATTGGAAAAGGAAGTTGCTTTTCTTAAAAATCAACTTGCTATTATTTCTAAAGAAAAGGATGAAATTTCTTCAAATCTTATTTCTACTCAAAATGAATTTAGTGCTTATAAAGTTGCTTGCAAAGCAAAATTTTCAAAGATTGATGAAAAAGAATTTCTTCGTTAAAAACTAGAATTGTTGATTTGAAAAAGTTTTGAAGAATTGTGCTTTCAACACTAAGAAACATGAGGAAATGTTTTCTAAAAAGCACACTTCTCATGCTAAAGCTTCTCATGTCAAAATTCCTCATGCTCACACTACACACAACACTCATGCTAAATCTACACATACTCAAAGTCACACGCTCACTATGCTTTTAAATATGGTACAGTGTATAGATGTACTTATTGTGGTAAGAATGGACATTTGGCTAAGTTTGTTATGACCAAATAAATAGAACATATAATCTTGTATGGGTTCATGACACTAACACTTTAGGACCCAAGAAAATGTGGGTACCAAAATCAAGTCCTAAATTATTTGATGTAGGTACACACCAAGGCTCCAAGACGTAAGGAGCGGTGGTACCTTGATAGTGGTTGTTCAAGACACATGACATGGGACATCAACAACTTTACAACCCTATCAAGGTACGTGGAAGGTGGCACCGTCACCTTCGGGGATGACTCCAAGGGCACTATCATCGGTATAGGTAACATTCAAATTGGTGCATCTCCTATTATAGAAAATGTTGTTCTTGTTGATGGTTTGAAACATAACTTGCTTAGTATTAGTCAACTTTGTGACCGTGGACTTAAAGTTATTTTGATGATTCTTCTTGCAAAATCTTTGATTGTAAAACCAATGATTGTATTCTCACCGGATTTCGTGATAATAATGTTTATATCATTGACATGCTTAATTTGGATTGTTCTACTAAATGCTTGAATGCTTTTGATGAGAATTCTTGGCTTTGGCATAGAAGATTAGGACATGCATCTTTTGACCATCTTTCTAGGATTAATTCTAAGGAATTGGTGAAGGGTATTCCTTGCTTGAAGTTTGAGAAAGACCGCATTTGTGGTGCGTTCCAACTTGAGAAACAAACCAAGTCTTCCTTCAAACCAATCAAGGATATCATGTCAACTAGGCCATTAGAATTAATTCATATGGATCTCTTTGGACCAACTAAAACTAAGAGCTTAAATGGTAGTAGATATGCATTTGTTTTAGTTGATGATTTTTCCCATTTCACTTGGGTTTTCTTTTTGGAACACAAAGATCAAACTTTTTCTCATTTCAAGATTTTTCGAAAAAGGGTTGAAAAAGAAAAAGGTTTTTCGATTTTGAAAGTAAGGAGTGATAGAGGTGGTGAGTTTGTTAACCAACTCTTCATGACTTATTGTGATGAAAAGGGAATCAAGCATGAAATGTCATGTCCTAGAACTCCACAACAAAATGGAGTTGTAGAAAGAAAGAATAGAACACTTCAAGAGATGGCTAGGACCATGATAAGTGAATATGACCTCCCTCAATATCTATGGGCCGAGGCCGTAAACACCGCATAAACATCTTTTGAAATGTATCATTCTAGAAAACCTAATGTTGCATACTTCAAAGTTTTTGGATGCAAGTGTTTTGTTTTGAATACAAGAGATAACTTGGGTAAATTTGATGCTAAGGCTTATGAAGCTATCTTTGTTGGATACTCTACTACTAGTAAAACTTATAGAGTATTCAATAGATCTTCCCTTACCATTGAAGAATCCATACATGTTAAATTTGAAGAATCTAATATGGTTGTTGAGAATGTTGTAGAGATTGACCCATTAGGTGAAGACATGGAGAGACTATCCTTGAAAGACTCACTCGCTCAAGAAGAAAAGTAAGAACCCATTGGTGATATTCAAGAGGATAAAGAGGAAAGCTCTCAACCGCTTCCTAAAGATTGGAGATACGCTATAAATCACCCCAAGGAACTCATTTTAGGTGATGTCTCTAAAGGGGTAACAACTCGCTCCAAACTCCATGAATTATGTGGTAACTTTGCATTCATTTCTCATTTTGAACCCAAAAATATCCTCAAAGCCGAGGGGGACTCATATTGGTTGCTAGCCATGCAAGAGGAACTAAATCAATTTGAGCGCAACCAAGTTTGGCACCTTATTCCTAGGCCTCACGATAGACCAATAATTGGTACTAAGTTGATCTTTAGAAACAAGATGGATGAGTCCGGAAATGTCATTAGGAATAAAGCTAGGTTAGTGGCCCAAGGTTACACTCAAGTTGAGGGAATTGACTTTGAGGAGACCTTTGTACCAGTAGCACGGCTTGAAGCCATACGGATGACACTAGCTTTTGCATCTTTTAAAAATTTTGAACTTTTTCAAATGGATGTGAAAAGTGTATTTTTGAATGGTTTTATAAATGAAGAAGTTTACGTTGAACACCTCCCAGTTTTGTTGATCATTTTCATCCCAATTTTGTTTTTAAACTTGATAAAGCTTTGTATGGATTGAAACAAGCTCCAAGAGCTTGGTATGAGAGGCTTTCTAGTTTTCTCATTTCAAATGATTTTGTTAAAGGCAAAGTAGACACAACATTATTCACTAAGCATGTTGATAATAACATTTTAATTATACAAATTTATGAGGATGATATAATTTTTGGTTCTACTAATGAGTTTTTATGCAAGGAATTTGAAAAGGTTATGCAATGTGAGTTTGAAATGTCTTCCATGGGTGAATTGAATTTCTTTCTTGGACTCCAAATCAAGCAATTGCAAGATGGGAATTTCATATTTCAAGCCAAGTATGCAAAGGAACTCGTAAAGAAGTTTGGAGTTGAAGGCTCAAAAGTTTACAACACTCCCAGGGTAACTACAACCAAGCTTGATAAGGATGACCAAGGTAAATGTGTTGATATTAAGTTATATAGAAGCATGATAGGAAGTTTGTTGTATTTGACGGCAAGTAGGCCGGACATCATGTTTAGTGTGTGTCTTTATGCTAGATTCAATCGTGTCCTAAAGAGTCCCATCTTATTGCGGTAAAACGCATCATTCGTTATATTAAGGGCACAATTGGAATGGGTCTTTGGTATCCGAAAATCGGAGATTTCTCAATGACGAGTTATTCGGATACCGACTATGCGGGTTGTAGAGTCGATAGAAAGAGTACTAGTGGGACATGTCAATTTCTTGGTAATTGTCTTGTTTCATGGTCCTCTAGGAAACAAAATTCCGTAGCTCTCTCAACCGCCGAGGCGGAGTATGTTGCCGCGGGGGCTTGTTGTGCACAAGTCCTTTGGATGAAACATACTCTCCTTGATTATGATTTGTCTTATAACCATATAAAAATATTTTGTGATAATACTAGTACTATACATATGACTAAGAATGCAAATCAATATAGTAAGACCAAGCACATTGAGATTAGATATCACTTTCTTAGAGATCAATTTGAGAAAGATGATATAGATATTGAATATGTTTCCACGGATTTGCAACTTGCCGATATTTTCACTAAACCACTTGATTTTACTAGATTTTTCTTTATTTGTGGTGAACTTAATGTTTGTGTCATTGAATAAAAATGTTTTCTTAACCCTTTTTGATGTATGACAAAAAGGGGGAGAATGAGTTTATATATGGAAATATGAGTTCATATGGTTTTGGTTCCATATGAGTTTATATATGTTTTTGATTTTGATTCTTGCAAAGTGAAGTGTTTTTATGATTTCTTGTATTTGAGTTTAAGTGTTTTGCAAGTATTTTATACCTCATGGTTTTGAGTCTCATGGCTTTTGCTTGCCATTTAAATTGTTTTTTCTTATAAATTGTTTTTTCTTTGTTTAATACAGCATAATTTGAGGGGGAGCTTTCACCTCTCTTTTATTATTTTTTAAACATAGCCTATTTGTTTTGTCATCATCAAAAAGGGGGGGATTGTTGGCCCAAAAGGTTACACTCTCCATTTGTTTAGAGTTTTGATGACAACAAAACAAATAAGAGCTATTTGGTACTAATAAGTTTGTTTAAGATAAGTTTCAGGTAGTACCATATTTGGAGGCCATTGCTTAGCTTTTGCAAGAATCTCTAGGTTCATGGAGCATATAAGGCAAATGGCAAAGCAAGGAAGGAACATAGAAGAGAAGGCTCTAGCAAGGCATTGCTTGGCTCAAGACTTCATTTTGGCTCAAGAAGACTTCATTAGATTTGTTTTTTTTGGTTTATAGTTTTGTTAAAGAATTGTGAATAGGTTTGAAGCTCAAAGTTCCTACACACACATTTTTGCGCACTTGTCTTTCCTAAAAGATTTCTCCTATAATATGTACAAAATATTTTTAAATACAATCTTTTGCTTACAAACTCAATTTTATATTTTATACATATCTCTAATCAAAACTATTTTGTTAAATTTCAAGATCTCCTCTAAATTCTTTTTCAAACTCAGTTTTTGGCCTGAGCCGGTCGACCGTCCGGTCGACCGACACTAGGTCAGGTCAGAACGGTCGACCGACCCAGTCGACCGAGCTTCTGGCAGTTTGGTGCGTGCATGTGTGCACGTTTTTTCGGTCGACCGGGCGGCCGGCCGACTGAAGTGCACTTGCTCTCTGTTTGTGCCCAGTCGACCGGCGGTCGACCAGGAGCCTGCAACGGCTCTTTTATTTGAACCCCGGTCGACCGGTCGGTCGACCGAGAGAGTCGCTTCAGCCATAACGGCTACTTTTTAAACATGTTTTATTTTTGTCTTTTTCTTTCTTAAAAGTATTTAAATGATATTTTCTGAACCTAATACTTCCTAATTAGCATTTAGTGGGTTTACTCCTTAATCACTAGCCCTCTCCTATAAATAGGGGTGATTAGGGAGAGGTTTCCTTACAACAAAAATTTGCAAAACTTTCAAAAGTTTAAGGCATTCAAAAGAGTTTCATTTCTTGATTTTTGTGCGGAAAATCTCTCTCATTTTCTGAAGTGTTTTTCAAAACTCTCTGATTTCATTTTCTTTTTCCACTTACATACAAGAGCTTCAATCCTACTCATTATTCTACTAGGATTTTGTAAGGGAAGAGAATTTTTCAAAAGAGAGTTTGTGGTCTTTGATCACCAAGAGAAAACTTGTACTTGAGATTGTGGAGTTGGGTACTCCGGTGTGATTGTAATTCTTTGTGAAGTTATAGTGGTTAGAAATCCTTCTGGGTGAAGGCGGGGACGTAGAGCTGGGTGCTCGAACCTCGGAAAAATTCTCGGTGTTTGCGTTTGGTTTACTTGCTCTTGCTTCTTACTTTACTTTCATTACTTCCATTACTTGCTCTCTATTTTCATTGCAATATTCACTTGTTTCATATTAATATTGTCAATCGAAGTCCCATACAACACGATTGCATTGTGCACCTCCAACTCATATCTAGAAGAATCACGAGGAAGGAGTTCAGAACCCTTCGCGGGGCATTCGGCTTCTAGTCTTGTTTTGGGCAATTGTTGCATCATATCTTTAATTGTGCATTGATTAGCATTATCACCTATTATTCAACCCCCTCTAGGTGATTTTCATAGTGTACGGCTAATCTAATGAACTAAATGCAGAAATAAAAACTAAATTGCAACTACACTTAATGCAACCAACGAGTGTAGCCGAATTCCCGGTAAGGGCTCTGGACTAACTCCTCTTGATTCCTCTGAATAAGAGTTGAGGCGCTATATGAAGCTCTCGTGGTTAAGCACAAGTGAGGCACACACAAACAAGTCAAGCATTATCAAGGCACAATAGTAAAGAGAGAGAGAGTTAGAGAGACAATGGATCAATCGCTAACACACGGATATATTTCGAGATTCGAGCACACAGCTCTACGTCCCCGCCTTTATACAGAAGGATTTTCAATCCACTTGTCCACACAGGACTCCCACACAGGGAACCTCCACTGAGGGTTTGGGGCAAATACAATCGGGAGTACACAACTCCTCTCTCGATTACAAACACAACCTCTCACTAGAGGCTAGGCACAAAGCCACCAATATCAGCCTCACAAATGAGGGATAGGCACAAAGTCAATACAACCAATCAACCTCTCACTAGAGGGATAGGGCACAAAGCCACCACTCCACAAATCAACCTCTACACAAGAGGGATAACACAAAGTAGGAGGGCTTACAGCTTAGTGATCAAAAGACCACAAACCAATTCTTTTCCACAAAAACAAAGATCCTATAGAGAGGATAGAATGATATAGCTCAAGTGTGGAAAAACAAAGTGTTTTGAACAAAGAAAATCACTTGGGAAATCTCCAAATAAATATAGAATTTTTAGACCAAAAACCAATTCCCAAAAGACTATTTTCTTTGAAATAAAAACACATTAAAAACAATTGAAGATCAAATCTTTGAAGCTCTAAAACTCTTTTTAAAACTTGTAAAAACACTAGAGAATGGGAGAATTTTTGCTCTTGGAAGTCTTACCCAAAACAGCCCACAAATGGGGTTTTTATAGCCCTTTAAAGAAAACTAGCCGTTGGCAGCAATTATGGTCAGATTTGACCATCCAGTCGACCGGCCGGTCGACCGGCCAACGGCCGAATTTTGACCGTTGCTAACCTACGGTCGACCGCCCGGTCGACCGTCCTTACTGAGAGTAAGGGGACTTCAGTCGGTCGACCATACGGTCGACCGGCCAAACCCAATGGCCTTTGTGCACGTCTCATGCACATTCGGTCGACCGGCTCCTGGTCCGGTCGACCGGTCGGTCGACCGCCAGGGCCTGGCAGAAACAATTTAGGGACTGAAAAACTGGGTTTTTAATTCTCAAATAAATCCCATAAATTCTCTAAAAATCCACAAAAATAAGTTTGTCTAAGATATGAAGCATACATTTATATAGAACAAATCTAATATACATTAAACCCTGTAAACTTGTATTGATACTATCTATTCATGAAAACAAAGATCGGTTAAACCAAAAATCGATAACCAATAACCATGAAACAAGAAACAAGTGTGTGTGTTGTGAACTTGAGCATATCACACTATCTAGTCTTTACAAATGGATCTAAAACAAAATCTAAACTATGTACCGAAGTCTTCTTGACGAACTTCGTCTTCAAGCCGACTCGATCCAAACCGTGATCCACGAGCTTGACTCCAACGAGTGCTAGATATGACTTTGTCGCTCAGGCTCCTTAATCACCATGTGAAAAGCTTCAAAACACCTTTGTTGAAGCTGATCACCTACTAATATCTATGTTAAGTATCTGAACTAAACATCACAAGAATATAATAAACATAACTACATGAGTTAATCATCATCAAAACTAGAGTGGAAGGCCTCTGGGCCAACAATCTCCCCCTTTTTGATGATGACAAAACTCATTGAGTTATATATGCATGGATTAAAGTTAAGCTTCAAAGAAGCTCCCCCTTAACTCATGCAAAGCAATAAATAATAAGATATGCAATGAATACTAAACATGGATATGCATCAACATGCATAAAAAAATAATGAAATGAACATGCTCTTGATACTAAACATGAAATAAACATGCTCTTGATACCAAGATTTTAAAATAAATTCTTTTTCCTTTTTTTAAAATAAACATGTTCTTAATTGCTTTTGATACCAATAAAAATTTCAATAAAAAAAACTTAAGCTCTTGATACCATTCAAAGTCTCTTGATATCAATCAATAAAACAAAATTCTTAATACCAATTTGGAAAGATAATCACTAAACAATAAACATGCATATAAACTCAAATACTTCTCCCCGTTTTTGTCAATCATCAACAAATGGGTCAAAGAAAAATAATATTCTCCCCTTTTTGTCTTAAACAAAAAATCAATGAGGGGTGAAATCAAAACAAAACTTTCTTGATACCAATTGTAAGAAAAAAAATATATCAACTTAGTGCATCATGATATCAAAGAGATATACCAATTGAAAGTACATAATTGAAAGTATACAATGTGGTACATTAAACAAATATAGATTTAAATGCCAATTGATACCAATAATAAGTAAATACCAATTAAATACCAATTGTAAGTAAATAAATCAAAAATTTTGATATCAATAAAACATACCAATTTTAAGTAAACTTATAGATAATCTTGATACCAATTTGTAAAGATTAGTACCAATTGAAAGTAATTTTCATTAAGAACATATGATACCAAAAATAATTAATATCATTTTTTAATCATTTTTAACATAAAGTGTGGGAGTAGAATACCAAAACCAATTGAAAGGTGAAATGTGAATTTTCTCCCCCTTTATGAAATACCAAATAAAATGATACATAAGCTTGTATAAGAAACCAATTGAAACATAATCAATTGAAATATAATAGTCATTTGAAATCAAGCTTAGCATAATCAAAATTTGTGCTCAAAGATATAGAGATATAGTAAGCACAAATAAAGCACATATATGAGTATACAAAAAAAAATCAATAGTGATACCAATTGAAAGGATCCAATGATACCAATTGAAAACACAATAAGATTAAGCGTATAACTCATATTACTTTCTACCCATTTCATACGCATGTTTAAAAGGATTTTCAATAAGAAGCATACAAGGCATGGTCGTCCAACCAACCGCCCTTAAATGGGTAGGGTTTTCAAAAATAGGTTTAAAAATATAGTATGTTTGAAAAGCTCTACCACAATGAAGAATGTGAACTAGTTTTAAGAAAAATTTGAAAACTAGTACGAAATCCTTCAAGCAAGGAATAAAACAAAATTATATTCCATGAAACATGAAAATCATCAAAATGATTTAATCTTCAAGGTATATGTATGTCATGTTCAAACTAAAGTATACATACATATCCAAATATAACGAGTCCACAAAAGTATATGCATGAAGGCAAGTAGCTCAAGGATGTATATGTATAACAATTAGTTTGGACAAAATAAACATATACATGAAGTTAAACATAAACACGAAAAATATATAAAATGGGGAATACAAGTCAAATGCATGAATCATCAAAACTAGACTATACTAGTACATTTAATGAGTACAAATGAGCGTTCAAGCACAAACATATAATGGTCTATTTGTGGCTCACTAGTTGTACAAGTATATATCCTAGTTTTAATGAAAACTAACATCCAAACATGTAATCAAAATATGAAGCATCAAAACAAAAACTCATAACATACATATGATCATTATGTACATGCACATGCATAGATCTAGGACATACACATTAGTTAAACTAAAGTGAGAGCACAAAGATATAAATTCATATTAAACATGGGTGTCTCAAATAACTAAACATGTATATCACTAATATAATAAAACATGGCATATGACATAATGAACATATAAACATGACATGCTAGAAATCAACAATAAGATAAGCATGTAAACATAAATGGGAGTAAGGGATTGTCACCAAAACCTATGAGGGCAACTCTCCATGTCTCCAAAATAAGGTGGTCCTCCCACCAAACTCCCCTTGAAAGTGATGCATCCAAATAGTTCTCATAAAGCTCGAAACGCATCCACCTCAAGGCACCATAACTCTCACGTCATGCGAGAGCCCACACCTACATCAAATACAATAGGGGTGGTCTTTGGTACCCACACTCTTTTGGGTCCATGGGGGTTAGTTCCTTTCCTAACCCAAACAAATTTTGTTGCTAAATTTTCATCATGTATCTTATCATAGCAAAATTTAGCAAGGTGGCCCTTACGTCCACAATGTGTACAAATGTACACATGAGCATACATAGTGTTATAAGTGTATCCGTGAGGAGCATGTGTATGCCGTGGTTTGTGTGCATGCAAAGATGGAACTTGTTTCGTTCGAAACATAGATTCCAACTATGTATGGTTCATGGCACAATGGCTCAAAGTGGAGCCCAAACAATCAACACTTTTCTTCAAAATATTTATATCATTTTTAATACTTGAAGATAAAGTGGAGCATGTAATATGTGAGCTAGATGGTGACGCTACACTAGCATGGCAAACATGTTTATCTAAATCATTTTTCAAAGAAACATTTTTCTTTAAACAATCTTTCAATTCTTGTGAAATCAAATTTATTTTATTTTTTAAAGAATTATTTTCTTTTAATACAAAATCAAGTTTTGAAGTTAAATCCTCATTTTTCTTCAAAACATATTCACAATCATTTTTACTTTTCAAAATTTTGTTTTCATTAACTGCAAGATCAAGTTGGGATTTAAGCGAGTCACTATCACTTGAAATCTCATCCCTTTCTTACAAAACAATCTCAAGTCTAGAAGATAAATTTTTATTTTCTTCTCTTAAACCAACACTTTCCTTTTTCAAAAGTTTGTATTTTGAAATCAAATTTTCACAATTTTTAGCAAGTTCATCATTCATAGCTTGTGCCTCTAAACACTCATTGCAATATGAACTAGAGCTAGCATCTAGTTGAGTTTCCGATTGTACCTCAAGAGAGTCATTCCCTTGGACCATGAAGCAACGTTTATCGGACTCGTCTCTCCTAGATCTCCTCATCTTATCGATAATCTTTGGTAGCTCAGGGGAAGTCAAAATGCTCCATACTGCAAAAGCCAAATCATAGTGAGAAAACACTTGTAAATAATCTTTATGAAGAGATGCTTTAAGTGCCTTTAGGGCTATTGCATTGGCCTCTATATGCTTGCTATCATTAGAGTAGGATTCCTTGGTAATGGTAAGGTAAACATGCAAGCCTAGGGCTTTTAAATGACAACTCATAAGAACCTTCCATATGTCAAGTCTAGATATATCAAACTGGGAGGAACATCCATGAGTGCAAACTATATGTGTGCAAGTGCAAATGCAAAAATAGATTTGCTAACCAAGATCACACTCCTAGGTGGTTAAACCAAATATCAGGAGCATAGGCTCTGATACCAATTGAAAGTACACCTAGAGGGGGTGAATACGTGTACAGCTAATCTAATAAACTAAATGCGAAAATTAAAACTAAATTGCAACTACACTTAATGCAACCAACGAGTGTAGCCGAATTCCTGGTGAAGGGCTTTGAACTAACTCCTCTTGATTCCTCTGAATAAGAGTTGAGGCCCTATATGAAGCTCTCGTGGTTAAACACAAGTGAGGCACACACAAACAAGCCAAGCATTATCAAGGCACAATAGTAAAGAGAGAGTTAGAGAGACAATGGATCAATCGCTAACACACGGATATGTTTCGAGGTTCGAGCACACAGCTCTACGTCCCCGCCTTCACACAGAAGGACTTCCAATCCACTTGTCCACACAGGACTCCCACACAGGGAACCTCCACTGAAGGTTTGGGGCAAATACAACTGGGAGTACACAACTCCTCTCTCGATTACAAACACAACCTCTCACTAGAGGCTAGGACAAAGCCACCAATATCAACCTCACAAATGAGGGATAGGCACAAAGCCAATACAACCAATCAACCTCTCACTAGAGGGATAGGGTACAAAGCCACCACTCCACAAATCAACCTCTACACAAGAGGGATAACACAAAGTAGGAGGGTTTACAACTTAGTGATCAAAAGACCACAAACCAATTCTTTTCCACAAAAACAAAGATCCTATAGAGAGGATAGAATGATATAGCTCAAGTGTGAAAAACAAAGTGTTTTGAACAAAGAAAATCACTTGGGAAATCTCCAAATAAATATAGAATTTTTAGACCAAAAACCAATTCCAAAAGACTATTTTCTTTGAAATAAAAACACTTTAAAATAATTGAAAATCAAATCTTTGAAGCTCTAAAACTCTTTTTGAAACTTATAAAAACACTACAGAATGGGAGAATTTTTGCTCTTGGAAGTCTTACCTAAAACAGCCCACAAATGGGGTTTTTATAGCCCCTTTAAAAAAACTAGCCGTTGGCAGCAATTATGGTCAGATTTGACCATCCGGTCGACCGGCTGATCGACCAGCCAACGGCCGAATTTTGACCGTTGCCAACCTACGGTCGACCGTCCTTACCCGAGAGTAAGGGGACTTCAGTCGGTCGACCGGCCAAACCCAATGGCCTTTGTGCACGTCTCGTGCACGTCTGGTCGACCATTATGGTCGACCGGCTCTAGTCCGGTCTGCCGGTCGGTCGACCGGCAGGGCCTGGCAGAAACAATTTAGGGACTGAAAAACTGGGTTTTTAATTCTCAAATAAATCCCATAAATTCTCTAAAAATTCACAAAAATAAGTTTGTCTAAGATATGAAGCATACATGCATATAGAACAAATCTAATATACATTAAACTATATAAACTTGTATTGATACTATCTATTTATGAAAACCAAGATCAGTTAAACCAAAAACCAAAAACCAATAACCATGAAACAAGAAACAAGTTGTGTGCTGTGAACTTGAGCATATCACACTATCTAGTCTTTACAAATGGATCTAAAACAAAATCTAAACTATGTACCGAAGTCTTTTTGATGAACTTCATCTTCAAGCCGACTCGATCCAAATCGTGATTCACGAGCTTGACTCCAACGAGTGCTAGATATGACTTTGTCGCTCGGGCTCTTGAATCACCATGTGAAAAGCTCCAAAACACCTTTGTTGAAGATGATCACCTACTAATATCTTGGTTAAGTATCTGAAACTAAACATCACAAGAATATTAGTAAACATAACTACTTGAGTTAATCATCATCAAAACTAGAGTGGAAGGCCTATTGGCCAACAAATGTAAGTTGTTCTATTTTATAGTTTATTAGATAATTATCAGATTATAGGAATGTGCAGGAGCATGCCAAGAATATCAGGTATATATGAGCACTATCAGGAGATCAAGTTAACATTCCCGTAAGTGATAATTACAAGTCAGGTATAACATGTTAGATGGCAGGTGATAGTAATTAGGTGTCTTGTGGTAACATGCTAGAGGTCAGGTGTCAGGTAATAGCGTGTCAGAGGTCGGGTGATAGCATGTCAGAGGTTAGGTGATAGCATGGCAAGTAATAGCAGATATTAACCTTTAATGTATCTAGCTAGCTGGCAAATCAACATCCAACGGAGCTAAGCAATGCTGGAGGCACGAACAGCAAACAGTGTTTAATCACTAAAGCGCTTGGCGGAGGTATCAGAATGGCTGGACTTAAAAAGCGAGTCTAAAATCCAACAGAATTTCACCTAAGCGAGTCTAGTGATAAAGCGCTAAACGATAAGCATGCCAAATCAGGCGGAGCACAAGAGACCTGACGGTCTAAGTGCACTCCTCTTTCGAGAAAGTGGCCGAGAACCCGGAGGCTAAAGTATGCTCAGGATCTAAGCGCACTCTCGATAGCTACCACAAAACCCATAAGGGTGCAGGCCTAAAACTAATTGGGAAACCAGCCCGAGAGTGGGCAAAAACTTAGAGTTGGTACAAGGGTACATGTAATGTTAGTACCACACGAGCAAGCATATAAGCGTGATAATCCTAGACTATCGTAGAGTAGTGAAGCCCAGAGGCTGAGTAGAGAGCTTGGAGGCCAAAGTACGCTCGGGGTCTAAGCGCACTCTTGGTAATTATCAAGAAACCCATAAGGGTGCAGCCTAAAATCAATTGGGTAGCTAGCCTGGGAGTAGGCAAAAATTTAGAGTCAGCACAAAGGTACCTGCACGAGATGTTCTACACTATTACAAGCATTACAGTATATCAGTTCGATACAAGTCAAGACATGTCCACAAAATATAACACACATATACCCAAATAATCACACCGGACTGATATAAAATACAACACAATACCAATTCTAATACAAGTCTAATTTTGCGAAGAAAGCCACTCTCCTAAAACACCAATTTTAAAACCGCGCGTCCGAATTCTCGAGCGAGGAAAAACACAAACCGAGAGAAGGAGAGGGGGCTTGGCCCTATGGTGGTCGTCGGACCTAGGGGTGCTGCGCCACCTCATGGTGGTGGCCGGCCATGAGGAGAGAGAGGAGAGGGTGAAGGTGAAGGTGTTGGAGTAGGTGATGGTAGCATTTGGTGGAGTTGGATTTGGAAGGAGAATGAATAGGAAATTGAAGGAGGTGAAGATGATGGTGATGTTAGAGGTTGAAATAGGGTGATGGAGGTGGTGTTATGGTGGTGAGAGTGGAGATGGAGGTGATGGATAAGAATAAAAGAGGTGAATGATGATGGGGTTGTGATGGTGGTGAAAACGGTGCTGGAGAACGTGGTGGAATTATCACCTGAGCTATCACTGGAGATGTCACCGGAGTGGTAGCTGGAGGGGTTGTCAGAGAGGTGATGGCTGACCTCAGGGTGATAGCCGGCCTAGGTGAGGGGGTATGGAGGTGGTTTTTGTAGAGGGTTTTGTGTTAGAGGTGGTAGTTTTGGAGATGGAGAAGGAAATGGAGTTGTATGGTAGAGTTTTTGTGTTTGTGGTGGATAAAATGGAGAGGGAGGAGGAAGAAGATGATGATGAAGTGTTGTAGGTGTTGTAGTTGTAGTAAAGATGAAGGAGGGGTTGGTGATTTTAGGGTTTTGATGGAGAAATGAAAAGAAAAAGAGAAAGGGGGTTGTTTTTTGGGTTGGAGTTAAAGGAGAAGGAAATTGAGTTTGGGGATGAGATTTTTGTGAAATGGTGATGGGAGAGGGAATAATTGTCGGCCTTGGTGATGGGAAGGGTGTGATGATGGGTTGGGATATTTTGGAGGAGATATTTTAGTGGAAGGGTGTAGAATGTATTAGAAGAATGGAGAAGGTTTTAGAATATAGTGGAAGGAAAAGAAAAGAAGGAAGAAGGAAAAGAAAATAAAAGGGAAGAAGAAAAAAATTTGATAGATGGAGAAAATAATTAGATTAGTGGATCCCCTTAACTCAGTTGCGGATGCGGAAAATTTCCGAAAAATATACCTCAAACGCTCGAAAATCAAGTATCTTAGATAGTAGAATATTGATTAGTCACATATATTGCATATACATTGTCACCTTACCATACTTTTTAGCTAATAAATCCTATTAATAAGTCTTCTTCTTCTTTGTTTATACTTTAAGGTTTAGGCTCTTTGTTAGGTAGTACAAAAGTTGTATTTTTGTTTTGCAATTTGTAGTTCAGCACAAATACTTATGAAAGAGAGGAACTGAGTGCTTGTACTTGAAGATTGAAGTGACATCAATATAAGAAGCGTGCTACTTTTTCTTCCACTCTTATTACGGTATGTCATGCATTATTTATTTGCTTTCTTCTTTGTTTTTCATGAGTAGCTAGATCGGTTTTCTTAGCTCACTATTGTACCTCTCTTCAATTTTTCTTCTCTTCTGATTTTAATGAAAAAGACCCAATGAATCATTTGCATGCCTTACTTAAAGCCGTTCTTCTTGAAAGTGTTCTTGAAGGACATGAGGATGGGTTTGGATTTTTAAACTCGTACTTCTTTTAAGAATGTTTCTTGAACTGTTTTTATTTCATAATTGCTTCTTCACGCTTGGTGATTTAACATCCGATTTAAAACGATTTCTTAAAGAAAAGAGTGAACTCTTCCAACCATCTTATGTGCTTTACTTCAAACTTTCTAAAGTCAACCTTAAGTTTTGCCTATGATCAAGTTGACGCATTTAGGGTTTCAATAGAAGAATGAATAGTTGAGTAGTGAGATAGTGAGCCTAGATTTTCTTCCTTATTATAATCAACAAAAACAATTTTCAAACTTTTTAAATCACCTTCTCCAAAGCCTTCTCTAAAGTTGCAATTTCTCTTTTAATCATCTCCTTTCCATTCTCTTTTCACTAAAAAAACGAGCACAACTCTTTGTTATTAAACGAATCACCGAAAAGCTTTCATCGCATTCCTCCTCGTGGACACGACCCGCATAGCCACTTGCTATAGCGGTAGAATTGAGAACCTTGCACTACTATTTTAAAAGTTCTGAAATTCGGTATTTTGTGTGCAGGTTCAACCTCAATCAAAATTTTGGCGCCGTTGCCAGGGAGGGAACAGTGTATTTGTTTTTTTAACAAGTTTAGTGTGTTGTTTCAGGGTGTTGAAGATTCAAATCTAGCATTCAAGCTTTGCAAGAGAAGACTTGAAAATTCTGTGCCCCTACTCTCGAAAGTAGGCAACAGAATTTCAAGAAATTGCGTTGCAACTTGTTAAAAATTTCATTGGACTACTAAAACTCTTTTTTACAGGACATATTGCTCGCAAAAAAAATTAAGTTTTTGTACATTATATTCTTGCTATTTTTGCTATCCACCATCCATGTTTTAATCCAACAGTAATTTGAGTGATTGTTAATTGCTTAAAAAACGTTTAGACTTGCATTCTAGGCATTTGTCTAATTACATTTATTTTACAATTACTATTGAAGAGAGCTGGAGACAAGGTACGTATGCATAGCATATAGTATAGGAAACATTCTTGGGTGATATTTGCTTTTGAATGCTACTTTTCTATTTCTTGCACACTTTGCACAATTAACTCTAAGGGCAAAACCCAATTCAAGATAAGGTGGGAAGTCATTACCCTTCCTTAGCCCACAAACCATCTCCAAGCACGCACAACCTAAGCCTAAGTAAAATCTGATAGACGTTGCCCTTAGGGACATCTCAAACTCACTAGGAGATTATCCTAAGGGGGAAGGTGTTGGAATTTGACTCCTGCCAAATCAGTGTCTAGGAAGGGGATTAAGGGCTGAAAGCTCGAAGGTTGGTGGTTACTTAATTAAGGAACGTCTTTGACGGGTAACCTCCCACCAATCTTGCCCTGACCTGGCTGATTAGCTTGTGGTCAAAATCTACATTATACCTCCTGTGGACAATCAACCAGTTAGGAGTTGTCTAGGTCGAGGTTACCTTAGACTAGGCTTGGTTGATTACTCTTGTTGACTGTTGGTAAACTTGTTTGTGATTGTGATTGTGTTTGTGCATGCAAGTGTGATCAAGAGACCCTAACTCATCTAGGTTGACTAGAAACACATCACCACCCAAGTTTGAACAAAGACCAGATCCGGTTATGGCTCAACCAACATCTTTGCAGGATAGGTTCTATCCCATTAGAACCTCACTTCCATCCTGCATCCAACTTTCACGGTTGGTGAACACAACTTTGAGCTTAAGTCACAGTTCATCAACACACTCCCTAAGTTCCATGGCTTAGAGTCCGAAGATGCTTATTTCTTCATAAGAGAATTTGAGGAAGTATGCTTAATGATGAAAATCCCACACCTTGTAGATGATGCTATTAGATTGAGATTTGTCCCTTTCGCACTTAAGGACCTAGCAAAGAAGTGGCTTTACAGCTTAGCGGCCGGTTCTATTACATCTTGGGATGGTTTCATCAAGGTCTTCTTGAAAAAATTCTATCCAATTCATAAGACCGCTCTCATTAGGAAGACAATCATGCAATTCAAGGAAGAACTGAGTGAACCGTTCTGGAGGTACTTTGATCGCTTTAAAGACCTCTTTGTCCAATGTCCACATCATAGAATAGAGAAATGGCGACAATGCTAAATTCTTTATGACGGTTTAGACTATTCCACTAAAACCCTCTTAGAAAGTATGTGCCAAGGGGGGTTCTTGCAGAAGGATGAAAATGAAGTATGAAATTTGTATGAAAACCTAGCTGAAAAGACCATCCAATGGGAACCTGCTAGTGAGACCTCTAGGAATCCTAACTTCATCTCTTCAAAAGGAGGTCTCCATCCCATCGAACCATTCATCGCTAATGAGGTTAAGTTAGCTAACCTAGCAAGAAGACTAGAAGCTCTAGAAACGAAGGAACCAAGTCCAGTCAATCAAGTCAGCCCAAACTAATTTCCAACTCCGGGCTGCACTTACTGTCAAGCCATGAATCATGTGTTCGAGGAGTGTCCTGTGTTTCAGGCTCAGTAATAATACCATGTACCGATGAATGCGGCCTTTTCAAGGCCGAACAATAATCCTTACGCCCCAACGTACAATCCTGGCTGGAGAAATCACCCTAATTTCTCATGGAGCCAAAATAATAATGACCATTCATGATCAAATCATGCTAGCCACTTCCATCATACCAATAATTCTTCCAATCATCAACCCAACTTTTTCAATTTCCATAATAATTCTCCCAACCATCCACCTAACTTTTCAAACTATCAACAAAACTTTCCCAACTAAGCTCCACAATCCTCCTTCCAGAATCCTCAACTAGAAAGGAGAATGACTGACTTTGAAAGAAACATGGAAAGATACATGAAAAATCAAGATTCTCTCATGCAAACTATACAGAGGTTAGAGGTTCAAATGAGCCAACTAGCCACTCCACAGAATGAGAGACAGAAGGGTAACCTGCCTAGTCAGCCAATAACAAATCTTAGGAATTCTGAACAAGCTCATTTGGTTGAGGATCAATCATTAAATCAATGTAATGTTGTTCATACATTGAGGTCAGGAAAGAGAGTTGATAATCAAGTGTCAACGCCAACCAATTCCATTCAGCACAACCACAATCAAGCATCCACCTCATCTAATCCAAATCCTTCCAATTATGACGAATCTAAAAAGATAAGTTAACCAGTCAGGTGCACCAGCCTATAGTACCATTTCCTAATAGGCTGAAAAAAAACAAGCAAAATCCACACATGGACAAGATAATTGAGATATTTAATCAAGTGAAGATAAATATGCCACTTCTTGATGCCATCCAACAAGTCCCTTCCTATGCTAAGTTTCTTAAGGACATGTGCATCAAGAAGAGAAAGACTAATGTACCAAAAAAGGTCTTCTTAGACACTAACATTAGTGAGCTACTATCGGGTCCGATCTATGTCAAGTACAAGGATCCAGGTAGTCCCACCATTGCCTGCACAATAGGACAAGCCGAGATTAGTCGTGCACTTCTTGACTTGGGGGCAAGTATCAACTTGCTTCCATTCTCAGTTTATCAACAACTCGGGTTGGGCGATCTTAGTCCAACTCGAGTCACTATCCAACTGGCTGACCGTTCAGTAAAAGTTCTAAAAGAGGAGATTAATGATGTCCTTATCCGGGTTGGGGAGTTTATTTACCCTGTCGATTTCATAGTTTTAGAGACACAACCTGTGTCCAACTCCAATCATAGGGCTCAAACTCCTGTTATCCTAGGGCGACCATTCCTTGCTACTGTCAATGCCATCATTAATTATAGGAATGGGTCCATGAGGTTAACCTTTGGGGACATGACTAGAGAAGTCAATGTCTTCAATCTAGGAAAACAACTTCGCGATGTTGAGGACCAAACATTTGAAGTCAATCTCATTGAGAACTTGACAAGTGAATACAGGGAAGAATTGGAACTAGAAACTGAGTGTGACTTTGAGTTAGAGTCTGACGACTTTAATCTCGATCAGGTTGTTGAGTCTGCTGTTAATTGGGCCTCGAACCCTATTTCACCAAATATGGAGCCAACAAATTTGACTCATCCTTCCAGTGAGCCTTCCTCTTTCTTAGAATTGAAAGCCTTATCTGCGCATCTCAAGTACGCCTATCTAGGCGAACAAGAGACCTTTCATGTCATTATTGCCTCTCATTTAAATAACGGGCAAGAAGAAGATCTTAAAGCAATTCTGAGAAAATATAGGGAAGCCATTGGTTAAACTATGACTGATATAAAGGGATTAAGTCCAACCATAGTTCAATATCACATTTCATAGTTCTGGAGACACAACCTGTGTCCAACTCCAATCATAGGGCTCAAACTCCTGTTATCCTAGGGCGACCATTCCTTACTACTGCCAATGCCATCATCAATTGTAGGAATGGGTCCATGAGGTTAACCTTTGGGGACATGACTAGAGAAGTCAATGTCTTAAATCTAGGAAAACAACCCCGTGATATCGAGGACCAAACATTTAAAGTCAACCTAATTGAGAACTTAACAAGTGAATATCGGGAAGAATTAAAATTAGAAACTGAGTGTGACTTCGGGTTAGAGTCTGACGACTTTAATCTTGATAAGGTTGTAGATTCTGATGTGAATTGGGCCTCGAACCCTATTTCACTAATAATGGAGCCAACAAATTTGACTAGTCGTTCCAGTGAAACTTCCTCTTCCTTAGAATTAAAAGCTTTACCTGTACATCTCAAGTATGTCTATCTAGGCGAACAAGAGACCTTTCATGTCATCATTGCCTCCCATTTAAATGACGGGGAAGAAGATCTTAAAGCTATTCTAAGAAAACATAGGGAAGCCATTGGTTGGACTATGACTGATATAAAGGGATTAAGTCCGACCATCACTCAACATCGCATTCATCTCAATGAAGACGTCACACCTAAAAGAGACCCGTAGCGTAGGTTAAACCCGATAATGCAAGAAGCTGTTCATGCTGAAATTGTCAAACTCTTAGATAATGGGATAATTTATCCCATTTCTGATAGCCAATGGGTCAGTCCTGTCCACGCGATTCCAAAGAAATCCGGTTTCACCGTAGTGGAAAACGAGAACAAAGAGTTGGTTCAAACTTGACTTCCCACGAAGATCCGAGTTTAGATCGACTATAGGAAGCTTAATGCTGCAACTCGTAAGGACTATTTTTCACTTCCCTTCATTGATCAAATGCTTGAACGATTGGCGGGTCACGAGTATTACTGTTTCTTGGATGGTTACTCGGGGTATAATCAGATCCCTATTGCTCCAGAGGACCAAGAAAAGACTACATTCACATGTCCATTTGGGACATTTGCTTATCGTCGAATGCCTTTCGGCTTATGCAATGCCCCAGCAACATTTCAACGTTGCATGTTGAGTCTTTTCTCTGATATGGTAGAACGATTCTTAGAGATCTTTATGGATGATTTCTCCATCCACGGAGATTCATTCACTCAATGTCTCCACTATTTAGAACTTGTCCTCCAACGTTGTGCTGAGAAAAATTTGACATTGAATTGGGAGAAATGCCACTTCATGGTAAAACATGGAATTGTCTTGGGTCATAAAATCTCTAAGAAAGGAATTGAAGTGGATAGAGCCATAATTGAGGTTATTGCTAAGCTTCCCATGCCCACATGCGTTAAGGACATCAGATCCTTCTTAGGACACGCTGGTTTTTACCGAAGATTTATCAAGGATTTAGCAAAATTGCTAGGCCCTTGACTAATCTTTTAGCTAAGGATGTGTCCTTCACTTTCGATGCTGAATGCATAAATTCTTGAGAGAAGCTTAAGAGAGAGCTTATTTCTGCACCAATCATATCTGCACCGGATTGGTCTAAGCCGTTCGAAATCATGTGCGATGCTTCTGATTTTGCCATAGGCGCTGTCCTAGGACAACGCACTGATAACAAGTAGCATGTGATTTACTACTCTAGTAGGACTCTCAACGATGCTTAATTGAACTACACTATGACTGAGAAGGAATTCTTGGCAGTAGTGTTTGCCTTGGAGAAATTTCGTCCCTACCTACTAGGGTCCAAAACCACCATTTTTACCGATCATTCTGCGCTTAGGTACCTCATGATGAAGAAGGATGCCAAGGCCCGACTCATTTGTTGGATCCTCCTTCTTCAAGAATTCGATCTTGAGATTTGAGATAAAAAAGGCGTAGAAAATGTCGTTGTGGATCCCTAATTCTCCATGTAACAAATTACCCATAAATGAGGATTTTCCTGATGAAAATCTCTTAGCTATCTCTAGGGAACCTTGGTTTGCTGATATAGTGAATTACTTAGTCACAAATCAAACTCCGTCTCATTGGTCCAAAAACAATATATACCGGTTCTTATCCCAAGTCCGGTATTTCTTTTGGGAGGAACCTTATCTTTTCAAGTACTGTTCTGACCAAATTATTAGGAGATGCATTTCCGATGAGGAGGTTAAGAGTGTTCTATCTTTTTGTCACGAACTTGCATGCGGTGGACACTTTGGTCCCCGCAAGACTGCTAAAAAAGTGCTACAAAGCGGGTTTTATTGGTCCACTTTGTTCAAGGATGCTTATGAATTTTGCAAGACGTGCCCTAGATGCCAAATGGTAGGAAGGATCTCAAAACGAAATATGATGCCCCTCAACCTAATCCTAGAAATAGAACTCTTGATGTTTGGGGCATCGACTTTATGGGTCCATTTTGTAATTCATTTGGAAACCAATACATATTGGTTGCTGTGGATTATGTGTCCAAGTGGGTTGAAGCCATTCGTTGTAAAACTAATGATAACAAAGTTGTCATAAAGTTTTTGAAAGAGAACATTTTTCACGCTTCGGAACCCCTCGTGCTTGTAGGATCACCTAGAGTGGGGGTGAATAGGTGATGGCTAATCTAATGGTCACTTAATGAACAAATAATGCGGAAGTAAAAACTATTATGACCTAAATAAACTATTTAAACTAAACACCACGTATAACACAAGAGTGTAGCCGAATTTCCCGTAAAGGGCTCTGGACTAACTCCTCTAGATTCCCCTAGATAAGGGTTAAATACAAGTGTTAGCAAACAACCCAAGCATGTATATCAATTAAGCACAATATGAATATCAAGCATGTAAGGATAAGCACAATAAAAACATGCAAGATATAAACAAAGAGACAAAGAGAGAGAGAGTGAGCAATCGCAAACACAAGGGATTTGTTTCGAGGTTCGAGCACACTTGCTCTACATCCCTGCCTTCGACACATGAAGGATTTCCACTATAATCGATCCCAATGGATCACTCCTCGGTGCCGCAACACCTACAATCCCTCGACTCTCTAGTCTCATACATACCGCAAGCCCACCGGCTCGCCGAGGCCGCACCTCAAACAACAAGCTCGCACCCGAACTCGAAACCACCGAGTCCCCACTAGGATCCGAAACAATGCGAACACACACGTCCGCCTCCTCAAAGAGCAAAGATGAACTTTGGTGATCACAACTCTTGATCACCTAAATCCTCTCACAACAAATTCCTATAGATAGATATAGCAATGGATAGCTCAAGTGTTGTGTGAGAAAACAAGGAAAGAGATGGTGGAGGAAAACTCAAAGAAATCTCTTTTAAACACTCTTTATAAACTCTTCTTTTGATTGAAAATATTTTCTCTCAATTTTGTGGAGAAAAACCTCTGAAAAGAGTTGGAAATACTGGCCCAAAAACTCTCCTAAAATCTTAATCAAAAACAGCCCCCAAATGCCCCATTTTATAGAGTCTGGAAAACTAGCCATTGGGGTCTGTCAGGCCTGTCAGACGACCGCCCAGTCGTCCGGCCAACGGTCATATTTCAGACTGTTGCGCCATCGGTCGACCGGTCGGTCGACCGAGCCAGGATACAGAGAGCAAGTCTCTCTGTCCGGTCGGCCGCTCGGTCGGCCGGGGCCTTTTCAGAGAACAGAGCTCTCTGGACGGTCGACCGGGTCGGTCGGCCGGCCCTCCTGCCAGAGCTGGCGTGCACGTCTGTGCACGTCGGTCGACCGGCTTAAGCCAGATCAGAAAACTTAGGGATTAAAAACTTGGTCTTTTTGATTGAAATAAAATCCCATAAAATCATGAAAAATCTACAAAAATAGTTTTACCAATATACTTTGATAAACAAACATGCTTGCACAAAATCAAGACATGTTACAAATAATTTGGACTATTTTTGTATGTTGAAAGTATTGGCTCAATTGAAAACTGTATTTTTCAATACTTGATTTTTTCAAAACTTGTTTTTTCAAAACTTCACCAAATACAAAAACAAGATATTTAAACAACTTTGAAAGCATATGGTGTATGGATATGATCCACTACACAAATATGGTGAAATATCTATGTTTTTAACATTAAGCTCTAAATATGGTTTTGGTTAAAACATGTATATAAGAAGTACCAAAAACTAAAACTATATTTTCTAAAATAAAAATTCTTTTGTAAAAACAAAACTATCAAGAGTGTGTGTGTATATGTATACTTAAGCAATCCACCAACTACTATATCCTTTACATTTTATCTAAAAATAAAATCTTATAAAACAAACCTAGACACAAGTCTTCATCTTCTTGAAGTCTTCACTTGAAGCCTTCTCATCTTCTTGACTTGGTCCAAACACGATCCAATAGCTCTTGGATCAAACCGTGCTAGCTCCAAAACTTGACTTCAAATCCTTTGTTGAAGCTATGCACCTACTAAGATCTTGATCATAAATCTATCACTAATTAAACACAAGATCATTAGTACTATAACAACATGAGTTGATCATCATCAAAACTAGAGTGATGGGCTTTCGGGCCAACAATCTCCCCCTTTTTGATGATGACAAAACTCATGAAGTTATATATGCATGGATTAAAGTAAAGCTTTAAAGAAGCTCCCCCTTAACTCATGCATCACAAACAAATAATAAATATTTTCAAATACTTCTCCCCCTTTTTGTCAATCATCAACAAAAGGGTTAAAGTAAAAACAAAATCATCAAATTTTTACACCCCTTATTGGTCTCTTTGTTTATAACAAAAAGGGGGAGAAAAATTTGATGATTTTGTTTTTACTTTAACCCCTTTGTTGATGATTGACAAAAAGGGGGAGAAGTATTTGAGATATATGCATGTTTTCCTTTCTTAAGGGGGAGAAGTATTTGTTTTCCTTGATTAAGGGGGAGTAGTTTTTATTTTTATGCATATATATTTTGTTTTGCAAATAGGAGAAAAAGATTTTGTGATTTTGTTTTATGCTTGATTAGCATGTTTACTCCTACATTTGCATACATGTTTATGAGCTCACTTCATTTGCCAACAATTACTTGAAAATATGCAATGTATGCTCATAAACATGTATGCAAATATAGGAGTAAACATGCTAATCTAGCATAAAATAAAATCACAAAATCTTTTTCTCCTATTTGCAAAACAAAATATATATGCATAAAAATAAAAACTACTCCCCCTTAATTAAGGAAAACAAATACTTCTCCCCCTTAGGCAAGGAAAACATGCATATATCTCAAATACTTCTCCCCCTTTTTGTCAATCATCAACAAAGGGGTTAAAGTAAAAACAAAATCATCAAATTTTTCTCCCCCTTTTTGTCATAAACAAAGAGACCAATAAGGAGTGTAAACAAATAAGTCAATAAAAGGTTATATGTGATATACATTCATGAAGAGGAAGACGGTAAAGTAACTTCCTTACACATATACATTACATGAAAGAGGATGACAAGCCCTAATTCACTTAACGTATAATATGTAATGCATAAGAGGAGATGTGAAGCTCCCCCTACACATGTGTACCACATAAAGAAGAGTTGTCAAGCTCCTCAATATGCAATACACTCAACATGAATCTATATGTAGAAGAGATGTTAAGCTCTCCTTGCATATAGGCAATACAAATCAAATATTTTGATTTTTCTTATAAAACAAAATTTTGAATTTTCTCAATAAAACAAATCTTGAGTATTTTTCTTAAAAATTTTTATTTTCTTATCATAAACAACTTTGTGCTTTAAACATGTAAAACAATTTTAACTCAAGCACAATTAACTCATATATATGTATGAAAAATGAGTATACCAAATGAAATTGATGCATACATATATAAGAAAACAAAATATGAGTATATACAAAAATAGAGTCAAATTGATACCAATTGAAACGATTCAATGATACCAATTGAAACAATAATAGGATCATGTGTATAACTCATAAAACATTGAAGAATAAATAACTAGTTAAATTAATTTTGAAAAACTAGTTAAAGATCCTTCAAAAACAAGAAACCAAATCATATGTTTTTTATGAATCATACCAAATACACAAGAGATGACACTCAAAATTGATTAAGCTCATAAAAGTGTTCATGAATCAAAGTCATGACAAACAAATGAAGTATGAGTGTACAAGAATCATGTATATAGCATTTTCATGAAAATAGTCATTAAGGCTCAAAAACAAACATGAAAATTCATTTTCATTTTAAAAACAAACTTCAAGGTATATGTATGATTTATCTAAATCTAACAATATGCATACATATCCCAAACATAAAACGAGTCTATTAATAGTATTTGCATGAAGGCAAGAGACTCAAAAAGAATATACATGTATATTTATTAGATTTGAATAAAAATTACATATACATGAAGTAAAAACACGAAAATTGGCAAAACAAGTATAAATGAAAGAATCATCAAAACTAGGCTATCCATGTGCATATAGTGGGTACAAATGAGTATGAAGTGCAAACATATATGAATCAATTTGTTCTCACTATTTGTACATGTATAAATACAAGTTTTGATAAAAATTACATTTAAACTAGTATTTACCACATGAAGCACAAAAACATGAACATGCTAAAAATATGACACATGAACAAGCATGTAAATAAATTAGGAGTTTAGAAATAGTTACCAAACAAAGAACTATTCCAAATCTCCAAACATGGTGGCCTTTCCACCAAAACTCCTTGATAGCGGTGCATCAAATGTATGTCCTTCTAGTCCATGCAACCACCACCAAGGCACCAAATCTCTCACGTCTTGTGAGAGCCCTCACCTACATCAAAAACACAAGGTGGGGGTTGGTACCCATTTTTTCTTGGGTCCTCGGGGGTTAGCTTTGTAAGGAACATTATTATTTGCAAAATGTTTGGGTTCCTTGACAAACTTAAAACATTTTTATTTTTAGCAAAATTTAAATAATGCAACTTGTCAATACAAAACTTTGCTAAATGGCCTTTGCGGCCACAATGTGTACAAGTGTACACCTTGGTATGCTTATGTGTGTGAGTGTGAGCATGACGTGCAACATAAGCAAATGCATGATGATGATGTGCATGAGAATGTGGAGCTTATTTCTTTGGAAACATAGACTCCAATCTAGTGTGGTTAAATGCACATGTGCTCAAAGTAGAGCTCAAACAATCCATTTTATTTTTCAAAAATTTAATCTCACTATTATCAATGGTGGCATGTAAAGCATGGTGAGATTTAAAATCATTTTTCTTATTCTTTTTACAAAACTTTCTTTTTCTTTTTCACAATTTTTCTTTTTGAAGAATTATTTTCTTGAAAAACAACTTCCTTTTGTTTTTCCACCAAAATCATTTCATTTTTCAAACTAGTGTTTCCTTCACATAAATCATTCAATTTTGAGAGCAAGGAAACATTCTCATTTTTCAAATCTTTATTTTCTTTTTCTAAGCATGCAATGTTACTTCTAATGAATCATGTTCTATATGCATGCAATCAAGTTTCTTTTTCAAATTCTTATTTTCTTTCTTAATCATGTCATATTTCTCAAGAAGGAGTTGACAAAAAGTGCTAAGCTCATCATATGACATGTTATCATCTTCTATCTCGGATTCGGTAGTTACCTCAAGGGGGTTATCCCCTTGGACCATATAGCACAAGTTGGAGGTGTCACTTCCAACGTCCGAATCGCTCCCGGCATAATATAGATCCTTTTTGCCAAGGGAGGTGATGATGTTCCAAGCTACAAAAGCCGAATCAACATTAGAAATCCTAGATAAATAAACATCATCTAGGGTACTCTTCAAAGCATAAAGGGCTTTTGCATTAGCCTCACTATTCTTGCTATTATTAACATATGAATCATTAGTGGTAGCAAGATAAACATGAATGCCTAGGGCCTTGAGGTACATAGACATCTTCACCTTCCATATATGGATGTTAAGAATGTCAAAAGTGGGAGGTGACATGAAATCCATGGTGTGTGTACAAAATATTGTGATTAGCCTAAAATGAGGATCTTTAACTCTAGGTTGTAAGACCTAAAATCAGAGCACTTGGCTCTGATACCAATTGTAGGATCACCTAGAGGGGGGATGAATAGGTGATGGCTAATCTAATGGTCACTTAATGAACAAATAATGCGGAAGTAAAAACTATTATGACCTAAACAAACTATTTAAACTAAACACCACGTATAACACAAGAGTGTAGCCGAATTTCCCGTGAAGGGCTCTGGACTAACTCCTCTAGATTCCCCTAGATAAGGGTTGAGGTGCCGCGTTGGCTCTCTTGGTTAAATACAAGTGTTAGCAAACAACCCAAGCATGTATATCAATTAAGCACAATATGAATATCAAGCATGTAAGGATAAGCACAATAAAACATGCAAGATATAAACAAAGAGACAAAGAGAGAGAGAGAGTGAGCAATCACAAACACAAGGGATTTGTTTCGAGGTTCGAGCACACTTGCTCTACATCCCCGCCTTCGACACACGAAGGATTTCCACTATAATCGATCCCAATGGATCACTCCTCGGTGCCGCAACACCTACAAACCCTCGGACTCTCTAGTCCTGTATACACCGCAAGCCCACCGGCTCGCCGAGGCCGCACCTCAAACAATAAGCTCGCACCCGAACTCGAAACCACCGAGTCCCCACTAGGACCCGAGACAATGCGAACACACACGTCCACCTCCTCAAAGAGCAAAGATGAACTTTGGTGATCACAACTCTTGATCACCTAAAATCCTCTCACAACAAATTCCTATAGATAGATATAGCAATGGATAGCTCAAGTGTTGTGTGAGAAAACAAGAAAAGAGATGGTGGAGGAAAACTCAAAGAAATCTCTTTTAAACACTCTTGATAAACTCTCCTTTTGATTGGAAATATTTGCTCTCAATTTTGTGGAGAAAAACCTCTGAAAAGAGTTGAAAATACTGGCCCAAAAACTCTCCTAAAATCTTAATCAAAATAGCCCCCAAATGCCCCATTTTATAGAGTCTGGAAAACTAGCCGTTGGGGTCTGTCAGGCCTGTCGGACGACCGCCCGGTCGTCCGGCCAACGGTCATATTTCAGACTGTTGCGCCATCGGTCGACCGGTCGGTCGACCGAGCCAGGATACAGAGAGCAAGTCTCTCTGTCCAGTCGGCCGCTCGGTCGGCCGAGGCCTTTTCAGAGAACAGAGCTCTCTGGACGGTCGACCGGGTCGGTCGGCCGGCCCTCCTGCCAGAGCTGGCGTGCACGTCTGTGCACGTCGGTCGACCGTCCGGTCGACCGGCTTAAGCCAGATCAGAAAACTTAGGGATTAAAAACTTGGTCTTTTTGATTGAAATAAAATCCTATAAAATCATGAAAAATCTACAAAAATAGTTTTACCAATATACTTTGATAAACAAACATGCTTGCACAAAATCAAGGCATGTTACAAATAATTTGGACTATTTTTGTAAGTTGAAAGTATTGGCTCAATTGAAAACTGTATTTTTCAATACTTGATTTTTCCAAAACTTGTTTTTCCAAAACTTCACCAAATACAAAATAAGATATTTAAACAACTTTGAAAGCATATGGTGTATGGATATGATCCACTACACAAACATGGTGAAATATCTATATTTTTGACATTAAGCTCTAATATGGTTTTGGTTAAAACATGTATATAAGAAGTACCAAAACCAAAACTATATTTTCTAAAATAAAAATTCTTTTGTAAAAACAAAACTATCAAGAGTGTGTGTGTATATGTATACTTGAGCAATCCACCAACTACTCTATCTTTTACATTTTATCTAAAAACAAAATCTTATAAAACAAACTTAGACACAAGTCTTCATCTTCTTGAAGTCTTCACTTGAAGCCTTCTCATCTTCTTGACTTGGTCCAAACACGATCCAATAGCTCTTGGATCAAACCATGCTAGCTCCAAAACTTGACTTCAAATCCTTTGTTGAAGCTATGCACCTACTAAGATCTTGATCATAAATCTGTCACTAATTAAACACAAGATCATTAGTACTATAACTACATGAGTTGATCATCATCAAAACTAGAGTGATGGGCTTTCGGGCCAAACTAAACTAGGATACCTAAGTCTTCTTGACGATCTTCCATCTTCAAGTCGACTCGATCCCAAACCGTGATCCACCGAGTGCAAAGGTATGATCTTGATGCTCGGGCACTGGAATCACCAAGCGAAGGCTTCCAAACTCCTGTTTTTGAAGCAATCACCAACTAATATCTTGTTACTTGATCTGAAACTAAAATCACAAGATTATTAGTAAACATAACTACTTGAGTTAATCATCATCAAAACTAGAGAGGAAGGCCTCCGGGCCAACAATCTCCCCCTTTTTGATGATGACAAAACTCATGGGTTATATATGCATGGATTAAAGTTAAGCTTCAAAGAAGCTCCCCCTTAACTCATGCATAAACAATAAACAAATAAATATGCAATGGATATGAAACATGAAACATGCATAGATATGCATAAACAATAAAATGCTCTTGATACCAATGAAATTTTCAAAAAACAAAACATGCTCTTGATACCAATTAAACTTAATATATGCAAAACATTAAATATGCATATAAAACTCTCAAATAATTCTCCCCCTTTTGTCAATCATCAACAAAGGGGTAAAAACTAAAACAATAAATTTTTTTCTCCCCATTTTGTTCGAAACAAAGAATCAACAAAAGGTAAAAACCAAAACAATAAAAACAATGTTTTTACCCTTTTTGTCTAAAACAAAAACAAAGTCAATAAGGGGTGACTTTAAACATGATACCAATTAAAAATATGTCAATGAAGTGCCTCTTGATACCAATTTAAAAAATGAAAACAACATCTTGATACCAATTGAAATAATTGTTCATTTTAAACATATGATATCAATTGAAATTATTATTTTCTATCATAAAGTAAGGGAACAAAATACCAATTGAAAACTAAAATATGAGTTTTCTCCCCCTTTATGAAAAACCAACTAAAAACATGCATAAGCTTGTTTAATGATACCAATTGAAAACTAATCAATTGAAATAAAATTGAAACTCAAGCTTAGCATAAACACAAACATATATTTGTATGAAAAATAGATACCAATTGAAATTGATATTCTTTGAAAAATAAGCATACATATACGAAAATATATGAGTATACAATAAAAGTCAAAATTGATACCAACTGAAAGAATCCAATGATACCAATTGAAACAACAATAAGCTCAAATGTATATCTCATAACCTATCCTCCCAATTATGTTCAAGTTTAAAATGATTTTTACTATAAAGCATACATGAGCATGGTCTCCCATCCAACCGCCATTGGAAGGTAGGGGTTTTCAAAAATAGGTTTGAAAATTATAGTATGTTTCAAAACTTCTACCATAATGAAGAATATGAACTAGTTAAATGGAAAAACTTGTTAACTAGTACGAAATCCTTCAAGTAAGGAATAAAAACAAATTATTTTTCATAAAACATGAATCCAAATGATATTCAACACTCAAGTCAATAAAGCACATATAGGACTCATGAAAATAAAAATGAGCAAACAAGTAGGATGAGTGCATAATTAAAAGTGTGAAGATCATGATCATGAATGTATTCAATTAAGCTCAATATTCCTTAAACACGAAAATCATCAAAACTATTTAATCTTCAAGGTATATGTATGTCTTACACAAACTAAAATATACATACATATCCAAACACAACGAGTCCAAAAAATATATGCAATTGAAGGCACGTGCTCAAAAGGATGTATATGTGTAATCAATAGTTTGGATTGTTGGCCCAAGGTTACAATCACCCGTGATTAGTGTGTTTTGATGATTACAAAACATATTAGTTATTTGTACTAAGAATGTTTGTTGTTTAAGTGTATTTCAGGGTTCTAAACAAACTAGAAGGGTTCTTCCCTAACAGAAAGTGTTTTGGACTCAAGTCAACTCAATTTGGGCTCAAGAATCAAGTTTTGAAGATCATATGGTGAAAGCCCTCTTGAAGCACTTGTAGTACTTAGAACCAATGTAAGAAATAGTTTGTTAAAGTTTGAGTTTGGAAAATTGGCTCTAGAATACACACACATAAGTTTATATTTAAGTTTTCATGTTTAAAACTTTGGTTTCATGCCTTAGTATATATGTACATGACCCTAAGTTTTACAAAAATAAATATCATGTTTAGATCATGTTTGTATACTCTTTTAGCATATTACTTAGTTTTCTTTACTTCAAAACATTTCTTCAAAATTTCCCAAGTTTCAGAATTCTGCTGCTGTTTTTCTGTTTCAGGCGAACCCGGCCGACCGGCCCGGCCGACCGGTCCCTGTATCAGGACGTGCACGCTTGTGCACGTCTATCGGCCGATCGCCCGGGTCGTCTGCAGTTGCTCTCGGGTTTTCTGGGTCGACCGCCGGTCGACCGCCCGAAGAAAACCTTGTTTTCTTTTAGAGGACGGTCGACCCTGGGGTCGACCGGAGCCCAACGGCTCTTTTTAGCTGAGTGGACGGTCGACCCGGGCGGTCGACCGCCAAGCCTGCAAAAGCCAAAAGCCCAACGACTCTTTCCTCTTTTGTGCTATTCTGAAATCTGTCTTTTTAATCTGTTTTGGCAGACTTTTTCTGAGGTTTTGGAGATCTTTTTCAGAACAAATAAGCTTAAAATAAATTGTTTTTAACCTATTTCTCTCCCTATAAATAGAGGAGAAGAGGCTCTTGCAAGACACCAAGAAAAATTCTCAAGTTTTCATAGTTTTCAAAAAGAAAAGAAAGTGTTTAAGCTCTTCATTTTCAACTCTTTCTTGAGCTTGTTTTCAGTTGTGTTTGTTAGCAAAAATCATCTCTACAACTGAGTTTTCTCACTACACTTCATAGAGCCAAAAATCCCTTACTCATTCTATAAGGAAGTTGTAAAGAGTGAGATATTGTAAAGAGTTTAGTGATCTTGTTGTGATCACTTTGGTTACTTGTCTCTTCTTCTTGTTCTTGTGGAAGACACCTCTTCGGTAGAGGTTATTGTAATTGGTGGAGCTCGGTGCTCGGGTCTTCGGTAGACCGTTGTAAGCGTCCTCGGTGGATAGTGGAAACCCTTCACGGAGGTGAAGGCGGGGAGTAGAGCGGTGGCTCGAACCTCGAAACAAACATCTTGTATTTGCGATTGCTTTGTGTCCATATTGCTTTAAATTTCTTTTGCTCTCTATTGCTTTCAATTACTTGCTTGAGATCTAGTTTTCTTTCCTTGTGATATTGCCTCTAGTTTGTGTTACTTGTGATATATCTTGTGTGCATTTCATCATAGCATATTATTCACACCTTGTTCGATCAATTCTCATACAACAAGGTTGCATTGCGCACCTCTAACCCATTCAAGGGGAATTGGGAGGAAGGAGTTCAGAACCTCTCACGGGGTATTCGGCTCTTAGTCTTGTTTTGAGAGATCGTTGCATCATTCATCCATCTTAGTTTTTAAAAGGATTGTTAGATTAGCAATTACACCTATTCACCCCCCCTCTAGGTGTTTTTCAATTGGTATCAGAGCTTGGACTCTAGGCTTTTGGCTTAACAACCTTAGAGAGATCCTAATATTGCTAATCATTTCATTCATTCTCACTTAGTAAAAATGGCCGATGGTATTAAACCCCTCCTAAGTTTGATGAACTTAACTTTCCCATATGGAAGGTTAAAATGACCGTTTTCTTGCAATCTCTAGGAAGTCGAGTTGCAAAGGCCGTGACCAAACCTTTTAGTGCACCCCCCGGTGATGAATCTACTTGGTCCGAAATTGAGACTAAGGAATTTGATGCCAATGCTAGGGCTCATTATGCACTCCTTCAAGCCCTTAATGATGATGATATAGCTAGAGTTATTCATTGCAAGTCCGCATATGAAATTTGGACACATTTGCTAGTTATACATGAAGGGACTTCACAAGTGAAGAGGGCTAAGATAGACCTTCTTCGGTCCCGATATGAAAACTTTTGCATGCAAGAAAATGAAACCATAGATGATATGGTTACAAAATTTACTAAGATTACTAATGGACTTTCTTCTCTAGGTGATGGCATTTATAATGATCAAAGAGTTAGAAAGATCATTCGGGCTCTTCCTCCTTCATGGGAAGTAAAAGCAACAACCTTGAAGGAACTCAATGACAAGGAGGAGATGGAGCTAATTGGTCTCATTGGGAACCTCAAAACCCATGAGATGGAAAGAAAGGCAAGGGAAGATATGGCACCTTTCAAGAAAAAGATTATAGCCTTCAAGAGTCAATCCACACACTCCGACGACGACGATGAAGAAGAAGATGACGAAGAGCTCTCACTTCTTGTGAAGAACGTCCGGAGGATGTACAACAAGGCTAAATTTCAAGGAAGAAGGAGATGGCAAGGAGGCAAAGAAGAAAGAAAGATAATTTGCTTCAATTGCCAAAGACTGGGACACATTGTTGCGGAGTGCCCGGATAAAGTGAAGCCCTCCACCTCAAAGAAGCCTTACAAGAAGAAGGCAATGAAAGCTATATGGGATTCCGAGAGCGAATCCGAGGAGGAGATTGATACCGCCAACATGTGCTTCATGGCAAATGAAAGCACAAGCAAGGTAACCCCTTCCACTTCTCTTAATGATGAACTTTCCATGGATGAATTAGGAGAAGCATTTGTAGAACTATCACATAACTATGATTTTCTTAGAAAAAGTATTTAAAAATGAAAAGGAAAATGAATCTCTAATCATCAAGTTTTCACTCTTTCTAAAGAAAAAGATGAATTACTTTCCACTCTTGTTTCCACCCAAAAAGATTTTGACAAATATAAGATTTCTTGTAAAGGCAAGTCCCCACTAGTTGATTCTAATGAGATTACCATGCTTAAAAAAAGAATAGACTCATTAGGAATTGTTTTGAAAAATTGTGAGTTTGATAAGAAGAAGATAGAGGCCATGTTTCCTAAGAAACAAGTCCCTAAGAAAAATGTTTTCCATGCTCATGCTCATGTTCATACCACACAACCTTTACATCGTGGCAAACCCCCAAAACATGCTCACACTTTACACACACATCATGCATTCATGTATGGAAGAGTGTTCTCATGCTCACATTGTGGGCGGAAAGGGCACTTAGCTAATTTTTACTATGATAGACTAAGTGCATCTTGTCATAATGTTTGGGTTCGAAGCACTAACTTTCAAGGACCCAAGAAAATTTGGGTACCAAAGTCAACAATTTTGTTAAATGATGTAGGTACCTTCCAAGGCCCAACGACGTAGAGGATTGTGGTATCTTGATAGTGGTTGCTCAAGGCACATGACTTGGGACATCAACAACTTTGCAACCCTATCAAGATACCATGAAGGTGGCACCGTCACCTTCGGAGATGATGCCAAGGGTAAAATCATCGGTATTGGTAATGTAAAACTCGGCACATCCCCTTTAATTGAGAATGTAGTTTTAGTTGATGGCCTCAAGCATAACCTCTTGAGTATTAGTCAACTTTGTGATAAAGGTTTTGATGTTGTTTTTGATAATGTAGTTTGTAAAGTAATTGATAAAATATCTAATACTTGTCTGTTTTTCGGTTTTCATGAAAGTAATGTTTATATGATTGATATGTCTAATATGTCTTGTAATATTACTTGTTTAAAAGCCTCGATGATGACTCTTGGTTGTGGCATAGGAGATTAGGCCACATTTCTTTTGACCATATATCTAGATTAAATACAAAGGAAATGGTGAAAGGTATTCCTTGTTTGAATTTTGAAAAGGACCGAGTTTGTGACGCATGTCAATTTGGGAAACAAACTAAGTCTTCTTTCAAGTCAATTAAGGATATCATGACATCACGTCCTTTGGAGTTAATCCATATGGATTTATTTGGCCCTACTCAAATCAAAAGTCTAAGTGGGAATAGATTTGCATTTGTTTTGGTTGATGACTTTTCACGGTTTACTTGGGTTTTCTTTCTTGAACACAAAAGTCAAGCATTTTCATATTTCCAATCTTTCAAGAAAAGAGTTGAAAAAGAAAAAGATGTTTCAATTTTAAGGATAAGAAGTGATAGAGGAGGTGAGTTCATTAACCTACCCTTTACCACTTTTTGTGAAGAACATGAAATTAAGCATGAACTTTCTTGTCCTAGAACTCCACAACAAAATGGAGTAGTTGAACGGAAAAATCGAACTTTGCAAGAGATGGCTAGGACAATGCTAAGTGAATATGGTCTACCACATTATTTGTGGGCCGAGGCCGTTAATACATCATGCTATATATCAAATCGTGTTTTCTTGTGTAAAAATACTTCAAAGACTTCTTTGAAATGTACTTTTCTAGAAAACCAAATGTTTCATATTTCAAGGTTTTTGGATGCAAATGTTTTGTTTTAAATACAAAAGATAATTTAGGAAAATTTGATGCTAGATCTTATGAGGCTATTTTTGTGGGTTATTCTAATACAAGTAAGGCTTATAGAATCTTCAATAGATCATCTTTGACTATTGAGGAATCTATACATGTTAAGTTTGAAGAATCTAACTTGTTTGTTAAGAATGTTGTAGAAATAGATGCATTGGATGAAGGCTTGGAGAAAGTGACCTTGGAGGATACACCTACTACGGGAGACAAGCCAAAGGATGATGAAGGAAGTGAAGCTAAAGTAGAAGAGGCTCAAGGACATGAAATTCAATCAATTGACGTGGAGCCTACTCAACAACTTCCAAAGGATTGGAGATACAATCCTCATCATCCCAAGGACCTCGTCATAGGTGAAGTATCAAAAGGGGTAACCACTCGCTCTAAACTTCATGACTTTTGTGGTCATTATGCATTTATTTCTCATGTTGAACCCAAGAACGTCCTCGAAGCCGAGGCCGATTCATATTGGTTGCTAGCCATGCAAGAGGAACTCAATCAATTTGAGCGCAACCAAGTTTGGCATCTTGTTCCTAGGCCCCACGATAGACCAACAATTGGTACTAAGTGGATCTTTAAGAACAAGTTGGATGAATCGGGTAACGTTGTTAGGAATAAAGCTAGGTTAGTTGCCCAAGGTTACACTCAAATCGAATGAATCGATTTTGAAGAAACCTTTGCACCCGTAGCACGACTTGAAGCCATACGGATGACACTAGCATTTGCCTCATATAAAGATTTTAATTGTTTCAAATGGATGTTAAAAGTGCTTTTCTAAATGGTTTTATTGAAGAGGAGGTGTATGTTGAACAACCCCCCGGATTTGTTGATCCTACACATCCGGATTTTGTGTTTAAATTAGATAAAGCTCTTTATGGTTTAAAACAAGCCCCTAGGGCTTGGTATGAAAGACTTTCTTCTTTTTTTAATTTCAAATGGTTTTAAGAAAGGAAAAATTGACACAACTTTGTTTACAAAACATGTAGAAAAAGATATTCTTATTGTGCAAATTTATGTTGATGACATTATTTTTGGTTCTACTAATGAATCTCTTTGCCAAGCTTTTGAATCATGCATGACGGAAGAATTTGAAATGTCTATGATGGGGGAACTCAACTATTTCCTTGGACTCCAAATCAAGCAAAGGAAGGATGGGATCTTCATCAATCAAGCCAAGTACACAAAGGAATTAATCAAAAGGTTCGGGCTTGAAGAATCTAAAGTGAGCAAAACTGTAATACCCCGTTCCCGGAATACGTACTTAATTGCGTATTCAGTTTTTTCGATCGTATTTTTCGATTTACTTTCCGTATTTGACCAATTTCAATTTCAAATATCATTTTCTAATATATTAGATTTTATGTGAATTTCTGGAATTTTCTAGAATTAAAATGAATTTCTTCAAAACCGGTGTCGACCAGTGCCGCTGACCGATTCCCGAATTTTTATCTTGCAAACTGCTTAGAATTTCTAGAAGATTCTTTAGACATTTCTTCCTAGAATTATATTTCTTACTTAAATACTTTTTCTGAAGATTTTACGAATTTATGGATGTTCCACCGGAGTCGGTAGAAGACTGATTCCAGTATTTTTTATTTCACAATCAGTTAGAAATTTCTAGATGGTCCTTTAGACTTTATTGCTTAGAATCATATTTTCTATCTACATTCTTTTTCTGAGAATTTTATGATTTTATGAAAATTCTTTCGGAGTCGGTAGGTAACTGATTCCGGGATTTTTAGATTTAAAACTATAAAGTATTTCTTAAAAAGGATTTCATTTTAAGTCTTCTTATATTATTATTGATTTTTGGTGAAAATTGCGAGTCGTTCCGAGATACTTGAATCTCGGACGATTTCGGTATTTTCCGAAATATTTTCCCGCATGCTCGACTTTAACTCGGGAATCTGTGTTTCTGATATTTTCATTTTTGGAGACCAAGAAAATATCTTCATTTATCCAATTCTTTTCCATTTTCCTTTTCTCTATTTTCCTTTCCTTCCTTGCTAAGTTAAAGGATTTTCCATTTTCCACAATTCTACAAAATCCAATTTTCCAACAAATATCTCAAACTCCACACCCTTCCCCATTAATGCAACCCTCTCTCTCTTCCCCATGGCCGGCCAAGTGGCCAAGGAGAGACACCCATCCCATCCCCTATTTTGCAACTAAACCCCTCCCTTCTACATAATTACATCTCCTTTACAAAAATCAAAACCTATATAAATCCTTTCCTTTGCAATTCTTTTCTTTTTCTTCACTTCAACAAAATCCTCACCTTCACAAAATCCTTCTCCATCTCCATCTCAAACCCTAATTCCAAAGAACACCTCAAGGCCTTCATCTTCTTCTCAAGCTACCACAAACCCTTGGATTTGGATCGCATCTCACTTCGTCGGAAGCATCGCCAAGGACCTAGTTGGTGATAGCCGTCGACAACGATTATTCGGAACTCGTAGAACCTTCACATAACCATTCGAAGTGAGTATCTTTACTCACCAAGACTAGGCAACTTCCTTGTATATTTGTGTTGACAATTTCATGTACATATGTCCTATAAAAATCATGTTTTTAGCCCATCAAACAATCACCATAAAATCTGTTCTGTATCCTGTTTTCCCAGGATTAGTCGACTTAACCTAGAACCTAGTCGACTAACCCACTTTAGTTGAAACGTAGCTTTTCTGATTTTCACAGTTTTAGTCGACTAAGCCATTTTACCAGTCGACTAGACCCCCCTAGTCGACTACATTTTGACCCCTAGTCGACTATTTTCCTTGAACCAAAAACACCAACTCTCGGCCCTAGTCGACTTATCCTAATTTTATAATCGACTTGGAACCCCTAGTCGACTACACCCTTGACCCTAGTCGACTCCTGAAACCAACTCAACTCTCTGTATCTCAAACTTAGTCGACTTAAGTATCTGTTAGTCGACTTGTAGTTCCCTGTTAGTCGACTACCCATTTTACCTAGTCGACTAACTCTTCCTGAAACAGAAACCCAAACTCTCTGGAACACAGTATTAGTCGACCACCCTACTTTCCTAGTCGACTAACCCTTCTATTAGTCGACTACTATTCTAACCTAGTCGACTAACTTATGGCTGTCTGGTATTGTGATTTCCTTCTTGACTATGTATCTTACCCTTGATACATGTGTGGTGTATTATTCCTGTTCATGCTTCATAACTAGTATTTCATGACTTGTTCATTAACACTATCGACCGCTTGTCAATTCTTTAGACTTGTTAGTTTTATGTTTCCTTTTAACACATGTATATCACCTGATTTGCTAGACCCTTTTGTTAGGCCATGACTTACCCTGACTATTATCAATTCTTTGATATGTTTGGTTGCTTGTTAGATATACATCACCACTTATCATGCTATCTCTTGACACCAAGCATGATACACCGATTCTTATAATTATCACGATAAAGGGAATGTAGTACCTGATTACTGTTATGTACTGATCACTGTTATGTATTACTGTTATGATATTGCTCATTCCCTTAATCTGATAATTATGTTAATAAATCATAAAAAGGACAACTTGTATGGGGTATGGGAGGAAGTGATGGATGCCGGAATGATACCTTGCTTATAGTGATGGATATGATATATATATATGGCGGACGACTATAGTGGGACTTAGGGCCCACATGAGTACATATAGGGGGACTTTGGGCCTCCAAACCGGTCCCAGGTGGTGGGAACCGTTGGACCAACAAACTGGTCCCCGGTGTATGTGAACCACTATAAGAAGCTCTGTCAGTTCTCCATCTGCTTCCGTTAACAACCCTCGACTCGCTTATATATGGATGTATGTGTGTTGGGGTGCACACCTGGACACATGCCGAGATATATGAGTCAGACGAGTAATAATAACAATAGATGTCAGTTATGTTTCCTGTTATAGTTTCTGTTATGTGTACCTGCGATGATTCCTGTTATATTTTACTGTTATGACTCCCGTTACACGTGTTATGGACCCCTGATCATTATTGTTCTGTATTCCTGTTACTATCATACGAATTGCAACTCTGATTATATACGCTTGGATATTCGGTGGCATGAGACAAAAGGTATATATATGAGGGTTTCCTTGTTTGGATTATTCCTTCGATGTACTAGTCTCATGGGACCGTGACCTAAGCGTATACAATCACTTTTACACACAACCAGTTTTACTTGGATTTCCTGTACCATGATGATTATACCATACGTGTCTTCATATACTACACTTGTGTTCTAACTCTTATTCATGTCTCTTAGCCACTTGGCTATAGTTGTTTACTATTATATGTCTTGACCCTTTGGATTTGCATATTCAGATTTCGAAGCTTGGATCGTAGTGGAGCCATCCACTGTAGATTGAGCTTCCGCTAGTGAGCAGGCAGGCTAGCTCTTCTTCCTTCGTGCCGGGCTCCTCTTTTGACTCACGGGATCTCCATCCTACTCGTGAGCTTTTGTGTATATCTTGTGTATTTCTCTTTTGGACTTGGTTATGATGTAATACACATGTAATGTGTAATACTTTATAATATCCTGTGATAACTTTGTATGTGTATTTCTTGTGTTGGCATATGTATGAATACCACGCTTCGTGTGTACTCTGATTTCTTGTTGTACTTTTATGCTTAGCGTATATGTGTGGGGGCAAATCTGACCCACGTATATACGTTGCAGTGACGTCCCCGTATCCGTGAAATCGGGGCGTTACAGGTTGGTATCAGAGCTTAGGCTCTCAAACCTAAAGTACAACCAAGTAGCAAATTTTAGAAATTTGCTAATGCCAACTATAATGTACAAAGTTATCTAGTCCTTCTTGATTTGTCTAGCTATTCTTGATTCCATCCCTCATATTCTAAACTCCTTCCATTTTTCCAAACTCCTTCCAGTTATCTTTAGCCATCCTAGTATGGAGAGGAGATCGGGTCGCAGCAACTCTGGATCAGCATCGAATGGACCCACAGGAGAGAATGTGGATATCCTAAGGGTCATTCAAACTATGATGGAGAACCAGCAGCAGCAGACGGAACTTCTCCGGCAGGAGTTGGCAGCTCCAAAGGAACAGAGGCCGGGGAATGTATCGGACTTCAGAAAACTACAGCCTGCTATATTCACGGGAAGCGAGAAACCATTAGATGCTGAGCAATGGTTGACGGACACTACAGATCTACTGAACGCCGCCCGTGTTCCAAAGGAGAACCAAGTTGAGGTTGCCAAGATTCAGTTGAAAGACATAGCCAGAACTTGGTGGCTTGCAGAGGAGGCCAGATTGGAGGGACCTGTCACTTGGGACACGTTCTCCAAGAGTTTTTACAGCAGGTTCTTCCCTGCTACTGCTCAGAAGGATATGGAGGAGCAGTTCATTAGACTCCAGCAGTGGAACAAGTCCGTGGATGAGTATGCCGCGGAATTTCTGAGGCTTAGTCGCTTTGCTCCGTACATGGTAACGGATGAGGAGAAGCGAGCGAGCAGATTCCAGCAGGGCCTACAGATGGATATCCAAGTTTTCTTGATGCCCCAACAGCTGAAGACTTATTCGGAAGTTCTCACCATAGCTCGAGAAGTGGAGCGTGGGTTAGAGAAGAAGAAAGGGAACTTGATAAGGAACCAGGCCAAGAAGAGGCCTTTTCAGTTAATGGATGAGGAAGATGCAGTTGGGACAACCCATGGCCCGATGATGAAGAGACCATTCCAATCTCCTCTTCCTCAGATTGTATGCAATTATTGCCACAGACCCGGACACTATAAGAGCGATTGTCGAGTGGCTAAGGGATTGTGTGTAGTGTGTGGATCAGGGAGGCATATGCTAAGGGATTGCCCACACAGGAAGTTTGGACATATGACACCAGCCAGACCAGCTCTTCCAGCCCCAGCACTTCCAGCTCCGCCTCTGAGGAGGAACCCTGAACCCGTGGATCGAAGAGTTCCATTTCCGCCTCAGCAATATGCTCATCAGCAGAGAGGATTGAGGCCTAGAGCAGACCAAGGTAGGGGCCAAGTTCACCTCATGGCAGTAGAGGCCTCAGGCGATGCAGCAGAGTGGGAGGACCAGTATCCAGAGCAGGAGCCTTAGGATATCATGGTAATCACTACCCTAGATCTTGTATTTGAATTGGTTATCATTCTAAATATGTTTCCTTTATCATTCTATCATTGTTCATCCCGGTTCTTTCTGTGTTCATCTTATTCTTGTTTTGATTTTTCGGATCCTTTGATTTCACCCTTGTCCCCTTTGTGTTCAATTTACCCCTTAGCGAAATTGCGAGGACGCAATTTTTTGTAAGGTGGGTAGATTGTAATACCCCGTTCCCGGAATACGTACTTAATTGCGTATTCAGTTTTTCGATCGTATTTTTCGATTTACTTTCCGTATTTGACCAATTTCAATTTCAAATATCATTTTCTAATATATTAGATTTTATGTGAATTTCTGGAATTTTCTAGAATTAAAATGAATTTCTTCAAAACCGGTGTCGACCAGTGCCGCTGACCGATTCCCGAATTTTTATCTTGCAAACTGCTTAGAATTTCTAGAAGATTCTTTAGACATTTCTTCCTAGAATTATATTTCTTACTTAAATACTTTTTCTGAAGATTTTACGAATTTATGGATGTTCCACCGGAGTCGGTAGAAGACTGATTCCAGTATTTTTTATTTCACAATCAGTTAGAAATTTCTAGATGGTCCTTTAGACTTTATTGCTTAGAATCATATTTTCTATCTACATTCTTTTTCTGAGAATTTTATGATTTTATGAAAATTCTTTCGGAGTTGGTAGGTAACTGATTCCGGGATTTTTAGATTTAAAACTATAAAGTATTTCTTAAAAAGGATTTCATTTTAAGTCTTCTTATATTATTATTGATTTTTGGTGAAAATTGCGAGTCGTTCCGAGATACTTGAATCTCGGACGATTTCGGTATTTTCCGAAATATTTTCCCGCATGCTCGACTTTAACTCGGGAATCTGTGTTTCTGATATTTTCATTTTTGGAGACCAAGAAAATATCTTCATTTATCCAATTCTTTTCCATTTTCCTTTTCTCTATTTTCCTTTCCTTCCTTGCTAAGTTAAAGGATTTTCCATTTTCCACAATTCTACAAAATCCCAATTTTCCAACAAATATCTCAAACTCCACACCCTTCCCCATTAATGCAACCCTCTCTCTCTTCCCATGGCCGGCCAAGTGGCCAAGGAGAGACACCCATCCCATCCCCTATTTTGCAACTAAACCCCTCCCTTCTACATAATTACATCTCCTTTACAAAAATCAAAACCTATATAAATCCTTTCCTTTGCAATTCTTTTCTTTTTCTTCACTTCAACAAAATCCTCACCTTCACAAAATCCTTCTCCATCTCCATCTCAAACCCTAATTCCAAAGAACACCTCAAGGCCTTCATCTTCTTCTCAAGCTACCACAACCCTTGGATTTGGATCGCATCTCACTTCGTCGGAAGCATCGCCAAGGACCTAGTTGGTGATAGCCGTCGACAACGATTATTCGGAACTCGTAGAACCTTCACATAACCATTCGAAGTGAGTATCTTTACTCACCAAGACTAGGCAACTTCCTTGTATATTTGTGTTGACAATTTCATGTACATATGTCCTATAAAAATCATGTTTTTAGCCCATCAAACAATCACCATAAAATCTGTTCTGTATCCTGTTTTCCCAGGATTAGTCGACTTAACCTAGAACCTAGTCGACTAACCCACTTTAGTTGAAACGTAGCTTTTCTGATTTTCACAGTTTTAGTCGACTAAGCCATTTTACCAGTCGACTAGACCCCCCTAGTCGACTACATTTTGACCCCTAGTCGACTAATTTTCCTTGAACCAAAAACACCAACTCTCGGCCCTAGTCGACTTATCCTAATTTTATAATCGACTTGGAACCCCTAGTCGACTACACCCTTGACCCTAGTCGACTCCTGAAACCAACTCAACTCTCTGTATCTCAAACTTAGTCGACTTAAGTATCTGTTAGTCGACTTGTAGTTCCCTGTTAGTCGACTACCCATTTTACCTAGTCGACTAACTCTTCCTGAAACAGAAACCCAAACTCTCTGGAACACAGTATTAGTCGACCACCCTACTTTCCTAGTCGACTAACCCTTCTATTAGTCGACTACTATTCTAACCTAGTCGACTAACTTATGGCTGTCTGGTATTGTGATTTCCTTCTTGACTATGTATCTTACCCTTGATACATGTGTGGTGTATTATTCCTGTTCATGCTTCATAACTAGTATTTCATGACTTGTTCATTAACACTATCGACCGCTTGTCAATTCTTTAGACTTGTTAGTTTTATGTTTCCTTTTAACACATGTATATCACCTGATTTGCTAGACCCTTTTGTTAGGCCATGACTTACCCTGACTATTATCAATTCTTTGATATGTTTGGTTGCTTGTTAGATATACATCACCACTTATCATGCTATCTCTTGACACCAAGCATGATACACCGATTCTTATAATTATCACGATAAAGGGAATGTAGTACCTGATTACTGTTATGTACTGATCACTGTTATGTATTACTGTTATGATATTGCTCATTCCCTTAATCTGATAATTATGTTAATAAATCATAAAAAGGAGAACTTGTATGGGGTATGGGAGGAAGTGATGGATGCCGGAATGATACCTTGCTTATAGTGATGGATATGATATATATATATGGCGGACGACTATAGTGGGACTTAGGGCCCACATGAGTACATATAGGGGGACTTTGGGCCTCCAAACCGGTCCCAGGTGGTGGGAACCGTTGGACCAACAAACTGGTCCCCGGTGTATGTGAACCACTATAAGAAGCTCTGTCAGTTCTCCATCTGCTTCCGTTAACAACCCTCGACTCGCTTATATATGGATGTATGTGTGTTGGGGTGCACACCTGGACACATGCCGAGATATATGAGTCAGACGAGTAATAATAACAATAGATGTCAGTTATGTTTCCTGTTATAGTTTCTGTTATGTATACCTGCGATGATTCCTGTTATATTTTACTGTTATGACTCCCGTTACACGTGTTATGGACCCCTGATCATTATTGTTCTGTATTCCTGTTACTATCATACGAATTGCAACTCTGATTATATACGCTTGGATATTCGGTGGCATGAGACAAAAGGTATATATATGAGGGTTTCCTTGTTTGGATTATTCCTTCGATGTACTAGTCTCATGGGACCGTGACCTAAGCGTATACAATCACTTTTACACACAACCAGTTTTACTTGGATTTCCTGTACCATGATGATTATACCATACGTGTCTTCATATACTACACTTGTGTTCTAACTCTTATTCATGTCTCTTAGCCACTTGGCTATAGTTGTTTACTATTATATGTCTTGACCCTTTGGATTTGCATATTCAGATTTCGAAGCTTGGGTCGTAGTGGAGCCATCCACTGTAGATTGAGCTTCCGCTAGTGAGCAGGCAGGCTAGCTCTTCTTCCTTCGTGCCGGGCTCCTCTTTTGACTCACGGGATCTCCATCCTACTCGTGAGCTTTTGTGTATATCTTGTGTATTTCTCTTTTGGACTTGGTTATGATGTAATACACATGTAATGTGTAATACTTTATAATATCCTGTGATAACTTTGTATGTGTATTTCTTGTGTTGGCATATGTATGAATACCACGCTTCGTGTGTACTCTGATTTCTTATTGTACTTTTATGCTTAGCGTATATGTGTGGGGGCAAATCTGACCCACGTATATACGTTGCAGTGACATCCCCGTATCCGTGAAATCGGGGCGTTACAAAAACTCCCATGGCAACAACTACCAAGCTTGACAAGGATGAACAAGGTAAAAGTGTAGACATTAAGCTTTATCGTAGCATGATTGGTAGTTTATTGTATTTGACGGCTAGTAGGCCGAATATTATGTTTTTCGTTTGTCTTTGTGCACGTTTTCAATCTTGTCCTAAAGAGTCTCATATAATTGCGGTTAAACGCATAATTAGATACCTTAAGGGCACTATTGAAATGGGTTTGTGGTATCCGAAAACCGGCCAATTTTCAATGACGAGTTTTTCGGATGCCGACTATGCGGGTTGTAGGGTAGATAGGAAGAGCACAAGTGGAACATGTCAATTCCTAAGTAATTGTCTTGTATCTTGGTCTTCCAAAAAGCAAAATTCGGTAGCCCTTTCAACCGCCGAGGCGGAGTATGTTGCAGCCGGAGCTTGTTGTGCACAAGTTCTTTGGATGAAACATACTCTCCTCGACTATGATTTACACTTTGATCATGTTAAAATATTTTGTGATAATACTAGTACAATTCACATGACAAAGAATGCAAATCAACATAGTAAAACCAAACACATTGACATTAGGTATCACTTTCTTAGAGATCATTATGAGAAAGGTGATATTGATATTGATTATGTTTCTACCGACTTTCAACTTGCCGATATTTTTACTAAACCATTAGATTATGCTAGATTCTCTTTTATTTGTGGTGAGTTGAATGTTTGCATTATAGATTCTTAAAGAAAAATTTCTTTTGTTTTTGTTTGTTTTGTTTAACCCTTTTTGATGTATGACAAAAAGGGGGAGAAAAAGTATAAGTTTGTTTGTTGTTGATATAAGTTTGTTTGTTGGTTATTGTTTATTTGTGTTTTCAAAACTTTTGTTTGTTTTCAATGCTTTATGTTTCTTACTTCTCATTATCATTCTTTATACATAGCATTGTTTGAGGGGGAGCTTTCCAAGCTCTTCTTCCATTTTTGTTTAAATAACGTATATGTTTTGTCATCATCAAAAAGGGGGAGATTGTTGGCCCAAGGTTACAATCACCCGTGTTTAGTGTGTTTTGATGATTACAAAACATATTAGTTATTTGTACTAATAATGTTTGTTGTTTAAGTGTATTTCAGGGTTCTAAACAAACTAGAAGGGTTCTTCCCTAACAGAAAGTGTTTTGGACTCAAGTCAACTCAATTTGGGCTCAAGAATCAAGTTTTGAAGATCATATGGTGAAAGCCCTCTTGAAGCACTTGTAGTACTTAGAACCAATGTAAGAAATAGTTTGTTAAAGTTTGAGTTTGAAAAATTGGCTCTAGAATACACACACACACAAGTTTATATTTAAGTTTTCATGTATAAAACTTTGGTTTCATGCCTTAGTATATATGTACATGACCCTAAGTTTTACAAAAATAAATATCATGTTTAGATCATGTTTGTATACTCTTTCAGCATATTACTTAGTTTTCTTTACTTCAAAATATTTCTACAAAATTTCCCAAGTTTCAGAATTCTGCTGCTGTTTTTCTGTTTCAGGCGAACCCGGCCGACCGGTCCCTGTATCAGGACGTGCACGCTTGTGCACGTCTGTCGGCCGACCGCCCGAGTCGACCGACTGTCTGCAGTTGCTCTCGGGTTTTCTGGGTCGACCGCTGGGTCGACCGCCCGAAGAAAACCTTGTTTTCTTTTAGAGGACGGTCGACCCTGGGGTCGACCGGAGCCCAACGGCTCTTTTTAGCTGAGTGGACGGTCGACCCGGGCGGTCGACCGCCAAGCCTGCAAAAGCCCAACGGCTCTTTCCTCTTTTATGCTATTCTGAAATCTGTCTTTTTAATCTGTTTTGGCAGACTTTTTCTGAGGTTTTGGAGATCTTTTTCAGAACAAATAAGCTTAAAATAAATTGTTTTTAACCTATTTCTCTCCCTATAAATAGAGGAGAAGAGGCTCTTGCAAGACACCAAGAAAAATCCTCAAGTTTTTATAGTTTTCAAAAAGAAAAGAAAAGTGTTTAAGCTCTTCATTTCCAACTCTTTCTTGAGCTTGTTTTCAGTTGTGTTTGTTAGCAAAAATCATCTCTACAACTGAGTTTTCTCACTACACTTCATAGAGCCAAAAATCCCTTACTCATTCTATAAGGAAGTTGTAAAAGAGTGAGATATTGTAAAGAGTTTAGTGATCTTGTTGTGATCACTTTGGTTACTTGTCTCTTCTTCTTGTTCTTGTGGAAGACACCTCTTCGGTAGAGGTTATTGTAATTGGTGAAGCTCGGTGCTCGGGTCTTCGGTAGACCGTTGTAAGCGTCCTCCGTGGATAGTGGAAACCCTTCACGGAGGTGAAGGCGGGGAGTAGAGCGGTGGCTCGAACCTCGAAACAAACATCTTGTGTTTGCGATTGCTTTGTATCCATATTGCTTTAAATTTCTCTTGCTCTCTATTGCTTTCAATTACTTGCTTGAGATCTAGTTTTCTTTCCTTGTGATATTGCCTCTAGTTTGTGTTACTTGTGATATATCTTGTGTGCATTTCATCATAGCATATTATTCACACCTTGTTCGATCAATTCTCATACAACAAGGTTGCATTGCGCACCTCTAACCCATTCAAGGGGAATTGGGAGGAAGGAGTTCAGAACCTCTCACGGGGTATTCGGCTCTTAGTCTTGTTTTGAGAGATCGTTGCATCATTCATCCATCTTAGTTTTTAAAAGGATTGTTAGATTAGCAATTACACCTATTCACCCCCCCTCTAGGTGTTTTTCATGGATAAAATAGACATATACATGAAGTTAAACATAAACACTAAAACATGAAACAAATCCAAAAATGGGAATACAAGTTTAAAATGCATGGATCATCAAAACTAGACTATACTAGCACATTTAATGGGTTCAAATAAGCATTCAAGTACAAACATATATAGATTTATTTGTGACCCACTATATGCACAAATATATACCTAGTCTTAATGAAAACTAACATTTAAACAAATATTCAAATCATGAAGCATCAAAATAAGATAAAATCATCATGACAAAACTAAACATGATTATTATGTAAATCCACATGTTATTAGAGCTATGATAAACATGATAGCTAAACAAAGGTGAGAACACTAAAATAATAGTCCATATTAAACATGAGTGTCTTAAAAGGCTATACATGCATGTCAAGGATCTAATAATCATGGCATTTTCAAAATAATCTATAAACATCAAACATGCTATAAACAATGAACATAGAAAGCATGCAAATATAAACGGGAGTTAGAGATCGATACCAAAACCGATGAAAGCACCTCTCTATGTCTCCAAAACAAGGTGGTCCTCCCACCAAACATCCCTTGAAAGTGATGCATCCAAATAGTCCTCATGAAGCTCGGAACGCATCCACTCTAAGGTACCTATACTCTCACGTCATGTGAGAGCCCACACCTACATCATAAATAAGAGGGGTGGTCTTTGGTACCCACATCTTTTTGGGTCCATGGGGGTTAGCACCTTCTCTAACCCAAACAAAATTATTTGCTAAATTTAAATCATGTATTCTGTCATAGCAAAATTTAGCAAGGTGGCCCTTACGTCCACAATGTGTACAAGTGTACACATGAGCATACATAGTGTGATGGTGTCCGTGAGGAGCATGTGTATTCCGTGTATGGTGTGCATGTAAAGATGGAACTTGTTTCTTTCGAAACAAAGATTCCAAACGTGTATGACCCACTACACATTGGCTCAAAGTGGAGCCTAAACAATCAACACTCTTCTTTAACAAACAAATATCATCATTAATCCTAGAAGAAGTACATGCAATGGGTGATCTAGATGAAATTACCCTAGCAAGGCAAACATGGGAAACAATCTCATTTTTCAAAGATTTATTTTTATTTAAACAAATTTCTAACTCTTTTGAAATAAAATCAATTTCTCTTTTTAAAGAATCATTTTATTTTAAAACAAAATCAATTTTTGAAGTTAGAACTTTATTTTTCTTCAAAACATCACAATCATTTTTATTCTTCAAAAATTCATTTTCTTTTAGTGCAAGTTCATGTTGAGATTTCAATGAATCCCTTTCATTAGAAATCTCCACTTTCTCTTGCAAAATCATGTCAAGCCTAGAAATCAAATTTTTATTTTCATTATTAATGCCTAGACTTTTCTTTTTCAAAATCTTATATTTTTCAATTAATTTTTCACAAACAATAGATAGTTCTTCATTGAAAGCATGGGCATCAACAAATTCATCACATGAAGAACTAGAATCAAAACTATCTAGTTGAGTTTCCGATTGTACCTCAAGGGAGTCATTCCCTTGGACCATATAGCATTGAGAGTCAGATTCTCCACTAGTCTCCTCCGGTTGGATAGGCAATTGAAGCTTGGAGGTGGTGGTGGTTGTCAACTTGTTCCACACTGCAAAGGCGGAATCAAGATTAGAAACATGCAAAAGATATTCTTTAGGTAGCGTGCTTCTAATGGCCTCAAGGGCTTGTGCATTGACCCCTATATGCTTGCTATCACTAAGGTAGGATTCCTTGGTAATGGCAAGGTGAACTTTATATCCTAGGGTTTGTAAATAGATGGACATCTTAGTCTTCCAAACAATGATGTTGGAAGGGTCAAACATAGGTGGGGTCATGAAGTCCATGGGTCCAAACTATATGTGTGCAAGCAAACAAATGTGCAAATGCGAATGGTAGATTAACAAAACAAGGATCTCACTCCTAGGATGTTAAGCCTAAGTATCAGGAGCGTAGGCTCTGATACCAATTGTAAATCACCTAGAGGGGGTGAATAGGTGATAATGCTAATCTAGAAACTAAATGCGGAAGCTAAAAAAATTTGCACAAACTTAATACAACCAACAAGTGTAGCCGAATTTCCCATGAAGGGCTCTGAACTAACTCCTCTTGATTCCCCTAGATAAGGGTTGAGGTGCTATATGAGGCTCTTGTGGTTAAGTATAAGTAAGGCACACAAACAACCAAGCATATAAGATATAGGCAATATGAATAATGCAAGGCACAAATGCAAGCAATAAGATATGAATGAATGAATGATGCTTTGCACAAATAAAGGAGAGAGAGTTAGAGAGACAATGGATCAAACGCAAACACAAAGATATATTTCGAGGTTCGAGCCCCTAGCTCTACGTCCTCGCCTTCACCGAGAAAGATTTCCAATCCACTATCTTGTCCACCGAGGACTCCCACCGAGGGAACCTCCACCGAGGAGGATTTGTTACAACACAAGGAGTACCGAACTCCTCTCTCAAACACCGCCTCACAACCGAGGGGTAGGCCTGTAGCCAAACAACAACCAATCACCTCTACCGAAGAGGGATACACAAACCAACTCCACCTCTCACTAGAGGGAGCAAACCACAATCTCAACCTCTACCAAAGAGGGAGCAAACCAATCACCCGATCAACCTCTACAAAAGAGGGATACAATAAAACAAGGGTGTTTACAACTTGGAGGCTTAATCAACCTCAAACGCTTTCCTTTTTCCACAAAATAAAGATCCTAATAGAATAGGATAGAAGATATAGCTCAAGTGGAAATCAAGGTGTATTTGGAAATCAAATAACAAAGAAAAATCCTTGGGAAAACACTTGCAATATGATAGAAATGAAGATCTAAGGCAATATCCCAAAAACCTATTTTTCTTTGATTTTCCAAAACCCTTAAAAACAATAAAGATGAAATCTTTAAGCTCTTAAACACTTTTGAAAACTTGTTTTTAAAACCAGAGAATGGGGAAATTTTTGCTCTAAAAAATCTTGTGAAAATCCCTAAAGAGATGGGGTATTTATAGCCCCAAAAAAAAACTAGCCGTTAGGCTGATCTGTCAGCCTGACAGGCTTGCGGTCGACCGCCAACGGTCAAAAATATGACCGTTGGGCAAACCGGTCGACCGCCCAGATACAGAGAGCAGAGCTCTCTGGTATGGTCGACCGCCCGGTCGACCGGCCCACTGTGCCAGCAAACGTGCACAGGTCTGTGCACGTCGGTCGACCGCCCGGTCGACCGGATCCTGGCTCGGTCGATCTTGCCGTCGACCGACCTGGCCTGTCAGTACAGTTCTCGGTCAGAAACTGGGGTTAAAAATAATTTAAAAAATTCTTCTATCTCTTCTAAAAATCCCCAAAAATAGTTTTAACATTTTGTATTGAAATACAAACTTGTGATAAAAATTTCAAGACAAATATCAACCATTTGAACTCTTTTTGTGTCCTGCAAATTTTATCAAAAACCAAATCTTGTATTTTATCAAACCTTGATTTTTCAATACATGAATAGGAAAGTCAAAATAAGTTTGTTTAAGATATGAAGCATGTATGTATATTGAACACATCTAATATACATAAAAACCATTTAAACTTGTTTTGATCAACTATTCATGAAAACAAATATTGGTTAAGCCAAAAACGAAAAACCAATATCCAAACATAAAACGTGTGTGTTGTGCACTTGAGCATATCAACTATCTAATCTTTACACATGGATCTAAAACACACTAAACTAAACTAGGATACCTAAGCCTTCTTGACGATCTTCCATCTTCAAGTCGACTCGATCCCAAACCGTGATCCACTGAGTGCAAAGGTATGATCTTGATGCTCGGGCACTGGAATCACCAAGTGAAGGCTTCCAAACTCCTCTTTTTGAAGCAATCACCAACTAATATCTTGTTACATGATCTGAAACTAAAATCACAAGATTATTAGTAAACATAACTACATGAGTTAATCATCATCAAAACTAGAGAGGAAGGCCTTCGGGCCAACAGATTCTAGGAATGTCTCCTTATAGGCTAGTCTATGGTAAACCTTGTCACTTGCCCGTTGAGTTAGAGCACCGAGCCTTATGGGCAATCAAGCAGTTGAATTTCGACTTGACTAAGGCCGGTGACCTTCGAAAATTACAAATTTCCAAATTAGAGGAATTGAGAAATGAGGCCTATGAAAATGCTAGGATCACTAAAGATATAGTCAAGATTTTTCATGATAAACACATTATAAGAAAAACCTTTGTCCCTGGACAAAAAGTCTTACTGTATAATTCTAGACTTCATCTTTTTCCAGGAAAATTGAAATCAAGATGGACTGGGCCATTCGTTGTAAAAACCGTGTTTCCACACGGTGCAGTTGAGATCAGTGACACCAAGAATGGAAATGACTTTAAGGTAAATGGTCAACGCCTTAAACCTTTCTTGGAATCGGTGCTGGTAAATGAAACGGCTATGGGTCTTTTTGACCCAGTGTATCAATAACTTTCCTCTTTTCCATTTTATTTCAATCATTTATACATTTCTTTCATACACTGGGGACAATGCATGAGATAAGTGTGGGGGAGGGTTCTAACAAGACAAATATATATATAAAAAAATTAAATAAAAAACAAAAAAAGAGAAATATATATATAAAAAAAAACTTTTTGAAAGGTTAGAACAATATTTTGATATATTTTTTGTAAGAAATTAAGTCAATTTTAAGGAATAGGAAAATCATAATTAGGATTTCTTACACTTGGTCAAAATAAGATAACTTGTTTGATTTTTAGGGTTAGGAAGAAAATTTGTGAAAGCAATTTAGTCATAATATTTACCTTGATGAAATATGCACACTAAATACACTTACACACTTAGGGTTTAAAAACAGAGACTCTTATGCCTTATAAAAATATTATATATATATATATATATATATATATATATATATATATATATATATATATATAAAAATCTAATTATTGATTAGCTAGGTGCTTTGGCCTAAGAAAGCCTTGGTATTTATGCAAAAGATAATTAGATAAGTTTGAAAAAAAATGTGTATATATATCAATCCTCTGATAAAGCTGGGTATTTCTGTCTCATGAAGCATAAGTATTCACGCCTAAAAGGGGTACATCTTATAAATAAAAACCTTGGTTTCGTGGCCTTATCTGCTCAAGTGTTTAAGTCCTTAGGGTGTTTTCTCTCCTGGTGCCCTAAAACTGTCCGGTTTGGGTGTCACCGACTGAAGGCTCGTTATATGGGCAGATTAGAAAGCCTAATGAAATTGAGGAATAAATTTCACCAAAAATAAATATAGATAAGGCGTAGGAGTTAATGTTAAAGAACCCTAAGTTAACTTCACAGTCACGATGGTGCATACGACTTAGGGTAAATTAATAGACCACATGAGAAGTACAATTTGACTCCTTACTTTAATTGATGACATGTTTTTGAATAAAGACTGAGTTTCGGAATAAAAAATTTTATATTCCTATAACTTATAGATTACTTAAAGCCTTATAAATATACTTCAAATATTTTCTCCTTTAAAAATGCTTTTCGAAAATACTAACTTTTTTCTCTTTCTTTGTAACGCCCCGATTCCACGGATACGGGGACGTCACTGCGACGTATATACGTAGGTCAGAGAGTGCCCCCACGTATATACGCTAAGCATAAAAGTACAGGCAAGAAAGGATCAGAGTGCAACACAAAGCGTGGTATACACACATATGCCAACGAAAAGGTACAATACAAAGTCATCACAGTATGATAAACATTACATATTACATATGTCTTATCATAACAAGTCCAAAAGTCAAGTATACAATAAGAAGACAAAATGCTCACGAGTAGGATGAAGTTCCCGTGAGTCAAAAGGAGCCTGACACAAGGATCTGGAACTAGGCCGCCTGCTCAAAAGGAAAGCTCGATCTATGGTGGATAACTCCACTTCAATCCAGCTTCAGAATCTGAATGTGCAAATCCAAGGAATCAAGACATACAACAGTAAATGAACTACAGCCAAGTGGCTAAGAAACATGAATAGGGATTAGAACACAAGTATAGTATGTAAGGACGGATATAACATAATCATAATACGGAAAATACAAGTAAAACTGATTACAAGCAAAAGTGATTGTATATACTTAGGTCACGGTCCCATGAGACTAGTACATCGAAGGAATAATCCAAACAAGGAAACCCTCATCTATATACCTCTATCTCATGCCACAGTAATCCAAGCATATAGAATCAGAGTTGCAAATCATACTATAATCATAACGAGAATACATAACAAGAAGACATGAATCATAATGAGAAAGACGTAATCCAATAACCGGAATCATCACTGGAATCACGACAAGTAAATAAGAGTCGTAACAGGAACTAAGACAAGAATCATAGCTGGTACACATAACGGTAACTATAACAGGGAACATAACTGACATCTATTATTATTATTACTCGCCTAACCCATATATCTAGGTATGTGTCTCGGTATCGATCCCAACTCACATACATCCATATATAAGCTATTCGAGGTTTGTTAACGGAAGTAGATGGAGAACTGATATCACCTCTTATAGTGGCACTCATACACCGGGGACCAGTTTAGTGGCCCAACGGTTCCCACCACCTGGGACCGGTTTGGAGGCCCAAAGTCCCCCTATAGGTAATCGTGTGGGCCCTAAGTCCCACTACAACTTTCCGCCGCATATATCATATCCATCACTATAAGCAAGGTATCATTCCGGCATCCATCACTTCCTCCCATACCCACACAAGTTGTAGCTTATTAACATAATTATCAGGTTACGGGAATAAATAATTATAACAGTAATAGCCCTACAGATTCAAGAGGTGGCCCCACCGTGTATGGTGTGGCACTTTGTTCTGAGGGAGTGGATTCTAGAGGTGGCCCCCACCGAGTATGGTGTGGCACTTAGTTCCATAAAATAAGGCAGGGTTCCCGTAAACAAGATAATCATAAGGTCAAGTGTATCATGCTTGGTTTTAAAGGATAGCATGACAAGGTGGTGATATATCACAAGCAATAAAACATAACAATAGATTGATAATAGGCCGGGTCAGTCAAGACATAACAAGAGGTCTAGTAAAGTGGTGGCATGTCAGGTGATATACATGTGTTAAAGGAAAACATGTACTGACGTGTCTGGATCATAGCAAGGCAAGAGGAAACATAGAAGTAAACAGGGTTCACGACCTCGAAGGGTCTGCCACGCATGGTATAAAATAAAGAAGCAATAATATCACGGCAAGGTACAAGTATAAGAATGAAACAAGCAATTACAGGGCAATACATAAACATAGAATTATGGAGTAACTAGAAGTAATATACACCAAGTAACGAGTCATGAAGCACTGTATACAAATACCTGAACCAAGCATAAGATCCAAAGTTTAGATAGGAATCAACTATAACAAGCAGACAAAGTTAGTCGACTAGGTCAAGAGAGTAGTCGACTAATAGAAGGGTTAGTCGACTAACAGTACGGTACAGTCGACTAAAACTGTGTAACAGAGAGTTGGGTTTCTGATTCAGGAAATGTTAGTCGACTAGGGTCAAGGGAGTAGTCGACTAATAGAAGGGTCAAGTCGACTAACAGATACTTAAGTCGACTAGGGCTGTGATACAGAAAGTTGGGGTTTTCTGGTTCAGGAAGGGTTAGTCGACTAGGTGGATTCAGGAGTCGACTAATAGTGATTTCCAGAGAGTTGAGATTTGTTTCCAGGGAAGATTAGTCGACTAATATTTGGGGTAAGTCGACTAATACTGTGTTTTCCAGAAAAGTTAAGTTTCAGCTAAGTGTTCTAGTCGACTAGCTCCTAGGTTAAGTCGACTAATAGTGGTCGGGGAGCAGTTTACAGAACAGAACATGGGGTTGTTCTTGATGGTAAAAATGTGATTTTTATGACATGTGAGCACAAGATATGGGGATACATGTATACTAGGAATGGAACATGTCTTGGTGAGTAAAGATACTCACTAGGAAAGGCTTGATTGAAGTTCTACGAGTCCGGGAAGAGGGTGGTCGACGAATAGCTCCCAAGCGATCCTTGGCGACGAAGAAGGCTACGATCCGAGCTCCAAATCAGAAGCTTGAGCTAGTGGTGGAGATCTTGGAGCTAGGGTTTAGGTTGAGGTGAAGGAGAGACTTGGAGATGGTTTTCTCTTTTGTTTGAAGTGGAGAAGAAAATGGAGTGAAGTGTAAAGGGAAAATATATATATGATTGGGATTTTGTATAGGGAGTGAAATTAGGATAGGAGGAAGGGGTGTTCTTGCAAAAGAGGAGGAGGTGATGTGCCCCTCACCTTGGCCACTTGGCCGGCCATGGGGGGAGAGAGAGAGAAGTGCATTTAATGGGGTAGGTGGGAGTTGGTGAAATAAGAAAAGGAATTTAGAATTTTGGAAAGGGTTTTGGAATTTGGAAAATTGGAAAAATCCATTTGTCTTGGAGAAAAGGAAAGGAAAATAGAAAAAGGAAAAGGAAAAGAATTAATAAAGAGAAGATATTTTCTCTTGGACTCAAGATGAAACTGATGAAAAGACTGATACCTGGGTTAAAGTCAAAGATGTGGAAATCAATTCGGAAAATGCCGGAATCGTCCGAAATTCAAGTATCTCGGATCGACTCGAAATAATTATCAAAAATCAATAATAATATATAAAGACCAATAGTGAAATCCGTTTGAAGAAATACTTTATAGTTTTAAAACTAAAAATCCCGGAATCAGTTACCTACCGACTCCGTTGGAACTTTCATAAAATCCTAAAATTCTCAGAAAAAGAATGTAAATAAGAAATATGATTCTAAGTAATTATGTCTAAAGGATCATCATGAAATTCCAAACAATTTGAGAATTAAAAATCCAGGAATCGGTCAGCGGTACTGGCCGACACCGGTTTTGAAGAAATTCAATTTAATCACAGAAAATTCCAGAAAATCATAGAAAATCCAAAATATTGGAAAATGATGTTTAAAACTAAAATCGGTTGAATCGGATAACCAGAATGTCTAAAACAAGTAAAACCCTGAGATCGAGTCCCCGGCTCAGACAAAGGCTGACTCCGAGTTCACCGATCCAAATTCAAGGCAAAACAATCATATAAGGAATTCATAATACAGAATAAATACAGGAAACAAATCGAAAAAATACGATCGAAAATCTGAATACGCAACTAAGTACGTATTCCGGGAACGGGGTATTACAATCCACCCACCTTACAAAATTGCGTCCTCGCAATTTCATTAAGGGGTGAAATGAACACAAAGGGACAAGGGCACGAATAAAGGCTTCATAAAACCAAAACAGGGGATAGGATGAATACAGGAAGGACCAGAATGAACAATGATAAGATGACAAAAGAAATATTAAGAAAGATAATCAACTCAAATACAAGAAATGGGGTAGTGGTTACCATGACGTCCTCAGGGCTCCTGGTCTGGATACTGGTCTTCCCACTCTGCTGCATCATCTGAGGCCTCTGCTGCCATGATGTGAACTTGTCCTCTCCTCTGATCTGCTCTCGGTCTCATTCCCCTATACTGATGATCATACCGTTGGGGTGGAAGTGGAACTCTTCGATCAACAGGTTCAGGGTTCCTCCTCAGTGGCGGCGCTGGAAGTGCTGGAGCTGGACGTGCTGGAGCTGGAAGAGCCGGTCTGACTGGTGCCACATGTCCAAACTTCCTGTGTGGGCAATCCCTTAGCATATGTCTCCCTGACCCACATACTAAACATAATCCCTTGGCCGCTCGACAATCTCTCTTAAAATGTCCGGGCCTGTGGCAGAAATTGCATGTGATCTGAGGAAGATGAGTTTGGAATGGTCTCTTCATCATCGGGCCCTGGGTTGCCCTATCCGCATCCTCCTCATCCATCAACTCAAAAGGCCTCTTCTTGGCTTGGCTCTTCATCTGATTCTCCTTCTTCTTCTCCAGTCCACGCTCTACTTCTCGAGCTATGGTGAGAACCTCTGAATATGTCTTCAGCTGTTGGGGCATCAAGAATACTTGTAGGTCCATCTGTAATCCCTGCTGAAATCTGCTTGCCCGCTTCTCTTCATCCGTCACCATATACGGGGCAAAGCGGCTCAATCTGAGAAACTCCGCGGCATACTCATCCACGGACTTGTTCCCTTGCTGAAGTCTGATGAATTGCTCTTCCATGTCCTTCTGAGCAGTGGCAGGGAAGAATCTGCTGTAGAAACTCTTGGAGAACGTGTCCCAAGTGACAGGCTTCTCCAATCTGGCCTCCTCTGCTAGCCACCAAGTCCTGGCTATATCCTTCAATTGAATCTTGGCAACCTCCACTTGGTTCTCCTTTGGTACCCTGGCTGCATTTAGCAGATCTGTGGTATCCGTCAACCATTGTTCAGCATCCAATGGTTTCTCTCCTCCTGTAAATATGGCTGGCTACAGTCTCCTGAAATCTGATATGTTCCCCGGCCTCTGTTCCTTAGGTGCTGCTATCTCTTGCCGGAGAAGCTCGGTCTGCTGCTGCTGGTTCTCCATCATCATCTGGATAACCCTCAATATATCGACATTCTCCCCCGCTGCTCCATTCGATGCTGATCCAGAGTTGCTGCGACCCGATCTCCTCTCCATCGATACTAGGTATGGATAGACTGGAAGGAGCTGGAAAATGGAATGGAAGGACTTCAGGATACGAAAGAAGAAATCAAGGAGGACTAGACGTAGAATCAAGAAGGACTAGATGACTTGGTACATTGTAGTTGGCATTAGCAAATTACTAGAATTTGCCGCTTGATTGTACTATAGGTGGGAGAGCCTAAGCTCTGATACCAACCTGTAACGCCCCGATTCCATGGATACGGGGACGTCACTGCGACGTATATACGTAGGTCAGAGAGTGCCCCCACGTATATACGCTAAGCATAAAAGTACAGGCAAGAAAGGATCAGAGTGCAACACAAAGCGTGGTATACACACATATGCCAACGAAAAGGTACAATACAAAGTCATCACAGTATGATAAACATTACATATTACATATATCTTATCATAACAAGTCCAAAAGTCAAGTATACAATAAGAAGACAAAATGCTCACGAGTAGGATGAAGTTCCCGTGAGTCAAAAGGAGCCTGACACAAGGATCTGGAACTAGGCCGCCTGCTCAAAAGGAAAGCTCGATCTATGGTGGATAACTCCACTTCAATCCAGCTTCAGAATCTGAATGTGCAAATCTAAGGAATCAAGACATACAACAGTAAATGAACTACAGCCAAGTGGCTAAGAAACATGAATAGGGATTAGAACACAAGTATAGTATGTAAGGACGGATATAACATAATCATAATACGGAAAATACAAGTAAAACTGATTACAAGCAAAAGTGATTGTATATACTTAGGTCACGGTCCCATGAGACTAGTACATCGAAGGAATAATCCAAATAAGGAAACCCTCATCTATATACCTCTATCTCATGCCACAGTAATCCAAGCATATAGAATCAGAGTTGCAAATCATACTATAATCATAACGAGAATACATAACAAGAAGACATGAATCATAATGAGAAAGACGTAATCCAATAACCGGAATCATCACTGGAATCACGACAAGTAAATAAGAGTCGTAACAGGAACTAAGACAAGAATCATAGCTGGTACACATAACGGTAACTATAACAGGGAACATAACTGACATCTATTATTATTATTACTCGCCTAACCCATATATCTAGGTATGTGTCTCGGTATCGATCCCAACTCACATACATCCATATATAAGCTATTCGAGGTTTGTTAACGGAAGTAGATGGAGAACTGATATCACCTCTTATAGTGGCACTCATACACCGGGGACCAGTTTAGTGGCCCAACGGTTCCCACCACCTGGGACCGGTTTGGAGGCCCAAAGTCCCCCTATAGGTAATCGTGTGGGCCCTAAGTCCCACTACAACTTTCCGCCGCATATATCATATCCATCACTATAAGCAAGGTATCATTCCGGCATCCATCACTTCCTCCCATACCCACACAAGTTGTAGCTTATTAACATAATTATCAGGTTACGGGAATAAATAATTATAACAGTAATAGCCCTACAGATTCAAGAGGTGGCCCCCACCGTGTATGGTGTGGCACTTTGTTCTGAGGGAGTGGATTCTAGAGGTGGCCCCCACCGAGTATGGTGTGGCACTTAGTTCCATAAAATAAGGCAGGGTTCCCGTAAACAAGATAATCATAAGGTCAAGTGTATCATGCTTGGTTTTAAAGGATAGCATGACAAGGTGGTGATATATCACAAGCAATAAAACATAACAATAGATTGATAATAGGCCGGGTCAGTCAAGACATAACAAGAGGTCTAGTAAAGTGGTGGCATGTCAGGTGATATACATGTGTTAAAGGAAAACATGTACTTGAAATACACCTAGAGGGGGGGTGAATAGGTGTAATTGCTAATCTAATGCTCTTTTTAAATTTTACTTAAGTGAGTGATGCAACGATCTCTCAAAACACGACTAAGAGCCGAATACCCCTTGCGAGGTTCTGAACTCCTTCCTCCCAATTCCCCTTAAATGGGTTAGAGGTGCGCAATGCAACCGTGTTGTATTGAGGTGTGATCGAACAATTCCAAGTATGAAATGCGATGATGAAATGCACACAAGTAATATAGCAAGAAAAGTAAACAAGTAAGGATTGCACAAATAAGATGTTAGTTCTCAAGCAATAAATTGAAAGCAAGTAAAGCAAGAGAGAATTAGGCAAGATGACACAAAAGCAATCGCAAACAAAGTGATTTGTTTCGAGGTTCGAGCCCGTAGCTCTAGTCCCCGCCTTCACCTCCGTGAAGGGTTTCCACTATCCCCTTAGGATCCCGTACAAGTTAGGCCTCCAAAGACCTCAAGCCCGTAGCTTCACCTTACAAAGAAATTCCCCTTAGGAACTTGTCTCCACAAGAACAAAGGATTACAAATTTGTGATCTCAACTAGACCACAACACTCTTTCTCTTTTACAAACACTCTCACACTTTTACAACTTCACCTATAGAAGGAATATGAAATTTTTGGCTCTATGAAGTGTGGTGAGAAAAGCTTCAGTTGTAGAGTGATATTAGAGATCAAACAACAACTGAAAAACCAATTTTGAAAGAATGGAAATGAAAGCTTTAAACTATTTTTCTCTTTCTCTTGAAAACTATAAAAACTTGTATTTTTCTTGGTAAATAACTAAGGCCTATTTCCCACTATTTATAGGGAGAGAATAGGTTAAAAACTCTGATTTTTCCAGCTAATATCACCTGCAAAAGCACCCCAACAACCCTCTAAAAAGTCTGTTAAAACAGAAAATAAAACAGTTTTTCAGAACAGCCCAAAGAGGAAAGAGCCGTTGGAGGTGTTGCAGGCCTACCGGTCGACTGCCGGTCGACCGGGACCCTGCTGGCAAAAGAGCCGTTATGGCTCCGGTCGACTGCCGGTCGACCGATCTCAAGAAAGGAAACACAGTTTCCTTCTACCGGTCGACCGACCCAGTCGACCGGAAAGATACAGAGAGCAAACATCTATTTACCGGTCGACCGATATGTAGGTCGGTCGACCGACAGACATGCACAGCCTGTGCATGTCTGGACACAGCAGCCGGTCGACTGGGCCGGTCGACCGGTCTGCCTGGAAAACTGTTTTTCTGGGCAGATTTTAAGATAGAAAATTTTGTATAAAATCTTTAAAAATCTGAAGCTAAGTTTTATGCTGAAAATAGTTTATATACATGTATTTAAACAAGTTTTTGAAGATGTAAAGCTTTGGGTACATGTATGTATAAACTAAGGCATAAACCTAGAAATAAATATTTTGAAAACATAGAAACATACAAAACAAATGTGTGTGCAAATCCTAGAGCCAAATTTCACATATTCTATCTTTACAAAACTAAACTTACAAACTACAATGGTCTTCAAGACTTCAACTTGAGCTATCTTCTCTTGATCTTCAATATTGCACTTTGAGCCCAATTTGACTTGTCTTGAGTCCAATGTACCTTCCTTTAGGGAAGAATCCATCTCTTTAATATATAAACCTGAAACACACTTAAACAACAATTTATATTAGTACCAATAACTAATATGTTTTGTAATCATCAAAATACACTAAACATGGGTTGATTGTAACCTTGGGCCAACAATCTCCCCCTTTTTGATGATGACAAAACATATGAGTTATTAAACAAATAAAAGAAGAAAGAGCTTGGAAAGCTCCCCCTTAAACAATGCTATGTATTTAACATGAATATGAACACTATGTAAACATACATAAAGCATTGAAAAATATCATCACCAAAAAAAAAAAAAAAACTATCATAAGGAATAACAAAATTTAAAACAAACCACATATATTTTCTCCCAAAACTAATATATATTTATATTTCTCCCCCTTTTTGTCATACATCAAAAAGGGTTAAAAAAAATTTTAAGACAAAACAAAACAAACATATTAGAAACCAAAACAAAACAAACTAAGATATTTTAAGTATCAATCTTACATACATTCAATTCACCACAAATAAATGAAAATCTTGCATAATCTAAAGGTTTTGTGAAAACATCTGCAAGTTGAAAATCTGTGGAAACAAAATCAATATCTATGTCACCTTTTTCAAAGTGATCTCTAAGAAAATGATATCTAATGTCTATATGTTTGGTTTTACTATGTTGATTAGCATTTTTGGTCATGTGAATAGCACTAGTATTATCACAATAAATCTTAACATGATCAAAATGTAAATCAAAATCGAGAAGAGTATGTTTCATCCAAAGTACTTGTGCACAACAAGCTCCGGCTGCTACATACTCCGCCTCGGCGGTTGAAAGGGCTACACTATTTTGCTTTTTGGAAGACCAAGACACAAGACAATTGCCCAAGAATTGGCAAGTGCCACTTGTGCTCTTCCTATCTACCCTACAACCGGCATAGTCGGCATCCGAATAACTAGTCATAGTAAATTGGTTAGTTTTCGGATACCACAAACCTAAATCAATTGTGCCCTTAAGATACCTAATTATGCGTTTTACCGCTATTAAGTGTGATTCCTTAGGACATGATTGAAAACGTGCACATAAACATACGGAAAACATTATATCCGGCCTACTAGCCGTAAGATAGAGTAAACTACCAATCATGCTACGAAATAATTTAATGTCTACATCCTTACCTTGTTCGTCTTTGTCAAGTTTCGTAGTGGTTGCCATGGGAGTCTTTGCTACTTTGGATCCTTCAAGCCCGAACCTCTTGATGAGTTCTTTGGTATACTTGGCTTGGTTGATGAATGTCCCATCACTACGTTGCTTGATTTGAAGTCCAAGGAAGAAGTTGAGCTCCCCCATCATAGACATCTCAAATTCCTTTTTCATGCATGATTCAAAATTCTTGCAAAGTGAAACATTAGTAGATCCAAAAATAATGTCATCAACATAAATTTGAACTATGAGGATATCTTGATCTATATGTTTGGTAAATAATGTTTTATCAACTTTTCCTTTCTTAAAATCATTTGAAATCAAAAATGAAGACAATCTTTCATACCAAGCCCTAGGGGCTTGTTTTAAACCATATAGTGCTTTATCTAATTTATAAACATAATTAGGGTGTGTAGGATCAACAAACCCGGGGGGTTGTTCAACATACACCTCCTCATCAATATAACCATTAAGAAAAGCACTCTTTACATCCATTTGAAATAACTTAAAATCTTTAAATGAGGCATATGCTAAGGTCATCCGTATGGCTTCGAGCCGTGCTACGGGTGCAAAGGTTTCTTCAAAATCGATTCCTTCGATTTGAGTGTAACCTTGGGCAACTAACCTAGCCTTGTTTCTAACTACATTACCCGATTCATCCAACTTGTTCTTAAAGATCCATTTAGTGCCAATAGTTGGTCTATCTTGGGGCCTAGGAACAAGGTGCCAAACTTGATTGCGCTCAAATTGATTGAGCTCCTCTTGCATTGCAAGCAACCAATATGAATCGGCCTCGGCCTCGAGGACATTTTTAGGTTCTATGTGTGAAATAAAAGCAAAATTACCACAAAAATCTTGAATCTTAGAGCGAGTGGTTACCCCTTTTGATACTTCACCTATGACGAGGTCCTTGGGATGATGAGGATTGAATCTCCAATCCTTTGGTAGTGGTTGAGAGGGCTCCTCTTCATTTGCTCGATGTTCATTTCCTTGAGCCTCTTCCACTTTGGCTTCACTTCCATCACCATCCTTTGGCTTGTCTCCCATGGTAGAAGCATCCTCCAAGGTCACTTTCTCCAAGCCTTCATCTAAAGCATCAATTTCTACACAATTCTTAACAAACTTGTTAGATTCCTTAAATTTAATATGAATAGATTCCTCAATAGTCAAAGTTGACCTATTGAAGACTCTATAAGCCTTACTAGTATTTGAGTAACCTACAAAAATAGCCTCATATGCTTTTGCATCAAATTTTCCCAAATTAATATTTGTATTTAAAACAAAACATTTGCAACCAAACACTTTGAAATAAGAAACATTGGGTTTTCTAGAAAAATACATCTCATAAGAAGTCTTAGTAGTATTTTTACATAGGAAAACACGATTTGCAATGTAACATGAAGTATGAACGGCCTCGGCCCACAAATAATGTGGTAGACCATATTCATTTAACATTGTCCTAGCCATCTCTTGTAAAGTACGATTTTTCCGCTCAACTACTCCATTTTGTTGTGGAGTTCTAGGACAAGAAAGTTCATGTTTTATTCCATGTTCCTCACAAAAAGTGGTAAAGGGAAGGTTAATGAACTCACCTCCTCTATCACTTCTTATTTTAATTATTGAGGAGTCATTTTCCTTTTCAACTCTTTTCTTAAAGACTTGAAAATGTGAAAAGGTTTGACTTTTGTGTTCAAGAAAATAAACCCAAGTAAAACGCGAAAAATCATCTACTAAAACATAAGCAAATCTACTCCCACTTAAACTTTTGGTTTGAGTTGGGCCAAATAAGTCCATGTGGATTAGCTCTAATGGACGTGATGACATGATATCCTTAATTGATTTGAATGAGGACTTAGTTTGTTTCCCAAATTGACATGCGTCACAAACTCGGTCCTTTTCAAAGTTCAATGAAGGAATACCCTTCACCATTTCCTTAGAGTTAAGCCTAGAAATATGGTCAAATGAAACGTGGCCTAATCTCCTATGCCATAACCAAGAGTCGTCATCGAGGGCTTTCAAACAAGTTATATTACAAGACATATTTAGCATATCAATCATATAAACATTGCTTTCACGAAAACCGGAAAATACACAAACATTAGAAGTTCTATCAATCACTTTACAAGAAACATTATCAAAAACAACATCAAAACCTTTATCACAAAGTTGACTAACACTCAAGAGATTATGCTTGAGGCCATCAACTAAAACCACATTTTCAATTAAAGGAGAGGTGCCAAGTTTTACATTACCAATACCGATGATTTTACCCTTGGCGTCATCTCCGAAGGTGACGGTGCCACCTTCATGATATCTTGATAGGGTTGCAAAGTTGTTGATGTCCCAAGTCATGTGCCTTGAGCAACCGCTATCAAGATATCCTAAACCTCTACGTCTTTGAGCTTTGGAAAGTACCTACATCATTTAAAACAATTGTTGACTTTGGTACCCAAACTTTCTTGGGTCCTTGAAAGTTAGTGTTACGAACCCAAACATTATGATGTGATGCACTTAGTCTATCATAACAAAAATTAGCTAAGTGTCCTTTCCGTCCACAATGTGAACATGAGTACACTTTTCTATACATGAATGCATGGTGTGTGTGTGAAGTGTGAGCATGCTTTGGGGATTTACCATGATGCATAGGTTGTGTAGCATGTACATGAGTATGAGCATGAGCATGATGAATATTTTTCTTAGGAGCTTGTTTCTTAGGAAACATATTCTCCATCTTCTTCTTATCAAATTCACTACACTTTTTCAAAACAACATCTAATGAGTCTAATCTTTCCTTAAGCATGGCAATCTCATTAGAGTCTACAAATGGGGTCTTTCCTTTACAAGCAATCTTGTATTTTTCAAAATCATTTTTAGTGGAAACTAAAGAAGAATGCAAGTCATTATTTTCTTTAGAAAGATTTAACACTTGAATATTCAAAGATTCATTATCCTTTTTCATTTTCAAGTACTTTTTCTTCATGAAGTCATAATTTTGAGAAAGTTCTACAAATGCTTCTCCTAGCTCATCCATGGATAAATCATCATCAAGAAGAGTTGAGGGGGTTACCTTGCTTGTGCTTTCATTTGCCATGAAGCACATATTGGCGGTGTCGATCTCCTCCTCGGATTCACTTTCGTCATCCCATGTTGCTTTCATAGCCTTCTTCTTGTATGGCTTCTTGGATGAAGATGGCTTCACTTGGTCCGGACACTCCGCTACTATGTGTCCCGGCTTTTGGCAATTAAAGCAAATGATCTTCCTTTCTTCCTTGCCTCCTTGCCATCTCCTCCGTCCTTGGAACTTTGCCTTGTTGTACATCCTCCGGACGTTTTTGACTAGAAGTGAGAGCTCCTCGTCATCTTCTTCTTCATCATCTTCGTCGGAGTAAGTAGCATGACTTTTGAAGGCAATGGTCTCCTTTTGGTAGGTGCCATGTCCTCCCTTGCCTTTCTCTCCATTTCATGGGTCTTCAAGTTCCCAATGAGTCCAATGAGCTCAATCTCATCTTTATCATTGAGTTCCTTCAATGTTGTAGCTTTCACTTCCCATGATGGAGGAAGAGCCCGGATGATCTTTCTCACCCTTTGATCATTGTTGATTTCTTCACCTAGAGAAGCAAGACCATTAGTAATCTTTGTAAACTTAGTAACCATATCATCTATGGTTTCATTCTCTTGCATGCAAAAATTTTCATATTGGGACCGAAGAAGGTCTATCTTGGCCCTCTTCACTTGTGATGTCCCCTCATGTGTTACTAGCAAATGGGTCCAAATCTCATAGGCGGATTTGCAATGGATGACTCTAGCTATGTCATCATCATTGAGGGCTTGTAGGAGTGCATAATGAGCCCTAGCATTGGCATCAAACTCCTTGGTCTCAATTTCGGACCAAGTAGATTCATCACCGGGGGGTACACTAAATTGTTTAGTCACGGCCTTTGCAACTCGACTACCTAGAGATTGCAAGAAAACGGTCATCTTAACCTTCCATATGGGAAAGTTAAGTCCATCAAACTTAGGGGGTGTCTTAATACCATCGGCCATGTTTACTATGTGGAAATGAATGAAATGATTAGCAATATGAGGATCTCTCTAAGGTTGTTAAGCCAAATCCTAGAGTCCAAGCTCTGATACCAATTGAAATACACCTAGAGGGGGGGTGAATAGGTGTAATTGCTAATCTAATGCTCTTTTTAAATTTTACTTAAGTGAGTGATGCAACGATCTCTCAAAACACGACTAAGAGCCGAATACCCCTTGCGAGGTTCTGAACTCCTTCCTCCCAATTCCCCTTAAATGGGTTAGAGGTGCGCAATGCAACCGTGTTGTATTGAGGTGTGATCGAACAATTCCAAGTATGAAATGCGATGATGAAATGCACACAAGTAATATAGCAAGAAAAGTAAACAAGTAAGGATTGCACAAATAAGATGTTAGTTCTCAAGCAATAAATTGAAAGCAAGTAAAGCAAGAGAGAATTAGGCAAGATGACACAAAAGCAATCGCAAACAAAGTGATTTGTTTCGAGGTTCGAGCCCGTAGCTCTAGTCCCCGCCTTCACCTCCGTGAAGGGTTTCCACTATCCCCTTAGGATCCCGTACAAGTTAGGCCTCCAAAGACCTCAAGCCCGTAGCTTCACCTTACAAAGAAATTCCCCTTAGGAACTTGTCTCCACAAGAACAAAGGATTACAAATTTGTGATCTCAACTAGACCACAACACTCTTTCTCTTTTACAAACACTCTCACACTTTTACAACTTCACCTATAGAAGGAATATGAAATTTTTGGCTCTATGAAGTGTGGTGAGAAAAGCTTCAGTTGTAGAGTGATATTAGAGATCAAACAACAACTGAAAAACCAATTTTGAAAGAATGGAAATGAAAGCTTTAAACTATTTTTCTTTTCTCTTGAAAACTATAAAAACTTGTATTTTTCTTGGTAAATAACTAAGGCCTATTTCCCACTATTTATAGGGAGAGAATAGGTTAAAAACTCTGATTTTCCAGCTAATATCACCTGCAAAAGCACCCCAACAACCCTCTAAAAAGTCTGTTAAAACAGAAAATAAAACAGTTTTTCAGAACAGCCCAAGAGGAAAGAGCCGTTGGAGGTGTTGCAGGCCTACCGGTCGACTGCCGGTCGACCGGGACCCTGCTGGCAAAAGAGCCGTTATGGCTCCGGTCGACTGCCGGTCGACCGATCTCAAGAAAGGAAACACAGTTTCCTTCTACCGGTCGACCGACCCAGTCGACCGGAAAGATACAGAGAGCAAACATCTATTTACCGGTCGACCGATATGTAGGTCGGTCGACCGACAGACATGCACAGCCTGTGCATGTCTGGACACAGCAGCCGGTCGACTGGGCCGGTCGACCGGTCTGCCTGGAAAACTGTTTTTCTGGGCAGATTTTAAGATAGAAAATTTTGTATAAAATCTTTAAAAATCTGAAGCTAAGTTTTATGCTGAAAATAGTTTATATACATGTATTTAAACAAGTTTTTGAAGATGTAAAGCTTTGGGTACATGTATGTATAAACTAAGGCATAAACCTAGAAATAAATATTTTGAAAACATAGAAACATACAAAACAAATGTGTGTGCAAATCCTAGAGCCAAATTTCACATATTCTATCTTTACAAAACTAAACTTACAAACTACAATGGTCTTCAAGACTTCAACTTGAGCTATCTTCTCTTGATCTTCAATATTGCACTTTGAGCCCAATTTGACTTGTCTTGAGTCCAATGTACCTTCCTTTAGGGAAGAATCCATCTCTTTAATATATAAACCTGAAACACACTTAAACAACAATTTATATTAGTACCAATAACTAATATGTTTTGTAATCATCAAAATACACTAAACATGGGTTGATTGTAACCTTGGGCCAACAGTACTGACGTGTCTGGATCATAGCAAGGCAAGAGGAAACATAGAAGTAAACAGGGTTCACGACCTCGAAGGGTCTGCCACGCATGGTATAAAATAAAGAAGCAATAATATCACGGCAAGGTACAAGTATAAGAATGAAACAAGCAATTACAGGGCAATACATAAACATAGAATTATGGAGTAACTAGAAGTAATATACACCAAGTAACGAGTCATGAAGCACTGTATACAAATACCTGAACCAAGCATAAGATCCAAAGTTTAGATAGGAATCAACTATAACAATCAGACAAAGTTAGTCGACTAGGTCAAGAGAGTAGTCGACTAATAGAAGGGTTAGTCGACTAACAGTAGGGTACAGTCGACTAAAACTGTGTAACAGAGAGTTGGGTTTCTGATTCAGGAAATGTTAGTCGACTAGGGTCAAGGGAGTAGTCGACTAATAGAAGGGTCAAGTCGACTAACAGATACTTAAGTCGACTAGGGCTGTGATACAGAAAGTTGGGGTTTTCTGGTTCAGGAAGGGTTAGTCGACTAGGTGGATTCAGGAGTCGACTAATAGTGATTTCCAGAGAGTTGAGATTTGTTTCCAGGGAAGATTAGTCGACTAATATTTGGGGTAAGTCGACTAATACTGTGTTTTCCAGAAAAGTTAAGTTTCAGCTAAGTGTTCTAGTCGACTAGCTCCTAGGTTAAGTCGACTAATAGTGGTCGGGGAGCAGTTTACAGAACAGAACATGGGGGTTGTTCTTGATGGTAAAAATGTGATTTTTATGACATGTGAGCACAAGATATGGGGATACATGTATACTAGGAATGGAACATGTCTTGGTGAGTAAAGATACTCACTAGGAAAGGCTTGATTGAAGTTCTACGAGTCGGGAAGAGGGTGGTCGACGAATAGCTCCCAAGCGATCCTTGGCGACGAAGAAGGCTACGATCCGAGCTCCAAATCAGAAGCTTGAGCTAGTGGTGGAGATCTTGGAGCTAGGGTTTAGGTTGAGGTGAAGGAGAGACTTGGAGATGGTTTTCTCTTTTGTTTGAAGTGGAGAAGAAAATGGAGTGAAGTGTAAAGGGAAAATATATATATGATTGGGATTTTGTATAGGGAGTGAAATTAGGATAGGAGGAAGGGGTGTTCTTGCAAAAGAGGAGGAGGTGATGTGCCCCTCACCTTGGCCACTTGGCCGGCCATGGGGGAGAGAGAGAGAAGTGCATTTAATGGGGTAGGTGGGAGTTGGTGAAATAAGAAAAGGAATTTAGAATTTTGGAAAGGGTTTTGGAATTTGGAAAATTGGAAAAATCCATTTGTCTTGGAGAAAAGGAAAGGAAAATAGAAAAAGGAAAAGGAAAAGAATTAATAAAGAGAAGATATTTTCTCTTGGACTCAAGATGAAACTGATGAAAAGACTGATACCTGGGTTAAAGTCAAAGATGTGGAAATCAATTCGGAAAATGCCGGAATCGTCCGAAATTCAAGTATCTCGGATCGACTCGAAATAATTATCAAAAATCAATAATAATATATAAAGACCAATAGTGAAATCCGTTTGAAGAAATACTTTATAGTTTTAAAACTAAAAATCCCGGAATCAGTTACCTACCGACTCCGTTGGAACTTTCATAAAATCCTAAAATTCTCAGAAAAAGAATGTAAATAAGAAATATGATTCTAAGTAATTATGTCTAAAGGATCATCATGAAATTCCAAACAATTTGAGAATTAAAAATCCAGGAATCGGTCAGCGGTACTGGCCGACACCGGTTTTGAAGAAATTCAATTTAATCACAGAAAATTCCAGAAAATCATAGAAAATCCAAAATATTGGAAAACGATGTTTAAAACTAAAATCGGTTGAATCGGATAACCAGAATGTCTAAAACAAGTAAAACCCTGAGATCGAGTCCCCGGCTCAGACAAAGGCTGACTCCGAGTTCACCGATCCAAATTCAAGGCAAAACAATCATATAAGGAATTCATAATACAGAATAAATACAGGAAACAAATCGAAAAAATACGATCGAAAATCTGAATACGCAACTAAGTACGTATTCCGGGAACGGGGTATTACATTCTTTATGGATTTTGTGGGTGCAATCCACTGAAACCCTCACGAGACAAAACTCGTCCTCTAGGGGGTAACCTAGAGGTTTAACGGCTTATTGCACATGCTCAGTGCAATTGAATGACCTGCGAATGTGGTCTAATAATTGAATAGAATTAGTCTGATGTTTTGCTCGAGGGCGAGCAAAAGATAAGTGTGGGGGTGTGATTAGTCACATATATTGCATATACATTGTCACCTTACCATACTTTTTAGCTAATAAATCCTATTAATAAGTCTTCATCTTCTTTGTTTAATGTAGGCCCAATTGCTAAAAGAAAGGAAAGAGAAACAAGCCGGAAAGCCCACCAAATTCTAATTTAATTAAGAAGAAATTTGAAATCAAGGAATCAGGATAAAATCTTGGCATATCAGAGAGGTTGAAATTTGAAATCAAGGAATCAGGATAAAATCTTGGCATATCAGAGAGGTTGAAAACACGTTGAGAAGAATCCTCCCTGAATCAAGCGGTTGAAGCCAACAATCCAAGGCTGTTTCATTACATTCTGGAGTAGAAACGAGAAAACCAAAAGAAGATACAGGAGAATCACCAAACCAGGAGCTCCCACCAATTGGGTGTGGCCACCTGGCCACACCAGGTCGCGAAAACGCGGCCCTAGCCGCGTTTTCACGGCTATCTGGTGTCAGTTGGGGAAGCGTTTGCTCCCCCAATCTTCCCGGGATTCCCCATTCGGTTTTTCCCTATAAATACCAGTTTCAGCAGTGCAAAAGGGAGCGAAGACTAGGATTAGAATTTTGTTTATACTTTAAGGTTTAGGCTCTTTGTTAGGTAGTACAAAAGTTATATTTTTATTTTGCAATTTGTAGTTCAACACAAATATTTGTAAGAGAGAGGAACTGAGTGCTTGTACTTGAAGATTGAAGTGACATCAATACAAGAAGCGAGCTACTTTTTCTTCCACTCTTATTACGGTATGTCATGCATTATTTATTTGCTTTCTTCTTTGTTTTTCATGAGTAGCTAGATCGGTTTTCTGGGCTCACTATTGTACCTCTATTCAATTTTTCTTCTCTGCTGATTTTAATAAAAAGACCCAATGAATCATTTGCATGCCTTACTTAAAGCCTTTCTTCTTGAAAGTGTTCTTGAAGGCACATGAGGATGGGTTTAGATTTTTAAACTCGTACTTCTTTTAAGAACGTTTCTTAAACTATTTTTATTTCATACTTGCTTCTTCGCGCTTGATGATTTAACATCCGATTCAAAATGATTTCTTAAAGAAAAGAGTGAACTCTTCCAACCATCTTATGTGTTTTACTTCAAACTTTCTAAAGTCAATCTTAAGTTTTGCCTATGATCAAGTTAAGGCATTTAGGATTTCAATAGAAGAATGAACAGTTTAGTAGTGAGATAGTGAGCCCAGATTTTCTTCCTTATTATAATCAACAAAAATAATTTTTGAACTTTTTAAATCACCTTCTCTAAAACCTTCTCTAAAGTTACAATTTCTCTTTTAATCATCTCCTTCTTTTCATTCTCTTTTCACTAAAAAAACGAGCACAACTTTTTGTTATTAAATGAATCACCAAAAAGCTTTCATCGCAATCCTCCTCGTGGACACGACCCGCATAGCCACTTGCTATAGCGGTAGATTGCACTACTGTTTTAAAAGTTCTGAAATTCGGTATTTTGTGTGCAAGTTCAACCTCAATCAAATATTATACTAAGAATCAAGTTGAAATCTGTTTCTAAAAATTCTTTATGATTTTTAAATTAAAAATCCTGGAATCGACAGCCGATACTGGTCGACACCAAATCTGGTCGAAATCTACTAAATTCTGAAATTCTCTGAAAAATGTATTAAGATAGTAAATATTATTTTAATAAAATATATGAAAGCAGTTTCTAAAAATTTGACTCCATTTATAAATTAAAAATCTAAGAATAAACCAGCAGTACCGATTAATCCCAATTTTAGGGTTTTTATAAAAATAATTCTAAAAAACTCTGAAAAATCATGAAAATTCTAATGTATTAAAAAACAGTATTTGAAACTAAAATCGGTCAAATTTGATTACTAAAGCGGTCAAATCATTTGGTACTGCTATACGAGCAAAATAAATAAGAGAAAACAAGCAAATATGCTCATAAAATTGGGATACGTATCTGAGTACGTATTCCGAGGATGGGGTGTACATCATGAAAATAAGCACTAAGACTCAAAACACAACTCGTATGAAATGTTTTTCTCAAAAACATGATATATCATATAGTTATGCATGAATCATCAAATTTGGGACATACAATGTACAATCAAATAAATAATTAAGTACTTAAAAGGAATGGAACATGTAAAGTATGTATCTTAAAATTGTACATGTATAACACAAGTTTTAATAGAATATGCATATGAACTTATGATATAGACATTTAAATCAATATATGCTTTGACTAAATCATATAAAAACATGAAGCAACCAAAAGGAATAGGCATGTAAATCCATTGAAAATTTTTTCAAAAATACATGCAAAACTTAGGCAACCAATCAACTCAACTATAAGTACAAAACATTATATGATAGAGTCTAAGGTACTTACACTAGCAAATAAATATTTAAAATATTTTAAAGAGGATGAAGAAATGGTTACTAAAATCTAATGTAACCAATTCATTTCTCCAAAACAAGAGGTGGTCCTCCCACCATACTTCCTTGATAGCGATGCATCAAATGTGTTTGTCCTTAAGCTCCAATGCATCTACCACCAAGGTACCAAACCTCTCACGTTTTGTGAGAGCCCATACCTACATCAAAGATAAGTGGTGGGGTTTTGGTACCCATATCTTTTTGGGTCTACAAGAGTTAGTAGCAATAGGAACCCAAACATTTTTATTTATAAATTTTAAATGATTTATTCTATTAAAACAAAATCTTGCAAGATGGTATTTGCGGCCACAATGTATACATGTGTGCACTCTAGCATACATATGATTGTGATGCATATAAGCACGGTGTTTTTGTGATGTATGCCCTGAAGGATGTGCATGCATGTGTGGAATTTATTTCTTGTTAAAATATAAATTCAAATTTATTATGTTTAAATGCACATTGGCTCAAAGTGGATCCCAAACAATCAATGTTCTTTTTCAATGTAAAAATATTTTTTTTCAATCTTAGAAGATGCAAAATGAGAAACATGAGAATCAAAAATCTTTTTCCTTTTAGAAATATTTCCCTTTTCCTTTAAAACATTTTCTTTCACAAAAAGTTATTTTCATTTAAAATAATTTCCTTTTCTTTTTTCACCAAAATAATTTTCTTTTTAAAAGATTCATTTATTTTAAACCACATTCAAATTTATTTTTAAAAAAAATCCTTTTCTTTTAACAAAGAAGTGTTTTCCTTTTTCAACTTATCATTTTCAATTTTAATAAATCATATTTTTCAAGAAGTGTTTGACAAAAAGATGTAAGTTCATCATAAGGTATGTCAATATCTTCTTCTAACTCGGATTCGGAATATACCTCAAGAGGGTCATCCCCTTGGATCATATAGCACATGTTGGAAGCATCACTTCCATCATCTGAGCCACTCTTTTTGTCATGTGGCATTTGTTCCCCAAGAGTGATAAGAATGTTCCAAACTACAAAAACCAATTCAATGTTAGACATCCTAAATAAATATTCATCGTTTAGGGTACTCATTAAAACATGAAAGGCTTTTGTATTAGCCTCAAGATTTTTGTCATTTAAAAAGTAAAAATCTTTTATGTGGCAAAATAGACATGAATACCTAAGGCTTTAAGGTACATAGACATCTTAACTTTCTAATTTTGGAAGTCAAGAATGTCAAATATGGGATGTGTCATGAAATCTATGTATGTGTATACAAAATATTGTGATTAGCTAAAATGAAGATCTTTAACTAATGGTTGTTAGACCCAAATCAAGAGCACCAAGCTCTGATACCAATTGTAAGTCACCTAGAGGGGGTGAATAGGTGACAAGCTAATCAAATGCAAAGATAATGAGGAATTAGAACTAATTATGCAAACTAAAACTATTATGCAAACACACAAAGAATAATACAAGAGTGTAGCCGAATTCTCAGTGAAGGGCTCTGAACTATCTCCTCTAGATTCCTTTAGATTAAGAGTTGAGGTGCCACTATGGCTCTCTTAGTTGAATACAAGTGTGAGCAAACAATCCCAAGCATATATATAATTAAGCACAAAGAAATATCAAGCATGTAATAGATATGAATAATAATAGCATGTAAGATATAAAACACAAGTGAGGGAGATAAGCAATCGCAAACACGGGCTAATTATTTCATGGTTCGAGCACACTTGCTCCACGTCCCCGTCTTCAACACTATGAATATTTTCAGTATAATTGATCCTGCAAGATCACTCGGTGCCGCAACACTAATAACGAGCTCCTTTAAGAACTCCATGACTTACAACTCCCTCATTTGTTCCCGGAAAAACTATACACGCAAGCACACTAGCTTGCCGAGACCGCACCTCTACAAATTTCCAAATAAAGAGGTTGGAACACTTGTGATCACTTCTCTTGATCACAAAAATAACTCTCTCACAACAAGGATCCCTGAAGGATAAGTATAGGGAAAGCTCAAGTTTCTGTGAGAAAACTTGATAGATGAAGAAGTGAAAAATCTCAAGAAAACACTTTTGAAAGCACAAGAGATTAACTCTTGAAAACTCTCTTTTGGATATGAAAATGAAGCTCTAAAAACATGCTTAGAAACTCTGAAGAAGAGCTCTAGAAAATAGCCTAAAAATCTTACCCTAAAATCTGGCCAAAACACCCTTTTATAAAGGCATCAAAAACTAGCCATTATAGGTCAGATTGGCCTGTCGGTCGACCGGCCGGTCGACCGACAGGCCAATGGTCATATTTATAACCATTGGGGTTGTTGGTCAACCGCCCAGTCGACCGCATCTAGGTCTTGACTTGTCGGTCAAACGCTCGGTCGACCGAGACAAGAACCAGAGAACTCTGCTCTCTTGGTCGGTTGATTGCTTGGTTGACCGGGGCCAGATCTAGAGAGCAAGATCTCTAATCGCTCGACCGCCCGGTCGACCGGCCCTATAGCCAAGGTTGAGTACACATTTTGTGCACATCGGTCGACCGCACGGTCGACTGATCTCTGGTTCGGTCGACCGTTCGGTCGACCGGTAGAAGCCAGGTCAGGGAGAACTTGGTCTTTTGAAGTACTATAAATTCTAATAAAATACCATAAAATCCACAAAAATAAGTTCTTATTAATACTTTGAAATACACATATGTGTGATCAAAAATCAGCACATATTATAAACAATTTGAACTATTTTTGTGATATAAAAATTTAGCTTTAAACAAAATTGTATTTTTCAAAATCAAAACTTCAAGTTTGAAAAACGATTTTTCCAAAATCTGTTCAAATACAAAAAAAAAGATATTTAAATACTTTTGAAGTATAGTGTGTATGGATATGATGCAATGCACATAAAAGATGAAATGTCTTTATTTTTGACATAAGCTCTAAGCAAAGTTATGACTTTAAAAAACTTAAACACAAAAATATCAAATAAGTTTTTCTAAACAATATGAAGCATCAATGTGTATGGATAAAATCCAATACACATATAAACCATATAAACTTATTTTGGTGAAATCTAATCATGAAACATAAAGATGTATTCTTTGAAGCTCAAAACCAAATCCGAAACTAAAACTTTTTCTACTGAAAATGCTATACAAATTTTTTGTGTGTGTATATAAGAGCTTGAGCAATTCACAACTAATCTATCCTTTACATTTTATCTAAAAACACAAAATCTTAGTACTTACAAAATTAGACTCAAGTCTTGAAAAACTTCTCTTCATCTTGACTTGGTTCAAACCTTGATCCAAGAAGCTAGACTCCTCTTGAGTGCCGGATGTGATCTTGAAGCGCGAGCTCTTGAATCAGCACGTGCTAGCATCAAAACTTGACTTCAAATCTTTTTGCTGAAGTTAAATACCGATTAAGATCTTGATCAAATATCTGAAACTTATTAAACAGAAGATTATTAGTATTATAACTACATGAGTTAATCATCATCAAAACTAAAGTGATGGGCCTTTGGGCCAACATAAACTTGTTCTGTTTATAAGAAAATTATCGTGGATTATTCTGAAAATATTGAATTAAAGCGTATTTTTAATGTAGAGTGAGAAAGGATAAATACAAGTATATGCAACTTGTGTGTGTCTATGAAATTATATTTATGAATGGAGAGAAAGATAGAGACTTGGTTATACATAAATTGTAATAATTATTATTTATATTATTATTATCACTCTCATATTTATCTATCCCATCACCACCCTGTTCTCTGATTATTCCACCTCCCTCTCTCTAATAATTTCTTCTCTTTCTCTTCTTTCTCTTTCTTTCTTCCTTTTTCTCTTCTTTTCTCCTCAATTTTGAGCCGGTCAAGACACGAGCTCAACTCAAGGCGGATTCGAGATAACCCAAGCCGGACCTAAGATCGACCGAGTGTGTGTGAGTTAGAAAAGGAGAAGTGAATGTTTGGTGATATTTTATGATTAACTACTAATTAATCTCTTTTAGAGGTAAATTTAACATCTATTTTTTATTTAAAATTTATCTGATTAATAGTTATATGCAAACCCTAATGTTTGTGTGTGTATAATTAGAAATTTGTACGACAATTGCGTGAGCTTTATTGATATCGGAAAGCGCCGAATCGATTGTAAAATTACCCTCTTGCTTTTACATAATTTATGTGGTTAGATTTTAATAATTTTGTTCCACGTATCCTATCGGAAACTTGATTAATTTTAATATTAATTATGAAAGATAGCTAATATTTATGAAAGCTAGCTAACTATAATATTAATTGATTATAACTTGATAATCATGGTATAAATTATATAAACTCGTTAGTGATGATATCAGAGAACCCTCGATTTGTTAGACTTGTGTCATTCCTGAAGGATTTAAGCCCGAGTCCTTCCCGCTCAAATACAACTCTATGATATCTGAATGCAAGATCTATTCTATTGAAGTTGATCTACATTATTTCAAATAATTAAAAATCAAAAATTATGTATTTTGAATACTTTTTGTCCATCCATCAAGTAGGCACAAAATAGACGGCAAAAAATAGTATGTTGCTTAGATCTACGTCTTTAGACATACAAATTCTCGATCCGACTATTTTATCATGATCTAAACATTTAAAAACTCTCATACATCAATTTTTGTTAGATTTCAAATAATTTACACCGTTAATTTAACCGATTCACTATTTCGGCCGTCCATTTTGCGCCTACTTGATGATGGACAAAAAATATTCAAAATACATGATTTTCAGTTTTTAATTGCTTGAAATAATGTAGATCAACTTCAACAAAGTGGATCTTGCATTCGGATGTTATAGGGTATATTTGAGTGAAAAAGATTCAACCTTGAATCCTTCCTGAATGACCCATGTCTTTATATATTTATAGATAGACTTGTGTAGTTCCAGAGGGATTCAAGCCCGAATTCTTTCCAGTCAAATAAAATTATACATGATCCGAATACAAGATCCATTCCGTTGAAGTTGATCTATATTATTTAAAGTATCTATAAACCAAAAATCAAGTATTTTAAAAACTTTTTGCCCATGCATCAAGTAGGAGAAAAACGAACAGCCTAAATATGAGTTGGTTAGTTTACAATGTAGAACATTTGAACTCTAATAAAAATTGGTTTGTAGGGTTTTTAAATATTTAGATCATGATCAAGACCGAATCGAGAATTTGTATGTCTAAAGACATAGATCTTACCAACTCATTACTTTTGGTCGTCCATTTTGTGCTGCTGGATGGATGGGCAAAAAGTATTCAAAACACTTGATTTTTTATTTTTAATAACTTTAAATAATATAGTACAACTTCAATAGAGTGGATCTTGTAATCGAATGTCGAGCCCGAATCTTTCCCACTCAAATACTAACATCCGACATTCGATTACAAGATCCACTCTGTTGAAGTTGATCTATATTATTTCATGTAATTATAAACTAAAAATCAAGTGTTTTGAATACTTTTTGCCTATGCATCAAGTAGAGAAAAACAGACGGCCTAAATAGTGAGTTGGTTAGTTTAATGGTGTAGAACATTTGAAACCTAACAAAAATTAGTTTGTAGGGGTTTTTAAATATTCAAATCATGATTAAATGGCCGTATCGAGAATTTATATGTCTAAAAACATAAATCTAATCAACTCACTACTTTCGGCCATCATTTTGCGCCGCTTCATGGATGGGCAAAACGCATTCAAAATACTTGATTTTTGGTTTATAGATACTTAAAATAATATAGACCAACTTCAACGGAGTGGATCTTGTATTAAAATGTTGGAGGGTTGTATTTGAGTGGGAAAGATTCGGGCTCGAATCCTTCCGGAATGACACAAGTCCATCTCTCTCTCTCTCTCTCTTTATATATGTATATATATATATGTATATATATATATATATATATATATATATATATATATATATATATATATATATATATATATATATATATGAAAATGATCCGATGAGAACGATTCTCAAATTAAGCTTGTAAAAATTATATATATGTTTTTAGAGTAAAAAAAGGTTATGGTTGATGGGGAGTATGTGTATGTGAATATATGTGATATGTGTACAAATCATTGTACCCATGTTATAGAGGGTGGCACTGGATGGTGGAAGACGGGGTATTATTATTAATATAATATATTGGAGGAAGGTGGGGGAAGTAGGTAAGGAATTGTGCATACATGCATTGCATGTTACAGATTTTTTTTTTTGTCTGATATCTGTATATAAATATATTTATATGAATAGTACTCTGTCATGAGTTCAGTAAGTTAAAAGATATTGTAATGACTATTTAGTATGTCATGAGCTTCTTGTATAAAGTGTTGAGATTGAATATGGATAATACATACATTCGGTGAAATATGAGATATTATTATAAGAGACTAATAAACGAAATAGTTGAGTGAATCAGACATTTCCGATTTATGAATAGAATCACTGAAATACATATTCCAGAAGCTTTATTTTTATTATATCATCGAGTTCGTATTTATCTTTGTTCAATTCATGTTCATGTTTATTATCTGATGCACAAATTATGCTTAATATTGTTATTTATGTACCGCTCCCTGGATTCCTAACATAACTTTACTCACTAAGTTATCGAGCTTACTCTTTTATATTAATAACATTTTCTGATCGTGATAAAAGTAAAAGCCCAACTTAAAGCTTAATGAGCGTTTCTTTTGGAAACATATAGAGAATCAATCATGTAGAAATTAATTATTTCTGTCACTTCTGAATAATTCATGCTTATACACCACACACACATGCATGCATGTATGTAAATACTAAACTTGATATGTATGTTGTATAATATTTGTTAGACTTGTGAGTTAATTTGATCTTTTGTTTATGTATAGACTATAGAGATATATGCATGGTGGTTAGTGTTTTTGTGAGTTTGATGTTGGAAATAGTTGTTTTGTTAGGATGAGAATGCCGAGGCGGGGTATTCTCGAGCTTATAATGTATTATGATTGATAATAGATGAGCCTGCGATCTTAAGAATGTGATAAGTAGGCCGGTTGTGGCTGAAATTATATAATTGCACTATATGACACTATAGTAATTACAGATGAGATGGTGTCAAAATTTAGATGGAGATTGGATATTATTACGTGATTCGAGGGTATTAGTAACTGGGACCGTTATAATAAATCTCCTCTCCTCTCTCTTGATCTCTCTTAAATCCCTAAAATCTTTCTCTATAATTGTAACACCCCGCTTCCAGAATACGTACTTAGTTGCGTATTCAGATTTTTCGATCGTATTTTTCGATTTACTTCCTGTATTTGTTTTTATTATGAATTGTTTATATGATCGTTTTGTCTTGGATTGGGATTCGTGGACTCGGAGTCAGCCCTAATCTGAATCGAGAACCTGATCCTAGTGGATTGCTTGATTTGGTCTTTTCGTTATTCCGATTTGATCGATTTCAGTTTTAAACATCGTTTTCCAATATTTTAGATTTTTCATGATTTTTTGGAAATTTCCGGAATTAAGTTGTAAATCTTCAAAACCGGGGTCGACCAGTGCCACTGACCGATTCTCGGATTTTTAATTTACAAACTGAGTTGAATTTTAAGAAACGACTTTCACATTGCTTCTTAGAATTATATTTTCTCCTTTCAAGAATTTTCTGGGATTTTTCAGATTTTATCAAAATCCGGCCGACCCGGTATAGACCGATATTAACGGTTGACTTCAGAATTTTTATTTTGAAAATGGAATTGAATTTCTGAAAACCGATTTCACCAAAAATCTTTTATAATATTTATTATTTTTGAGAATTTTTGGGAAGCTTTCCAAGCTATTTTATTTTTTGACTTTTCCGGAGTTTTCGGTGTTTTCCCAGATACCGGAATAGTACCCAGATATTTTTCCACTTTTCTCTCTCCTCGCTAGACGCGAGTTTCACCAACCTAGGATTCTGCATTTAATGCAGAGATCCTCTCCTTACTGCATTTAATGCATTTCAGATCAATTCCAATCAAGTCATTATGACTTTTGTCCTTTTGTTTAACGCAGCCTTTTTGCATCTTCCCTGGGCGCTGAGATAATCCCCGCGTCTGGCTAAATTTTTGCCCAGACGCGGATTCATTTTATGGGGACGCAGCCTTTTCATTTCGCAAGAGACGCAAGTCTCTTTGAATCAAATCATGGCAATATTATAATATTTTCCTATCCTTTATAATACCCCCACTCCTTCTCTCTCTTTCATTCTTTTCATTCTTCTTCCTTTATTTTCGTTTCCAGAGAGCAATGGCAGCCATGGCCCTCCTTTGGCCAGCCACACTCCCATCTTTTCCACTCACTATCTCCACCATTTCCACCCCAAATTCCACCATCATTTCTCCTCCATCTCCTCCTCCATTCCAACACCAAAATAACCCATTTCCACCACCACCTTCTCCACCATCTCCACCACCATATGCTCCACTTTGGCCACCAACGACCATGCCATCTTCATCTCCTCATCGTGCTCTTTCCGATGAGCTATAGCTTCGCTCTCCGAAGCTTCGTTTCCAAACTCCAACTTTTGATTTTGAACTATACTTGCACCACCATCAAAACCACCACCCCATCACCTTCTCAAGGGCCGGCCACTCTTTTGGATTGGGACCGAGCTCTTGTTCGTCGGCAACATCTCCGGTGATTATTCCGGTAATCGTTTACGATTATTCCGGTAATCATTCCGGTGATAATTGCAACGACACCACCACCAAAGAGATCACCTTTTCCTGTCTCTCTCTTTCTATCTGTTGATTGTTAGACGCGGATTTTACCTCCTGCGTCCAAGCAATTCCTTACGCGAGTCTTCGCGTTCTTGGTATCTGTTTAAACGCGATCTACGCGTTCTGTATCGGCGCAACGCGGAGCCCATACCCGCGTCTGTGTTCTTCTTGTGTTAACGCGACGCGGAGTTCATGCTCGCGTCCGCGTTCTCCTCGCGTCCTGACTTGAACGCAGGTCTCGAACCTCGCGTTGTGGCATCCATGCGACGCGACTCCCGCGTCTGCTATTCTCCCGCGTCTGCTATTTCCCGCGTCTGCCTATTTTCCCGCGTCTGCTATTTTCCCACGTCTGCCTATTTTCCCGCGTCTGCTTATTTCCCCGCGTCTGCCTATTTTTCCGCATCTGCCTCCCGCATCTGGATTCCAGAACTTGGGATTTCACGTGTTTTCCAGAATTTTAGGCGAGTGTCCTCGCTCTCGCCTCCATTTGGGTTCCCCGCTTGTCGGATCGTCATGTATTTTACTCCATATATATTTACCTGATATGATAAACTTGCCATGCCTGTCATATACATACTACTATTTAACACCTGGTTGTATACCTGACACCTGACTTGCTACTACTTGACCCTGATTCATTTATACTACCTGTCTCCAGTTATGGCTTGACTTATCACCTGACTCCTGTATCTCTTATATTTGTGCTAACATGCGGCGGATCCTGATCTTGAATGGAACTAAGTGCCACGCAGAGCAAAGTGCCACACATTGCACCAGGTGGGGGCCACCTCTTGAATCTGTGGGGGCCACCTCTAGAATCTAATTCCCTCAGAACAAAGTGCCACACGGAACAAAGTGCCACACCATACACTGGTGGGGGCCACCTCTTGAATCTGTGGGGGCCACCTCTTGAATCTGAAGGGCTACTTTTCTCCTGCCTGTGCCGCTGAATGATAGCATGATGTGCTGTGATACAGTCATAACCGTTATGATACCTGTGATGTCTGTTATGGACTCCTGTTATGACTCTCGTTATGTACTCCTGTTATGCCTGTTATGTGTTCCTGTTATGACCACCTTGTAACTCGGGTTGTATGCGCTGGGATTACGGTGACATGAGATAAAAGTATATAGATGAGGGTTTCCTTGTTTGGATTATTCCTTCGAGGTATTAGTCTCACGGAGCCGTAACCAAAGCCTGTTCAATCAGAATTACTCATATTCGGTTTTATATCAGATTTCCTGTTTTATGATGATTATGTTATACTTGTTCATACCTGCTATACCTGTATACACACTTGTGCTCACCCTTGCTCGCCACTTGGCTTTTGCCTCACCACTCGCCTGGGGAGTTTCATCTGACTCCCCTGGATCCTCATGTCCAGGTCATGGAGCTTGGAGCGTGTGGATTCCCCTAGTTGCTGATCAGAGTGGCACAGCTGAAGCATGGATCCTTAGCAGACCGTCTGAAGCTCTATTCTTCCAGGCCCCCTGTGTGCCTCTCGAGTTTTCCTTTTGTAAACTCGTGAGTGCTGTTTGTACTGTTCATATATATACATCTCTTTGTATTCTCGCATTGCGCATATCAGTGATGTAATATTCATGTAATATTGGATGACCTCTGGTGATAACTTTGTAATTGTACTCATATGTTGGAATGTATAATGCACCACTTGCTTCCGTACTCTGATTCTTGCCTGTACTGATGCTTAGCGTATATACGTGAGGGTATTTCTGACCTGCGTATATACGTCGCAGTAACGTCTTCGTACCCTCCGGATCGGGGCGTTACAGGGTGGTATCAGAGCCTAGGCTCTACATCCTCAGTACGTCCAGACGGCAAATTAATGGTAAAGAAATTTGCAACTAGAATGCATGAGTCCTGGTTATACAGTCCAACCACAAGTACAGAGTTATCTATTCATTCTTGATCATCCTTCCTTTGATTCCTAATCTCTTCCATCTTTCCCCTGTTTTGGTTTTTCGTAGCCTTTATACCAACTTAAGATATGGATATACTAGAGGGGTAGTGGCTGGTTCTGAATGAAGCTATTACATGATCTATTTGGCCAACTCTATGAAGCTCAGGTTTTCTCAGGATTGATCCCGATTGGGTTATCTTTCAGAAGTCAGTTGTCGGGATTCTCTACGGGTATTCTATATTCTCGGCTATATCTTTCAGAATGATCGATGCCTGGTATTCGGACTTCTCAAATTATCGGTCTTCTTTATTTATGGTCAGTATTATTTGGCATCGTTTAAAGATTTATGCGGCAGGAAGTGCAGAAGACGTCTATATTCTGATTATTGTGCAGTCAACTTGGGAAGCCCTACTGCAGTAATTCATATCTTAATTGGTATAAATTCCCGTCCTTGTCCTCTTTGTGTTCAATTTACCCCTTATCGAAATTGCGAGGACGCAATTTTTTGTAAGGTGGATGGATTGTAACACCCCGCTTCCAGAATACGTACTTAGTTGCGTATTCAGATTTTTCGATCGTATTTTTCGATTTACTTCCTGTATTTGTTTTTATTATGAATTGTTTATATGATCGTTTTGTCTTGGATTGGGATTCGTGGACTCGGAGTCAGCCCTAATCTGACTCGAGAACCTGATCCTAGTGGATTGCTTGATTTGGTCTTTTCGTTATTCTGATTTGACCGATTTCAGTTTTAAACATCGTTTTCCAATATTTTAGATTTTTCATGATTTTCTGGAAATTTCGGAATTAAGTTGTAAATCTTCAAAACCGGGGTCGACCAGTGCCACTGACCGATTCTCGGATTTTTAATTTACAAACTGAGTTGAATTTTAAGAAACGACTTTCACATTGCTTCTTAGAATTATATTTTCTCCTTTCAGGAATTTTCTGAGATTTTTCAGATTTTATCAAAATCCGGCCGACCCGGTATAGACCGATATTAACGGTTGACTTCAAGATTTTTATTTTAAAAATGGGATTGAATTTCTGAAAACCGATTTCACCAAAAATCTTTTTATAATATTTATTATTTTTGAAATTTTTGGGAAGCTTTCCAAGTTATTTTAATTTTTGACTTTTCTGGAGTTTTCGGTGTTTTCCCAGGTACCGGAATAGTACCTAGATATTTTTCCACTTTTCTCTCTCCTCGCTAGACACGAGTTTCACCAACCTAGGATTCTGCATTTAATGCAGAGATCCTCTCCTTACTGCATTTAATGCATTTCAGATCAATTCCAATCAAGTCATTATGACTTTTGTCCTTTTGTTAAACGCAGCCTTTTTGCATCTTCCCTGGGCGCTGAGATAATCCCCGCGTCTGGCTAAATTTTTGCCCAGATGCGGATTCATTTTATGGGGACGCAGCCTTTTCATTTGGCAAGAGACGCAAGTCTCTTTGAATCAAATCATGGCAATATTATAATATTTTTCTATCCTTTATAAATACCCCACTCCTTCTCTCTCTTTCATTTTTTCATTCTTCTTCCTTTATTTTCGTTTCCAGAGAGCAATGGCAGCCATGGCCCTCCTTTGGCCAGCCACACTCCCATCTTTTCCACTCACTATCTCCACCATTTCCACCCCAAATTCCACCATCATTTTCTCCTCCATCTCCTCCTCCATTCCAACACCAAAATAACCCATTTCCACCACCACCTTCTCCACCATCTCCACCACCATATGCTCCACTTTGGCCACCAATGACCATGCCATCTTCATCTCCTCATCGTGCTCTTTCCGATGAGCTATAGCTTCGCTCTCCGAAGCTTCGTTTCCAAAACTCCAACTTTTGATTTTGAACTATACTTGCATCACCATCAAAACCACCACCCCATCACCTTCTCAAGGGCCGGCCACTCCTTTTGGATTGGGGCCGAGCTCTTCTTCATCGGCAACATCTCCGGTGATTATTTCGGTAATCGTTTACGATTATTCCGGTAATCATTCCGGTGATAATTGCAACGACACCACCACCAAAGAGATCACCTTTTCCCTGTCTCTCTCTTTCTATCTGTTGATTGTTAGACGCGGATTTTACCTCCTGCGTCTAAGCAATTCCTTACGCGAGTCTTCGCGTTCTTGGTATCTGTTTAAACGCGATCTACGCGTTCTTGTATCGGCGCAACGCGGAGCCCATACCCGCGTCTGTGTTCTTCTTGTGTTAACGCGACGCGGAGTTCATGCTCGCGTCCGCGTTCTCCTCGCGTCCTGACTTGAACGCAGGTCTCGAACCTCGCGTTGTGGCATCCATGCGACGCGACTCCCGCGTCTGCTATTCTCCCGCGTCTGTTATTTTCCCGCGTCTGCCTATTTTCCCGCGTCTGCTATTTTCCCGCGTCTGCCTATTTCCCGCGTCTGCTTATTTCCCCGCGTCTGCCTATTTTCCCGCATCTGCCTCCCGCATCTGCCTCCCGCATCTGGATTCCAGAACTTGGGATTTCACGTGTTTTCAGAATTTTAGGCGAGTGTCCTCGCTCTCGCCTCCATTTGGGTTTCCCGCTTGTCGGATCGTCATGTATTTTACTCCATATATATTTACCTGATATGATAAACTTGCCATGCCTGTCATGTACATACTACTATTTAACACCTGGTTGTATACCTGACACCTGACTTGCTACTACTTGACCCTGATTCATGTTATACTACCTGTCTCCAGTTATGGCTTGACTTATCACCTGACTCCTGTATCTCTTATATTGTGCTAACATGCGGCGGATCCTGATCTTGAATGGAACTAAGTGCCACGCAGAGCAAAGTGCCACACATTGCACCAGGTGGGGGCCACCTCTTGAATCTGTGGGGGCCACCTCTAGAATCCAATTCCCTCAGAACAAAGTGCCACACGGAACAAAGTGCCACACCATACACCTGGTGGGGGCCACCTCTTGAATCTGTGGGGGGCCACCTCTTGAATCTGAAGGGCTACTTTTCTCCTGCCTGTGCCGCTGAATGATAGCATGATGTGCTGTGATACAGTCATAACCGTTATGATACCTGTGATGTCTGTTATGGACTCCTGTTATGACTCTCGTTATGTACTCCTGTTATGCCTGTTATGTGTTCCTGTTATGACCACCTTGTAACTCGGGTTGTATGCGCTGGGATTACGGTGACATGAGATAAAAGTATATAGATGAGGGTTTCCTTGTTTGGATTATTCCTTCGAGGTACTAGTCTCACGGAGCCGTAACCAAAGCCTGTACAATCAGAATTACTCATATTCGGTTTTATATCGGATTTCCTATTTATGATGATTAGTTATACCTGTTCATACCTGCTATACCTGTATACACACTTGTGCTCACCCTTGCTCGCCACTTGGCTTTTGCCTCACCACTCGCCTGGGGAGTTTCATCTGACTCCCTGGATTCTCATGTCCAGGTCATGGAGCTTGGAGCGTGTGGATTCTCCTAGTTGCTGATCAGAGTGGCACAGCTGAAGCATGGATCCTTAGCAGACCGTCTGAAGCTCTATTCTTTCAGGCCCCCTGTGTGCCTCTCGAGTTTTCCTTTTGTAAACTCGTGAGTGCCGTTTGTACTGTTCATATATATACATCTCTTTGTATTCTCGCAATTGCGCATATCAGTGATGTAATATTCATGTAATATTGGATCACCTCTGGTGATAACTTTGTAATTGTACTCATATGTTGGAATGTATAATGCACCACTTGCTTCCGTACTCTGATTCTTGCCTGTACTGATGCTTAGCGTATATACGTGAGGGTATTTCTGACCTGCGTATATACGTCGCAGTAACGTCTCCGTACCCTCCGGATCGGCAATTGTATGTCTAAAGACATAGATCTTACCAACTCATTACTTTTGGTCGTCCATTTTGCGCTGCTGGATGGATGGGCAAAAAGTATTCAAAACACTTGATTTTTTATTTTTAATAACTTTAAATAATATAGTACAACTTCAATAGAGTGGATCTTGTAATCGAATGTCGAGCCCGAATCTTTCCCACTCAAATACTAACATCCGACATTCGATTACAAGATCCACTCTGTTGAAGTTGATCTATATTATTTCATGTAATTATAAACTAAAAATCAAGTGTTTTGAATACCTTTTGCCTATGCATCAAGTAGAGAAAAACACACGGCCTAAATAGTGAGTTGGTTAGTTTAATGGTGTAGAACATTTAAAACCTAACAAAAATTAGTTTGTAGGAATTTTTAAAATATCAAATCATGATTAAATGGCCGTATCGAGAATTTATATGTCTAAAAACATAAATCTAATCAACTCACTACTTTCGGCCATCATTTTGCGCCGCTTGATGGATGGGCAAAACGCATTCAAAATACTCGATTTTTAGTTTATAGATACTTAAAATAATATAGACCAACTTCAACAGAGTGGATCTTGTATTCAAATGTTGGAGGGTTGTATTTGAGTGGGAAAGATTCGGGCTCGAATCCTTCCGGAATGACACAAGTCATCTCTATCACTCTCTCTTTATATATATATGTGTGTGTGTGTGTGTGTGTGTGTGTGTGTGTGTGTGTGTGTGAAAATGATCCGATGAGAACGATTCTCAAATTAAGCTTGTAAAAATTATATATATGTTTTTAGAGTAAGAAAAGGTTACGGTTGATGGGGAGTATGTGTATGTGAATATATGTGATATGTGTACAAATCATTGTACCCATGTTATAGAGGGTGGCACTGGATGGTGGAAGACGGGGTATTATTATTATTATAATATATTGGAGGAAGGTAGGGGAAGTAGGTAAGGAATTGTGCATACATGCATTGCATGTTACAGATTTTTTTTTTTTTGTCTGATATCTGTATATAATATATTTATATGAATAGTACTCTGTCATGAGTTCAGTAAGTTAAAAGATATTGTAATGACTATTTAGTATGTCATGAGCTTCTTGTATAAAGTGTTGAGATTGAATATGGATAATACATACATTCGGTGAAATATGAGATATTATTATAAGAGACTAATAAACGAAATAGTTGAGTGAATCAAACATTTCCGATTTATGAATAGAATCACTGAAATACATATTCCAGAAACTTTATTTTTATTATATCATCGAGTTCATATTTATCTTTGTTCAATTCATGTTCATGTTTATTATCTGATGCACAAATTATGCTTAATATTGTTATTTATGTACGCTCCCTGGATTCCTAACATAACTTTACTCACTAAGTTATCGAGCTTACTCTTTTATATTAATAACATTTTCTGATCGTGATAAAAGTTAAAGCCCAACTAAAGCTTAATGAGCGTTTCTTTTGGAAACATATAGAGAATCAATTATGTAGAAATTAATTATTTTTGTCACTTCTGAATAATTCATGCTTATACACACACACACACATGCATGCATGCATGTATGTAAATACTAAACTTGATATGTATGTTGTATAATATTTGTTAGACTTGTGAGTTAATTTGATCTTTTGTTTATGTATAGACTATAGAGATATATGCATGGTTGTTAGTGTTTTTGTGAGTTTGATGTTGGAAATAGTTGTTTTGTTAGGATGAGAATGTCGAGGCGGGGTATTCTCGAGCTTATAATGTATTATGATTGATAATAGATGAGCCTGCGATCTTAAGAATGTGATAAGTAGGCCGGTTGTGGCTGAAATTATATAATTGCACTATATGACACTATAGTAATTACAGATGAGATGGTGACAAAATTTAGATGGAGATTGGATATTATTACGTGATTCGAGGGTATTAGTAACTGGGACCGTTATAATAAATCTCCTCTCCTCTCTCTTGATCTCTCTTAAATCCCTAAAATCTTTCTCTATAGTACCGGAGCACTCAAGAAAGGAGCAAAGGACTTGGCGGCTTCTATGGGAGCTCGGCTCATGAGCCATGCCCACCTTCTCATCGTCATCGTTGATATGCTAAAATTTCCTTTAATTTGAAGTGCTCATTTATTTTATTTATCTTGCTACTGTAATAAATTTCTAAAATTTTTATTGCTCATCATGGCATAATTTATTTAGTTAGTGATAATATAAAAAAAACCATTGTGATAAATTAGTTAATTAGTAATTACTGTGTTTTGTATTTTTATCAGTCTCATAAAGGTTGCATATTGAATATACGTTGTGAATGTAATTATTTGGATGTTTGCTAAAATAACATATATATTGTGACATCAAATTATGCAAAACTATTGATAATTGATTTTTTTTTTTTGTATGTATTTATTCTAAATGAGAATAAATATGATATGTATTTGTTCTAAATGAAAAAAATGTTATATTGGTTTGAGTGATATCTAACTTGTAAGTTTTATCAATCTGCAAGTAATCACTTATCTTTAATTTTATGACTAACTTTTAATATATATTGAATTGCTTGTTTCTATGTTCAATTTTATAGGTTAATTGTTATTGATCTTGTTATCTTATTCGACATTGGTTTTTTGGGAGTTTGATTTTCTTTCTAATATGTAAGAGGATTTGGCTTGCAAACCTATGTTTTTAAAGTTGGACGTGTAGTTTCTAATGACTGTCATTATGCAATAGAATATTGATTTATAATTTTGTTATTTATCATTTACAATTTTAATATTATTGTATGCTATTTTGTGTCTCATGTCTTTGAAATCATGGCTACGCCACTGTTGATGAGGATGTTGAGTGTTGATTGAAGTGATGAATATCGCACTTAATTAATTTATGACTATAAATCTATCTAAAATTTTAAAATTTTAAATAAAAAAAAATAAAGTAAACAAGCGCGTATTGTTTCATGTACACGTTTAAGTATGAAAACAACACAAACAACATCAAGCTTGCATGGGCAAGGTTTCACCGGCGACGTGCCCCCCGTGCCATCCGCATCCGGCACGTGATCTCCCCTCCCCGAAGGGCCCGCGCGCACGTGCGACCGCTGACGTCATCTCCCCACTCCGTGGGCCCCCGCCCTCCTCCCTCACCACGTATTCACTGTAGGGGAATTTTACTCGGTTACCTTGGTGAGCTTTGTGGGGTCCACGCGACAAAGGCCCAGAACAAAGTTGGGCTTAATGTAATCAGCCGGGCAGAGTGGTCCGCTGTGTACCGATCGAATAAGGTTTGAGGAACGAGGACGGGGGTGGTGGTCCCGATCTGATCTCACCATCGTCGTGGGCCGTCTTCTTGTGAGCCTGGGCCGGACCACCGTACTTTTTACCCAGCAGCAGTCGGGGGCGCTTTCGTCATTAAACTTTGGCGCTGATTTTAAGTTTTGTTTTCCATATAACCCTTGTTCAATTATTTTATTTGTTTTGGTCGGCCATGTTTCTTTTCCACCAAAGTGTGCTTAGCTTTTGGCGCCCCAACCCCCGGCAAAAAAAAAAAAAAAAAAGTGAGATTAGCTTCATGAGCTTGTCCCTTTTTATCTTACCCTCTTTGCTTGAGCGACGATCCACGAATCATTCTGCAAGCATGATAGACAATGATTGATGAACTCAATGGTCTTCATTAATTGTAACATAGTTGCAAAAGGTTAACCATAAACTTGTGATGCATGAATGATTTGATGAAGTAGAACCCTTTTTTTTGGTTTATAGTTTGGTGATGTACGTTCTCGCTGATCATTGTTCATTTGTATGGATTTGACCTTGCAAAAGATTGACTTTAAATATTTTCAAGATTGACGTAGCTGAGAAATTGGTGTCTCGTATAGTAATTTCTATTAATATTTGGCAACTACACTCAAGCGTCTGTAGGCTGTCTAAAAATCACTGAAGACAAGTCATCAAAAAGTAGAATCCAAACTCCAGACGCAAAGCTAATCATCGCCACCAGCGCAGCACCAAGATGCGAGGGTTGAAACCCGCGTCTCAACATCACTGCAATGACCAAGATGTGGAGCATGAAAGTCGCGTCTCAGCATTACTACAGTACCGAGACGCAAAGTTCAAAGCCCGCGTAACGTGAAGCTTGACGCAGAATTTGAAGCTCGCATTTCTTAAGCATTACTTCAATGGCAAAATGCGAGGCCCAAAACCCGCGTCTCGGTTATAACTGCCCTCATTACTGGGTGAATTACTGTTCATGTAATGAGGGAGTTAACCCCAATATGGAACATTTTTAGGGGACACTTTTACCCCTGAAATCTCTATAAATCGCCCAGTTTGCTATGGAAGAGGGGTCGGGAAAAATCTGGTCAGAAGAACTTCGGTTGTAAGCCATAGAAAGACCAAGATCTCCAGTTAAAAGAAAGAGAGAGTTCAACTCTTCTAATAACTTGCTGCGTACAAGTTTATTTTTGGCCTACAGCCTCTTTGAGATTCTTATTAGATAGAAACTGTGTTACTTCGTTCACCATCCAAAGAGAAGATTCTCAAGAAGTTTTGACGTTCACCCGGTCAACGGAAAACAAGATTCACTTTCCACCGCCACATTAAGAACCCGGCATTAAATAAAGGGGAGATTTGAGTTTGAATATCTCCCCTCTCTTGTGAGAGAATTATTGATCCGCTGTAATTTTCTTTACTATCAAATAAAGAATTACCCCTCGATCTTCAATTTTTCCTCACCAAACAAAAGATGTTGACTCCGCTGGGGATTACTTTTTCTACCGATGAGCAAGTTGTGGCGCAAGGTGACGTTACTTACATGAGAAAAATGATCGAATCACTCATTGTCGAGTTTGACCAGGCAAAGTATGAAGAGTTTCTCTCTTCCGGCTCCAAGAGCCCTAGAGCGCGGGCAGTACCACAAGGTCTCCTCGGGCACCTATTCTCCAGGTCACTCTGAGATCCCTTCAGATACGACTGACAAGAAGAGTGCCATGGCTAATCATATCACACGTAACACCTGCGTCAACGTCTCCTATAAGGCCCGCAAGGTTAATGTGATATTCAGCTCGTTCATACCCGTCCTCTTCCTCAGTTGCAGGTCACCGTAGGTTCCAAGCAACCCGTACGACGTAATCAGAACGCTGAACGATGATAGAGACGACGTGCACGTCAACTACAGACGCGAGAAGCTGGAACAATTACCTATCCAGCAGATACAGAACGTGAGGCTCAAGCCCGCGTTTCTCCTGAACCAAGCCAAACGTTCGAAGTCCGCATTTGGAGACCTAAATGTGAAGCCACCAGGCCTGCGTTTCTGGAGCTCCACTTCCCAAATGTGACGTTCAGCAGCGCGAGGTCCGTACCTCTTTTCAGAGACACAAGGCCCGCGTTTTCCCAATCAAACGCGAAATTGAGAAAATCCGCGCATCTCAACCGTCGCTAGTTAAATGCGACAACCAGCAATGCAAGGTCCGTATCCCTTCTCAGCAGAGACGCGTGGCCTGCGTTCTCGGGCCGAAATGCGAAAGCCGCGTCTGTCTTACAGGACGTGAGCTCCACGTCTCAGAACCCTGCGTCCCAGTTTTGCAACGCAAGGATAGCTCTCAGAAGCTGAAAATCCCTCAACAATCTGAGGCTGATCTCTTTGGACCTCCTCCGACAGATCTAAGAGATTATTTGAAAAGAAAAGGATTGCTAATCAGATCACTCTATCTTGTTGCTGTGAACGCCTCATCACGGTAATGCTTTCTAAATGTCATTGCAGCTCACATACAAGCAAACAGTCGGTGTTCAGACGATTGACCTTAACCTCTCGACCAGCCAAGAAGCGTCGCTTTCATAGAAAGGGAGCCTTCTCTGACATAGAGTACCTGTTGGCCCAAAGGTCTTCCACCCTAGTTTTGATGATGATTAACTCATGTAGTTATGTTTACTAATAATCTTGTATTGTTTAAGTTTCAGATCATTAACCAAGATATTAGTTGGTGATTAGCTTCAACAAGGTGTTTAGAAGCTTATCATGGTGATTCCGGTGCCAAAGCTTAAAGATCATACCTTTGCACTCGGTGGATCGCGTTTGGGAGCAAGTCTTCTTGATGACTCAAAGACTTAGGTATCCATAGTTTAGTTTAGTATGTTTTAGATCCATTTGTAAAGCTTAGTATAGTTGATATGCTCAAGTTACACATACACACACATTCATGATTTGGATTTTGGTTTTCATGAATAGTTTGATCAAAACAAGTTTACATGTTTTATATGTATATTAGATGTGCTCTATATACATACATGCTTATATGACTTATACAAACTTAGTTTGACGTACCTATTCATGTAGTTTTATGTTTTGGTATAAAACATATTTCTGAAATTAAAGAACAAAACTGTGATATATTTTGTGAATGTATATTGGACCTATGTCCATATGCATCATGCTTAATAATGTTCAAATATCATGTTTTTGTATTTCTATAAAGTTTTAGGAAAATCAGATTTCCTATTGAAAAATCAAGTTTGATAAAAATACAAGTTTTGGTTTTTGATAAAATTGGCAAGACACAAAAATGAATTGATATGATTGATATATGTCTTGAAAATTTTATCACATGTTTATGTTTCAATATAAAATGTTAAAACATGTTTTATAGAATTTTCAGAAAAAGATAAAAGATTTTTATAAAATATTTTTTCCAAATTTTCTGATCTTATTTTTTTGTGCTGACAGGCTGGTCGGTCGACCGGGACGGTCGACCGCACCAAGGGACGGTCGACCGCACGGGTCGACCGACGTGCACAGATTTGTGCACGTCTGGCAGCACAGTGGTCCGGTCGACCGGACGGTCGACCGCTGCAGAGAGTTCTGCTCTCTGTTAGTTTGGGTCGACCGGGCGGTCGACCGGTAGCTCCAACGGGTCAAAATATGACCGTTAGACGGTCGACCGGCCGGTCGACCGTTGCCTGTCAGAGCTGCCAGCTCAGCTCTAACGGCTAGTTTCTGTTTTGGCCTATATAAACCCCATCTCTTTGGGATTTTGGCTAAGGTTTTCAAGGAGAAAATTTCAGACTTTCTCTAGTGTTTAAAAGAGTTTTAAAAGAGTTTTTAAGTCAAAAAGATTTCATCTTATTTGTTTTTGGGTTTTTGGAAAATCAAAGAAAGCTAGGGTTTTGGGAGATTGTTTTGTTTTCGTTTTCTATCATTTACAAGTGATTTCCCAAGTAGATTTTCTTTGTTGCTGGTTTCCAAAACACCTTATTTCCACACTTGAGCTATCACCTATCCTAATCTATTAGGATCTTGTTTTTGTGGAAAAAGAAAAGAGAAAAGAAAGAAAGATTGTGTTTGTGGTCTTTGTAACCACTTCTTTTAAACCCTCCTTGCTTTTGTGAATCCCTCTTCGGTAGAGGTGATCGGAGTGGTATTGGTTTGGATCCCTCTTAGGTAGAGGTGATTGTGTTGGTTGTGAGCCTCTTCGGTAGAGGTGGTTGTTGGTGGTTGTTGGCCTCGGTGGAGGTTGTTGTTTGAGAGAGGAGTTGGTACTCCTAGTGTTGTAACAAATCCTCTTCGGTAGAGGTTCCCTCGGTGGGAGATAGTGGATTGGAAATCCTACACGGTGGTGTAGGCGGGGATGTAGAGCAAGGTGCTCGAACCTCGAAACATATCTTGGTCTTTGCGATTGACCTATTGTCTCTCTAACTCTCTCTCATTTATATTGTGCAAAGCATCATACTTCATTCATATCATATTTGCTTGTGTTGAGCATAATTCATCTTGTCATATTTATTTGCTTGTGTTGTGCCTTGCATAACCCATATTGCTATATCCTTGATTGCTTGGCTTGATTGTGTGTGCACATTGCTTGGATTGCTTGTGTGTGTGTGCCTAAGTTATACTCATCCAACAAGAGCTTCACATAGCACCTCAACCCATTTAAAGGGGAATCAAGGGGAGTTAGTCCAGAGCCTCGCAAGGGGAATTCGGCTACACTTGTTGTATTGTATTAGTTTGTGCAACATTTGCATTAGCTTCCGCATTTAGAACATTAAGTTTTTCATTTAGTCTTAGATTAGCATTTACACCTATTCACCCCCCCTCTAGGTGTCTTTTCAATTGGTATCAGAGCTAGTGCTCCTGATACTTAGGCTTAACATCCTAGGAGTGAGATCCATTTGCTTGCTAATCTATTGTTTGCATTTACTTGTTTGCACACATTTAGTTTACCATGGCCTTCATGACCCCACCTATGTATGACCCTTCCAACATTCATGTTTGGAAGATTAGGATGACCGTTTATTTGCAAACCCTAGGTCATAAAGTTTATCTTGCTATTACCAAGGAATCCTTCCTTAGTGATCGCAATCATATAGGGGCCAATGCACAAGCCCTAGAGGCCATTAGAAGCACTTTATCTAAAGATTATCTTTTATGTGTTTCTAACTTTGATTCCGCTTTTGTAGTGTGGAACAAATTGACAACCACCAACACCTCCAAGCTTCAAGTCCAAATCCAACAAGAAGAGGAATCTAGTGGAGAATCCGAACCACAACAATGCTATATGGTCCAAGGGAATGACTCCCTTGAGGTACACTCGGAAACTCACCTAGATAGTAATGATTGTGCTAGTTCTTTCAAATGATTATGTTGATTCCCATGCTTTGAATGAAGAACTATCCATAGTTTGTGAAAAATTAATAGAAAACTATAAAGTTTTGAAAAAGAAGAGTCTAGGCATTAATAATGAAAACAAAAATTTGATTGCTAGACTTGATGTTGTTTTGCAAGAGAAAGAGGAGATTGCTAATGAGAGGGATTCATTAAAATCTCAACTTGATCTTGCACTTAAAGAAAATGAGTTTTTGAAAAATAAAAATGATTGCCATGTTCTTTTGAAGAAAATGATAACTTGTCTTCAAAAGTTGATTTTATTTTAAAAGAGAATGTTGATTTGAAAAATAAAATTATTTCCATTTCAAATGATTTAGATGTGTGTTTGAAGAAAAATGTTGTTTTGAAAAATAAGATTGATGAACATGTTTGCCATGCTAGTGTAGCTTCTTCATCTAGTCTACCTAATGCATGTACCTCTTCTTCTAGGATTAATGATGATATTTGTATGTTAAAGAAGAGAGTAGATTGTTTGGGCTCTACTATGAGCAAATGTGCCATGAACCACACTCGCTTGGAAACCTTGGTTCGTAAGAAATAAGTTCCAACTTTTATGCATGCACACCTTCCACGGCATACACATGCTCCACACACGGACACCATCAACACATGTATGCTCATGTGTACACATGTACACATTGTGGCCGAAAAGGCCATCTTACTAAATTTTGTTATGATAGATTAAATGTTTCAAATTTAGCAAAGAAATTTGTTTGGGTTAGGGAAGGGACTAACCCCATGGACCCAACAAGATGTGGGTACCAAAGACCACCCCTCCTATTATTTTTGATGTAGGTGTGGGCTCTCACATGACGTGAGAGTGATGACACCTTGGAGTGGATGCGTTCCGGACTTAAAGGAAATCATTTGGATGCATCACTTTCAAGGGAAGATTTGGTGGAGAGGACCACCACGTTTTGGAGACAAGGAAAGTTGCTTATTCGGTTTTGGTAACTATCCTAACTCCTCATTTATTGTTTACATGCTTTCAATATTCATGTTTATAGCATGTTTTTGATGTCTATGGATTAGTATGTTCATTCCATGTTTATTAGATCCTTGACATACATGTATAGTATTTGAGACACACTTGCTTATATGAACCCATATTTAGTGTTCTCACCTTTTGTTTAGCTATAATGTACATCATGAATCTAATACATGTGAATTTACATAGTAATCATATTTTAGTTTTCTCATGATGATTTTTTGTTGTTTTATGCTTTATGTGGTATAAACTAGTTTAGATGTAGATTTTATCAAAACTTGCATGTATGCATGTACACATAGTGAGAACAATTGACTTTTATATGTTTACACTTCATGCTCATTTGTACCCACTATATGCACATGTATAAGCTAGTTTTGATGATTCCTTCATTTATACTTGCTATGCCTATTTTCATGTTTTTACTTCATGTATATGTATTTTGAATTCAAACCTAATAAATATACATGTATACCCATGAGTCTTTTGCCTTCATGCAAATACTTTTAATAGACTCGTTTACGGTTGGGATATTTATGTATATTGTTAAATTTAGATGAATCATACATATACCTAGAAGTTTGATAAAAGAATTTTTGATGAATCTTTGCTTGTTTTATATAGCAAAATAATATTCGTGTTTGTTTTGATACTTCATGTTTTGAATATATGTTTAGATGTTAGTTTTCATTAAGACTAGGATTTATATTTGTACATATGATGGGCTACAAACAAATCTATATATGTTTGGGATTGAATGCTTGTTTGTTCCCATTAGATGTGCTAGTATAGTCTAGTTTTGATGATTCATACATTTTAAACTTGTATTCCATTTTTGGTATTTGTTTTTATGATTATGAGTTTTCATTTCATGTATATGTGTATTTTACCAAACTTGAAGATATACATGTATACCCCTTGAGTCATTTGCCTTTCATGCAAATATCTATTATGGACTCAAAGTGTGTTTAAGGGATATGTATGTATACTTCTTGTGTTGACAAATCATACATATACCTTGAAAAGAATTGGTATCAAATTGTTTTAATGAAAAGCTAAATTTTCATACTTTTCATGCTTTTCATGTTTTCCTTGAATTGGTATTTAAACTTCATGTATATGTTTACCTTGTCCAAACCATTAGATATACATGAATATCCTTTTTGAGCCACATGCCTTCATGCATTATCCTTGTGGACTCGTTTGTATCTTGGATATATATGTATACTTTGGTTTGTATTAGACATACATATGCCTTGAAGATTAAATAATATTAATTTTTAGTTTTCTTGTTTAAAGGAATAATTGAGCTTAATTGAACAAATTTTCATGATTGTGATCTCCATACTTGACTTGTACACTCACATTTATTATTTGCTCATATTTTGTTTTCATGAGACATTTTTATGCTTAATTGGATTAGAGTGTTGATTATCATGTGGATTTCATTTTTATGAAAAATGATTTGTATTTATTCCTTGCTTGAAGGATTTCGTACTAGTTAACAAAACTTTTCATTTTAACTAGTTCATATTCTTCGTTATAATATGAGATATACACTTGACCCTATTCTTTCAATTGGTATCATTGAACACTTTTAATTGGTATCAATTTTGATCTTTTTGTATACTCATATATTTTTGTATATGTATGCTTACTCTTTCAAGAATATCAATGTCAATTGGTATCTAATTTTCATACGTATATATACTTATTTATGCTAAGCTTGAAAATTTTTTTTATTGTTTGATTTGTTTTAAATTGGTATCTCAAAATTTTGTTTAAGAAAAATATATTTATTTTACATTGCCTATATGTGTATAAATTCATGTTGAGTGTATCTTGTATTGAAGAGCTTGACAACTCTTCCTTATGTGGTACACGTGTGTAGGGGGAGCTTCACATCTCCTTTTATGCATTACATATTTTGTGTTATGTGAATTAGGGCGTGTCTTCTTTCTTCATGTAACTCATATGTGTAGGGAAGCTAACTTAGCGTCTTCCTCTTCATGAATATATATAGCATATAACATTTATTAATCTTGTTTATCTTCATTTGGTATCAAGATGCTTCATTGACATATTTTTAATTGATATCATGTTTGTAGTCACCCCTTATTAACTTTGTTTTTGTTTTAGACAAAAAGGGGGAGACCATTGTTTGCATTGTTTTGATTGACACAAAAAGGGGGAGAAAATTTTTACCCCTCATTTTATTTATAATTTTTGAATGTTTACCCCTTTGTTGATGATTGACAAAAAGGGGGAGAATTATTTGTGAGTTTTATATATATGCATAGTTATGTTTTTGCATATATTAAGTTTAATAGTTTAATGTATGTTCATTGGTATCTAGAACATCTAGAAAATGTTTATTTGTTAATTGGTATCTAGAGCATGCTTTGCTTTAAATATTTCATTGGTATCTAGAACCTTTATTGTTTATGCATATTTGTGCATTCATGTTTTAAGAGCTTTCATTGCATATTATTATGTTTATTTGGCTATGCATGAGTTAAGGGGGAGCTTCCTTGAAGCTTTACTTTAATCCATGCATATATAACTCCATGAGTTTTGTCATCATCAAAAAGGGGGAGATTGTTGGCCCAAAGGCCTTCCACCCTAGTTTTGATGATGATTAACTCATGTAGTTATGTTTACTAATAATCTTGTATTGTTTAAGTTTCAGATCATTAACCAAGATATTAGTTGGTGATTAGCTTCAACAAGGTGTTTGGAAGCTTATCATGGTGATTCGGTGCAAAGCTTAAAGATCATACCTTTGCACTCGGTGGATCGCGTTGGGAGCAAGTCTTCTTGATGACTCAAAGACTTAGGTATCCATAGTTTAGTTTAGGTGTTTTAGATCCATTTGTAAAGCTTAGTATAGTTGATATGCTCAAGTTACACATACACACACATTTCATGATTTGGATTTTGGTTTTCATGAATAGTTTGATCAAAACAAGTTTACATGTTTTATATGTATATTAGATGTGCTCTATATACATACATGCTTATATGACTTATACAAACTTAGTTTGACGTACCTATTCATGTAGTTTTATGTTTTGGTATAAAACATATTTCTGAAATTAAAGAACAAAAACTGTGATATATTTTGTGAATGTATATTGGACCTATGTCCATATGCATCATGCTTAATAATGTTCAAATATCATATTTTGTATTTCTATAAAAAGTTTAGGAAAATCAGATTTCCTATTGAAATCAAGTTTGATAAAAATACAAGTTTTGGTTTTTGATAAAATTGGCAAGACACAAAAATGAATTGATATGATTGATATATGTCTTGAAAATTTATCACATGTTATGTTTCAATATAAAATGTTAAAACATGTTTTATAGAATTTCAGAAAAGATAAAAGATTTTTATAAAATATTTTTCTCAAATTTTCTGATCTTATTTTTGTGCTGACAGGCTGGTCGGTCGACCGGGACGGTCGACCGCACCAAGGGACGGTCGACCGCACGGGTCGACCGACGTGCACAGACTTGTGCACGTCTGTCAGCACAGTGGTCCGGTCGACCGGACGGTCGACCGCTGCAGAGAGTTCTGCTCTCTGTTAGTTTGGGTCGACGGTAGCTCCAACGGGTCAAAATATGACCGTTGGACGGTCGACCGGCCCGGTCGACCGTTGCCTGTCAGAGCTGCCAGCTCAGCTCTAACGGCTAGTTTCTGTTTTGGCCTATATAACCCCATCTCTTTGGAATTTGGCTAAGGTTTTCAAGGAGAAAAATTCCAGACTTTCTCTAGTGTTTAAAAGAGTTTTAAAGAGTTTTTAAGTCAAAAGATTTCATCTTATTTGTTTTTGGTTTTTGAAAAATCAAAGAAAGCTAGGGTTTGGGAGATTGTTTTGTTTTTCGTTTTCTATCATTTACAAGTGATTTCCCAAGTAGATTTTCTTTGTTGCTGGTTTCCAAAATACCTTGTTTCCACACTTGAGCTATCACCTATCCTAATCTATTAGGATCTTGTTTTTGTGGAAAAAGAAAAGAGAAAAGAAAGAAAGATTGTGTTTGTGGTCTTTGTAACCACTTCTTTTAAACCCTCCTTGCTTTTGTGAATCCCTCTTCGGTAGAGGTGATCGGAGTGGTATTGGTTTGGATCCCTCTTAGGTAGAGGTGATTGTGTTGGTTGTGAGCCTCTTCGTAGAGGTGGGGTTGGTTGGTTGTTGGCCTCGGTGGAGGTTGTTGTTTGAGAGAGGAGTTTGGTACTCCTAGTGTTGTAACAAATTCAAGGGGAGTTAGTCCAGAGCCTCGCAAGGGGAATTCGGCTACACTTGTTGTATTGTATTAGTTTGTGCAACATTTGCATTAGCTTCCGCATTTAGAACATTAAGTTTTTCATTTAGTCTTAGATTAGCATTTACACCTATTCACCCCCCTCTAGGTGTCTTTCAGTACCCTGAAGTCACTGCAAACATGGTAAGAAGAAGTTGGGAAAAATAACCGGCGATCAGCTCCAATGAGACTGACACAGAACCAGAAGGAGTGTATCGGCACACTCGCACTCGGACTGGTGCGGTCGCCCTGATAAACTACAGTGCCTTAGCTCAGGACATTGAAGTAAATGAATCACATTCGCTGTTGCAGAATCGCAGGCCTCGAACTCTTTCATAGAGAAGGAAGCCTTCGTGTACATGACAAATACTCCTGAGGAGACGGCCAGACGCTTTGAACAACAAGCCCAGGTATAGAGGGAACAATTCGATTGATTCTTGCTCAACAAGAATTCATCAATTCCCTCAAGCAGATGCTTGCACAATTGCTTGAAGACAAGAGGAAGTCAACCGACAAAGCTTCTTCTAAGAAGTCTAAAGGCAAATGGAAAGAAGGAGAAAGCTAACCTTTCATGCATCTCGAGGAGAAGGAACAATCTAATTCCGAGTCGTCTAAATCCTCATCTAAAGAGGAAGACAACCGGAAAATGGGGGTATTCATTCTAAAATAATGAGTCAATTGGAGCAGCGTCTGGAAGCCCTTACCAGCCAGAAAGGTCTACAAGAAGCAGGAGTGGTCCGGCCATATCCGACCGAGTGGGATCTTGTCCCATACCTCCTAAGTTCAAAACTCCAACCCTACAGCCTTTCGACGGCAAAGGATCACCGAACCAACACACCTACTACTTCAAGTCTCAAGCAGGAAATGTGGTAGATAATGATGCAATCTTGGCACGTTTGTTCATCGGCACTTTAAAAGGGCTTGCCTTTAAATGGTTCATGAAACTCCCAGAAGGATCCATTAAAAACTGGGGTGATTTGGAGAAGCTCTTCCTGACACGCTTCTTTGAAGATGACTCGGAGATTACAATGCCCACTCTCCTCGCCACGAAGCAGCGAAAGGGAGAGTCAGTCAAAACATTTATGGAAAGATTTCAGAATATGGCATTCCGATGTCCCAGCGGTATGACCCAGGCCACCCTGGTAGAAACATGCCACCACAATCTACAAACTTCACTCCTAGTTTAAACAGGAGTTGCTGAAAGCCACACCTGGAAGCAGTTGGTCCAGTAAGGTGAACAGGCTGAAGAAATTATCGCCAGGGTTAGGGCAGAACAAAATAAACCCAGACCCAAAAAGTCGACAAGGCGCATGCCAGAAACATCTTTTCAAGTAAAAAGAAAAGATAATTTGGCGACGGAGACAAAATCCCCCATCAAACCTCAGCCGATTAGGGAGGTGGTTCTTAAGTCAGCCTTGCGCCAACAAGCAGTATTCTTTCAAAGACGAGCATGTCAATTCATTGTTCATGTTACTCAGCAAGAGCAAACAGATTGAAGCTTCCTGAAGCTAGACATCTTGAAGAAGTTAGCAAGTCCGATAATCCTAACTACTGCCTGTATCATAGGATGCTAGGGCAATCCACCAAGAGCTGTTACGTTTTCAAAGACATCCTTCAAACTCTGATCGATGCAGAAGTGCTAAAACTCCATCCAGAGCAGAAGAAAGTGACCACTAATATGACATCATTTCCTCAGTTTGAAAAATAGCCTCCAGCAACGTCCGGAGTAGTCCCCATCCCAAGAGGAGAACTAAGGATGATCAATACAAACCCGCATCACCAACAAGAGAAGGGTGTTGTACCTGTCCCCGCACCTCAGGAAAAAATTATGTGGGTTCATCTCGACCTTGTGGAAGGCCAACAGTGGACTACTGTTACCAAGAAAAAGTCCAAAGGCAAAGCAAAAGCTTCGTCCTTCAACATGGTGTGCGCTTCTTTCCAGGAAGTAGAAACTGATGTTCCCTCAATAACTAATTCGGAAGAGGAGACAATCGTCCTTATCATAGAACTCAATAAACCGCTCGTGGCAGAAAACTCGTTTGGGTCAGTCATATTAAAGAAGTATGATGAGATGGTGGCAAGCCCTCCTAAACCTACTACAGAGTTAGCCAAGCCCTCCGCAAAGCAACCGGTGGAGAAGCAGAAAGTGCTTCAATTTTTCAAGGCTCTCCCAAAGGACAACGCGGAAGGATCACCACACCTTACTGCTTTGACGTTCTGGCTCAATTGGCCAATATCCCAGTCAGAATCACCCTTTACGAGCTCCTGAGACTATCAAAGTCAACAAGAGAAGCTCTGAGGGAAGTCCTAGCTGATGCTGAGATTTTCATGGCCCAGATCCCGCTGGATCACAGGAGGAAGATGAAAGAAGACTGCCTTCATGCCTCCCAAAATGCTCCCTGCATCTCCTTTACTTCAGATGACATGCAGCTCAAGGGGAAACATGATGACCCCTGTACTTCATAGGGTACATTTGATCGTCTGAAGTGAGCCACATTCAGGTAGATCAAGGATCTGCGTTGAGCATCATGCCTCTCCGGGTCATGCAACACTTAGGGATCCCCACCAACCGATTGAGCGCCACGCAGACTACCATCTATGGTTTCAACGCCAATGGTACGCGCCCAATGGGGAAGATCAAGCTCAAATGCTAGATCGGGGACCTAAAGTCTGAAGTGACGTGCTATATAATCGACGCCGACACTTCGTACAATTTGCTGCTAGGACAACCGTGGATTCATCGTAACTCCATCATCCCCTTCACTCTCCATCAAGTTATGAAGTATATTAACAGAAGTGGGAAAGTCCAAACGTTGATTGCCGAAAGGCATCCGTTCAAGGGTAGAGAAGTATTTCACAGACTCCCTCCTGTACCAAGACTCTCGGAAACAAATGAGAACTACAGCCAGAGGAACCAGACTCTGGTAACGAAGCTGACACTGAGCCAAAGGTGGAAGAAAAGTGCATGTGGGAATTAAATCCACTTGTAACGAGCATTAATAAGATCGATGTTAATACACCGCCGATGATGTAGGCGAGTGGTATATTAATGAAGAGTTGAATTTGGTTTTTACTTTTTCTTTTCTGTCTTTCTTGATTCAGTGCCATCAGACACTTGTACCGAGGTGGGTGATGACCCCTGGTCGGCAATGGATGCTCTGACATCATTGCATGTACCAATGAAGTCATCCTCAAAACGTACCAAGATGTCGGTAATGCACAAGAATCAGTATTCATGGTTCCAGCAAGATGCAGAGGCCAAAAACCAATTATTTTTGGAAGAATAAGCCCGAATTGATGTCTCACAAAACTTAAAAAGCGAGAACAAATCTCCTCAGTTCTCTCATTATGAGCCAAGTGTACTCAGAATGATGGAGATGGATATGATCTAACAAATGGTCCTAGTTTGAACTTCGGCAAAGGAAGAAGAATTCTACTTTGATCTTTCGTTCCAAAAGGAAAGACCCTTGATTATTACCATCGAACTCGCAGGGGTTTGGCTATGTGTCAAATACCGTAATCACTCGTCTAGCACGTCATCGTGGGAGTCAGACGTTAGTGTGGGCAACCTCTTTGGAGAACTTTCAGTAAACATGGTGTCAACAAGCCACCTGGAAGATGGAGATAAAGAAACAATCAAGTCTGATACATATCCTTGGATCAAACACCTAAATACTCTCTGAGATGTTCACTTTGAATAACGCAAACCACCTACGGAGGATAAAATTACCAAATTAATCTGGGAGATGAGGCTAATCCCAAGCCCATCTTTATAAGCGAAAGCCTAACATCCTCCGAGAAAGAAGATTTAATATCTCTTGTGCGGGAGTATATAGATGTTTTCATTTGGAAATACGAGGACATGCCTAGGCTTGATCCTCAAGTGGCTATGCATCACCTTAACATTAATTCAGACGTGAAGCCAGTCAAATAGCAACAGCGATGGTTTCGTCCAGAAATAATGGAAGCAATCCAGTCAGAAGTCAAGAAGCTTATAGACTCTAGCTTCATTAGGGAGGAGCAACACCCTAATTGGGTAGGCAATATCGTCCCCGTTACCAAGAAAAATAGGAAGATCCAGATTTGCATTGATTTTTGTGATTTAAATGAGGTCTGTCTCAAAGATGAATTCCCCTCCCAATCACAGATGTCATAATTGATAGTACATGAGGGTTTGAACGAATGTCTTTCATGGATGGATTCTCAGGGTATAATCAAATCAAAATGTACCCTGATGATGAAAAACATACTTCTTTCAGGACACCACTGGGGGTATTGCTATACTGTCATGCCCTTCGGACTGAAAAATGCTGGGGCAACATATCAGATAGCTATGAATGCAATCTTCCATGAACACATGTGTAAAATAGTGGAATGCTACATTGCCGACATTGCAGTAAAAAGCCGCACCAAGGGCAAGCACATAGCCGATCTGAAGACAGTTTTTAAAATCATGTGGGTACATCAGTTGAAGATGAACCCCACCAAATCTTTCTTGGGGGGTAGCTAGCGGTAAATTCCTAGGGTTTGTGATGACATCCAAAGGAATTCACCTAGACCCAAAAAAAGTCCGTGCCGTCCGAGAGATGCAACTCCAAGGAATCTCAGGGAGCTTAGAGGATTACAAAAGCGACTAGCATACATCCGAAAGTTTATCTCAAATCTCTCCAGAATATGCCAACCCTTCACAATTAATGAAAAAGGGTATCTCATTCATTTAGGATGATGCTTGCCAACAAGCGTTCGAGGAAATCAAACGATACCTCACGCAACCACCTGTCCTTACAGCTCTGGTGTCAGGAAAACTTTTCCTGATATACGTTCAAGCGATGGATCATTCTTTAGGAGCTTTGCTAGCTCAGAATGATGATTAGGGACACGAGCAGGCAATCTACTATCTGAGCAGACCATGATCGGAGCCGAACATTGGTATAACCCAATCGAAAAAGAATGTTTCGCGTTGGTGTTCACCGTTCAGAAAATGCGGCACTACTTGGTGGGCTAGACTATAAATATTATATCAAAGGTCAACCCTTTAAGGTTGCTTATGACGAAGCCATCGTCGCTAAATGGTCGACTGGCAAAATGGGCCATACTGCTCTCTAATATGAGATGCGCTTTCTACCACAAAAAGCCGTGAAAGGACAAGTGGTGGCAAATTTTCTGGCTAAACATCCAGATCCAAGAGTGACCCAACTTAACGAGGATCTCCCATACGAGGTTGCTGAAGCTTGTCAGACCCAGACGTCTTTCGAAGGATGATAGGTAGTAAAAAGTGCATATTATCATTATATTTACCATCATATTCTCTATTTATTCTTTTATTAAGCACTACTACTAATGTTTTATTGTTTAATATGTGCAAGCCTTGAGTAATTAAAAAATAAATAAATGAAGCCCAATTGAATCCCAAAAGCCCAAAAAGTCCACAAGCCCACATGTAAAATAATTGTAGTAATTTAGAAGTTTTTACCTTATCTAACCTAATCTAAACTTAGATTTTAAAATCTAGGGGAGGAAGAGGAAGGATAAATAGAACTCCTAATTGCTAAAAGGAGGAGGAAAAGGATAAGATGGACTTCTAATTAAACCTGGTTGCTTGCAATTCAAAGATAAAGATAAAGGGAACAAATCCTTTTCAAATTTGGATTTTTGATAACTTGCTTCCCAAGTTATCCCGAGTTCTCAAGATAGAGGGTCTGCATACAGAATCTAAAAGGAGGAGCCCAGATGGACGACCAGAGGATGCCACGCGAGAAAGGCTTGGCATTTGGCTACAATAGTGCCGCGGAAACGCGGCAAAATTTCCCGTTTCCGTGGCAATTCAGAGGCGGTTGGCGATGCGTTTTGTGGAGGAGTTGTACTGGACTCTACTTCCTATATCTCGTATAAATACCCTGCAAAGTAACAGAGGAGGGCAGATCTCAGAAGCTCAAGCTTAGAGTTTCTTTAGATTCGCTTTTCTTTCAAATTTTCTTGTATTTTTCTAGTTTTTATTTTTACTTTGAAGAAGAGTTGAAGAATGGAGAAGGCTTTGTAATGAGTAGGTGACAGACTTAAAAAGGTTATTTTTTCTTTCAAACTCTTGTTTTTTTAATTTGTGTTTCTTTTATTTTAGTTTCATCTCTTTATGCAATCTTTTATCATGTTTTAATTCCACCATAATTATGTGTAACTAATTTCTTAATAGCTTGCTAATCTTCCACTAACTAAAACCTAGATATGAAGATAAGTTGATTGAACTCTATGCATGTTAAAAAACCTAGGGTAAGTAAATAATTCTTGAAGACTAGTCATGAATTGAGTTAAGCTAGATTTAGGGTATACTATTTAATAATTATCCTTAGTTTATACTTAGAGCTTTGATGGTTTAATGTTAAGTTAAAATTACTTTTCTTAAACTATACTTTGGGACTTTGATAAACCAATGCTTAGTTTTATCTAGTGTACTGCCAACAGGGTTTAATCTCTTTCTTACTTTTTTCTTGGATTTGAAGCAATAATCTAGGGTAATCCTATAGATTCAACATGATATTTATTCTTGATAGACTAGGTTTGGTGTGATAGATGATTAGTTGACTATGCTTATTCTTTCTATTTAAAATATTTGCTTACAAACAATTTCTTCTTTACAAGCTAATTGTAGAGAATTCGTTCCGAAAAGCTTCTATCGCATTCCTCCCTGTGGATTCTACCCGCATAGCCTTTCTACCGCGGATATATTGTGGGAGATAGAGACACGCATCCATCCAGATAACATCTTTTTAACCCTTAAACTATATCTCTATTTTCCTCAATCAAAGGACAGATATGACAGCTCTTCTTCGACGGTGCATCAAGAACAGGCCACGAGGGCATGTCGTAGCAGGAGTGGGGATAGTACTAGTCGCTCCACAAAACTACGTGATCCCTCGTGTATTCTCATTAACTGAGCCATGTTCCAAAAATGTAGCGGAATACAATGACCTCTTGATTGGAATGCAAATAACCGATGAGATTGGCATTAAAAATCTCGAAGCATACGGTGACTCTAAACTCATCGTTAACCATGTTCGTGGGGAGTACGAAGTCAGACATGAAGACTTGGTACCCTATTACAATGCAACTATTCACATGGCCGTGAGATTCAAAAACTTTTACATCGACCATGTACCACGCCAGTAAAATGCGCACGCAGATGCACTGACATCTCTCACTGCCTCTTTAGCCCTTCCAGCTGGGATAGTAGAGAAAATACTTGTCTACAGCCACAACTTGTATGCTCAAGAACCACTTTTGAAGATTACCAAAAGCCGACAGGAGTCTGTCAAGCCAAAGAAGCTTTAGAGACTTCAACAGGTCCAGAACTCAGGGATTGGCGATTCCGTATATCGATTATGCATTGGCATCCTGCCTAATGATCCCAAAGAGATGGCTGCCATTAGAAGGAAAGCCCACAAATACTACTATAATGCGATCATGCGAACACTGTATCGCCGATCACAGGATGGGATCCTCCTCCGCTGTCTGTCACAAAAGGAGGCACAAGAAGAAGTCAAAGAAGCGCATGATGGTATGTGTGGGGTTCATCAGCCCGGTCTGAAGCTTGGAGATCGACTCCGAAGATTGGGATATTATTGGCCCAAGATGATCCCGGACGCCATCACTTACGCTAAACGATGTCACGCTTGTCAGGTCCATGGTGACTTCATCCATCAAGTATCAGGATATCTTCGCTCTACAACCTCAACCTGACCATTTGAGATGTGGGGAATGGACATGGTCGGCCCTATCAGCCCACATTCATCCAAAGGACATCGGTTCATCTTAGCTATAACTGATTACTTCTCTAAATAGGCTGAACCTATTCCCTTGAGGGAGTTAAAGGCATCGACATGATTAAATTCGTTAAACATTACGTCATTTACCGTTTTGGTGTGCCACGATGGATGTTCATGATAATGGGCCCCAGTTCGTCAGCCAGCTTTTCAGAGGTTCTGCAACAAGTTCAGAATCCAGAGTGTGTCCTAAACGGTATACTACACAGCTGCTAACGGCCTCGCAGAAGCTTTCAACAAGACTATTGCGAAACTTCTTAAGAAATTCGTCTCAAAAAGCCAACGTGAGGGACGACAAGTTGGGTGAATGCTATGGGCCTATCGCACGACGGTTCGAACCCCGATGAAGGCTACACCTTTCTCCTTGTGTATGGGTGTGAATCTGTGCTCCCATTAGAAATTTAAATCCCATCTCTACGTGTCGCCTTGGCAACAGAGATGACAAATGAGGAGAAGTATCGACTGCGACTCAAAGAACTGGAAGCTTTGGACGATAAACGCCTGCAAGCTCAACAGCAAATCGAGCTCTATCAAGCTCGAATTACCGGAGCCTTCTGTCACGCCCCGCTTCCCAAAATACGCTGGAGCGCGGAGACGCGACATGAGTCGGCGACGCATATACGCAAGGAAAATCCCTCACGTATACGCGCTAAGCCTTAAGTAACCTGAGACAAGCTATAAATCTAACTGTAATGAATACTGTAATGCCACATATAAACAACCACGCAGGATATCATATGAATCAAGGGCTAGAATAATAAAGAATAGGAAACTGAATCTGATGTAACAAGTCAACAGGAAATAATATGAAGACTGGAAAGATAAGAGTACCAGATAGAATAGGAAGAAGCTCCAGTTATTCGCAGAAGCGTACAGCCTCAACGAACACCTGCAAACCGTCCAATATCTGGACGTGTGCAAATCCAGGGGTCAGAAAGCGACCATGGTGAGTGTGTGTGTGTGTAAAGGGGAAAAAAAACTCGTGCATAGAAACATGTGCATAAAGAAATAACAAGAACGACTGCAGATATAAGATAAATAAATATCGTGACATGATAAACATCTGAACTGAAGCATATCTGATATCAATATCAACAAGGAACAACTGAAGATATAAGATAACTGATAAACTGCTAAACTGAAGTATAACTGCAACAATAGGAATAAATATATATGACAACTATCTCATCTGTAAACTAACAACTGGTATAAAAGATCAACTATCTCAACGGTGGTAAAACAACTGATATCAAAGTCAACTAACACAAATGTAAACTAATAGCTGATGTCTGAATGTGTAACCTATATGTCACTAGTCTTCTGGTTATTATTAACCTAACTAATGTAGTACTAGCTGTGTCCCATACCACAGCCATTTTCTCACATATCAAACAAAGTTATCGTTGTTGTAACTGCCTGCCAATGTAGTGCATGTGTTTTGAATGAGAACCGTGCATGCCCGGTACCACGGTCTAACACCCCTGGCGCTGAACCAGGACAAGCCGCTAGGCTCTAACAACTGAAGACCACAGCCCCACACGAAAAGACAACTAGTGTGGCGCCGTAATCCGGGCATGCCCTGACAACTAACACCCCTGGCACTGGATCAGGACAAGCCGCTAGGCTCTGACAACTGAATGGGTAGCCAGTACTACCCTGGTTCCCCATGGTTGGAACCCACAACTCGTACCATAAGAATCCTTCCAAAATACACGACATGCATCATCAGGCAATTACCCCTTGTTCCCCGGGTTATGATGTCTTTTATTAATAAGCATTCAATGTGACTTATTATGTAATAGTAACCAATATCTCCAACATCTGCTGATGTCAACACTAGCTGATAATCTGACAACTGGTAATGATAACTGATATCAGACAACTATGATATCTGACAACTCTGATATCTCACAACTCTGATGTCTCACAACTCTGACATCCAACAACTGATAGCTGACATCAAAATAGAATACTGGAGATATAGCTACTAACACAAAGGTGATACAAGCAACTAGTCTCACTGACAACTATAACTAGTAACTGATCTCTGCCATCTCATATCAACAATGAAATACGTGATCACTGATCTACCACAATGTATCAGACAACTCATGTAAACTCTGAACATGAACATCTTATAATCACCAACAAGTAATAAGTAACAACTGATAATTAGTATCTGGTAGCTCTAAGTACAAGATCAATAATATCAATACATCACTATCACAATTACTCAATCTCTACTAACTGAAGTGATCCAGTCTCTAACATCTTAATAAGTCCACATCAATACTCAAATGATTCATAAGGTATATCTCCGAGAACAATATGTCAACACACACCACAATCATATCTGAATAGGAAACATCCTCAAAGAACATCGTAACAAGTCAACATAAATATCTGAATGAGTCATCAACTAATAAAAGAATATCAAGCCAACACATACTGAATCATATTTAAATAGTCAACATCCTCAACAACATGTAATCTAGAATATCTACATCTTGGTACCCATCATTAATAACATGTCATCTAACAGATTCAAATGCCAACAACGTCAATCTCATCTCAAAGCAAGTCAAGCTCCAATAAACGGAATATAGATTTTGAATAATTCTAACTCATCATCAATCTCTAGCACAACTTAACTAATAAATAAGTCATATTCAATAACTGATCATCATTCAATGTAAATATCATAAGTCCCAGATCAATCCAAAGTCATAAAACCAATCATAATCCCAATAGTCACATGATCAATAAGTATCAGTACAAATCAAGTAATCTGATATAATAGTCGTTGTTCCAAACATATGTCCATAATCAGTACTATAGTCTACTCACTCTGACAAACTATATGATTCATAAGACTTCACAATTCCCTCTTCTATGAGTATCAATTATGATATCCCAATACTCGACAATATATCATGTACATGCATCTAAGACTATCATGATATCTTGATACTAGGTACATAACATGTACATGTATCTAAGTTCTATTGATCAAGTCATTCCATCCAATATTCATCTCTCAATGTCATGAACACCATCTATACTCATTACACAACTCATGGGTGAAGTCTACAATCCATCAAGGAACCAAACACAACTAACAGACTCACATTAGTGACTATAGAGGTAGTCCAAGTCGACTAGGGACAAGGCAAGTCGACTAGCCTTCTGCCAGAACAGAAGACAGAGGCACTACAACGCCTAATCTCCCACACAATAAAAATATGTATATGTAACCTCTCTTGCACATATCAACATACACGATGTCCACATTATTCTATGTACACAATTAAATCAAAATATAATCAATTACATATAAAGAAACGGAACCAAAAGGAGTAAACACTCACCTTGGGGAATCTCGCGTCACCGGGCGAGTCGCCGCCGCGGTCGCTGTGGTGCGCTCTTCGCCATCGAACTGCACGGGAGGTGGCCAAGGCACTGGAGAAGGTCACCGTGCTGGTCTCCGGCGATGGGCTGGCGTGGATCAGGAGAACGGCCTGCTCGCTCCCCTGTTGGATCTGGTTCTGGATTGTCGTGCTGCTGCAACAAATCTAAACTACATACAATGTTATAGTATGCAAAGCTTAGAACTGGAAGAAGTGTCAGGGTAAAATGTATTCATGCCATTGATCTATTCTGTATGTACACTACCATGTGTAACCCAATGCAACATAATTACTTTTACACTGAATCAATGATTGGTTACACAGTGAAGGAAACTTAGTCTACAATCTGTTTTCTGCAAGTATAGTTATATAAGATTATATTAGATTAGGGTTCTAAGTAAAATGCTAGATAGAAAAGTCAGCAAAACTATAGCCATGCAAGTGAAGGCTTGCTCGCATGACCAGGAGAAGTTACATGTTTGTAGGGACACAAGTAACCACGTCTTATAAGAAAACTGTCTCGCGTTATAGGGAAAAACCTCAACAGCACCTATGTCAAAGTAATTCCTTTGTTGCTGCATTTTGGTTAGAAACTTGAGTGGGGGGAAAGCAAGGGAAAAGGGAAAATAAGGAAAAAAATGACAAACAAGGAGAGAAGAGGTAAAGAACAAACATTAGTTTAAGGATAAGATATAACCCATCAAAGGCCAACCATGGTAATCAGATTCTATCTCATCAAGATAATAAAACATGAATGAAACTAATTAATTTAGCAATTTAATATATAACCTTAATTAAAACTTAATAAAATTTTGTAATTAAAGTTATCATGTCGTCCCCTCATACATGAATCTATTGCATTGACAACTAGCAACAATTGGTAAGATCTTATTGCATGCACAAGTAGCAGTAATAAAATAATTTGTTATTATATTCCACTCATGGCGCAGGGATGTAGCCATGGAGATTAACATGCTACCTATCAGAGTGATTGTTCCTGAAGAAAAACTAATCATAGTGGAGAAAAGAACTATGTTTGCAAGTTGTATCTAGGTTCAGGAAAAGTTCTTAGAATGGATTCACGGGGGAACCTATCTTACAGAGGATCAAACTTCCACATGGACCAGGGGTGCTTGTGAGAACTGATCAAATTAGTAGAGAAGAAAAAAAAAGAAAGAATGTACCTTACGAAGTTTCGAAAAGGGAAAGATGATGAGAAAGAGATCGCGTTGAAATTCGATAAAGAAGCGTCTTTGACGGTCGGCAAGTCCCCCCTCTTCAAACCCTCATCCTAGGTGCTGTTAAAAGAATATGACGGCTGGAGTATCTCAGGGTGAAGAGTTAAACGAGGGTTTTAACCAGTAATCCCGTATTAAAGCCCAGTTGACCGAAATACCCTTGCCAAAAAAATATTCTCAGAAAAATCTAAGAAAATTTCAGAAATTCTGAAAAATTAAGAGGATAAAAAAGTTTAACTACATGGAAAGCTAATTCAGAACATAAATTAGTGTGTCGATCCATTTCAGTCTCGAATCAACCCCAAAATTAGAAAATCAAATAGGAAAAATGAAAAATACAGTATTCTAACTGGGGATCTTACACCTTCAATAGAAAATCAAGAAGCGAACTTTCAAGAAAGTTGACCTTGTCTTAGCTGTTAGAAGACCTATGGTGATGACGCATAAGACCAAAGGAAAATTCTTTCAGCCCAAATGGAAAGGCCATTTGTAGTAGAGTCGGTCTACTCAAATAGAGCATATCGCTTCATAACCTCAGATGGTGATACGCTTATGATGCCAATCAACGGCAAGTTCTTGAAGAAATACTATCCTTGATAGCACTCTTCTCCTAATTAGGTTAATACTATACTTTGATCAAAACTCCAGATCCAAGAAAGCTTCTTCCCTTCATTGGATCACATCATAGGTGACCAGTGTCAAGCTGATCAAGCAATGGTACATCATGTTGCATGTTGTAAATATTAAGGAAGAGACAAAATGCAAGACTTCGTTTCAGCTTAGTTACTCTTCTATTGACATCCTACGCCTCCAATGGCTAATGATAGAGGAAAATGTGGCTTTTAAGCCCAACATAAGTCTTCGATAACTTATCATGCTGAGGGGGAATAGCATGGCTAGTCCAACTCAAACGGTAGTTGGTAAAGGTACACCAAATCTTTTGATACCTGATGGTTTTAAAAATCCTAATGGACTTGGTCCCATCCTTTCCTCCAAAATCTCTTACCAATTCTCCTTACAGAATTGTAGAGCCACAAAAATACTTGTGTCATCTTCTAATAAAATGAACTGGGATTTCTCAAGTTAATATTAAACCTCTGGCAAATCAGATTTTCCAATCCCCAAAGATTCAGTCAAGTTAATCATAAATCTCTGACAACAAAAAACTCATTAGTTAGAAATCATCGCTGTAAAGTTAATACTACACCTCTAACGGCAAATTTCCCATGTCTCAGGAAATCAACGATTGTCACGAATATTAAACCTCTGACAGTTTATTTATTCTCCACCCAAAATCCC
>JAVJIF010005660.1:0-72500 GCA_038442645.1 Agave tequilana
CTCAAATTTTGAGTTAACATTTGTAAATAAACAAATTTTAAGATATCACAAGATTTTTGCTATCATTTGAAATTGAAAATTTTTGATACCAATAGAAATTGAAACATTTGTAATCTTGATACCAATGAAAGTAAAGTATTTTATATTTTGATACCAATTGAAATACATGGTGAATTTTGATACAAAATAGAGGTAAAAATTTTTGTGATACCAATTGAAATTGAAACCCAATTGGAATCGAAACATATTGATACCAATTGAAGTATATTGTAAATTTTGATATCAATTTAAATACCAATTGAAAATAATGCATAAGCTCATTTAAAATACCAATTGAGATATCAATTGAACTCAAGATTTAAGTCAAGCTTAGCATAAACATAATTTGTGATTTAACATGTAAATATATTATAAATCAAGCACAATCAAATCATATATATGTATAAAAATGAAAATACCAATAGAATTGATATTATTTGAAATTTGAAGCATACATATATAGAAAACAAAATATGAGTATACAAAAAATATCAATTGTGATACCAATTGAAAATATGATGAGAATCAAGTGTATAACTCATAAAGATCCACCCTTTTTATGCACATGATAAAAAATATTTAATTTGAGCATACAAGGCATGTTCACCATCCATCCGCCCTTAAAGAGTTGGTAGGGGTTTTCAAAATAAGAGTTTGAAAATAATTTAGTGTAGTTGAAAACTCTATCAATTGAAGAATAAATAACTAGTGTGAAGTAATTTTTTAATAACTAGTTAAAAATCCTTCAAATATGAAAACAACACATATGTATCTCATGAAGCATACCAAATACACAAGAGTTGACACTCAAAATCTATAAAGCTCATAAATTCTCATGAAAATGATGTCATGAGTAAACAAATGAAGTATGAGTGCACAAGAATCATGTAATTAGCATTTTCATGAAAATAGTCAATGAGGATCAAAACATCAAACATGTGAAAATCATAAAAATTACTTTTCATTTAAAAAATAAACTTCTAGGTATATGTATGCTTTATCCAAAATTAACAATATACATACATATCCCAAACATAAAAGAGTCTATGATATTTTTGCATGAAGGCAAGAGACTCAAGGATATACATGTATATTTATTAGTTTTAGACAATAGTAATATATACATGAAGCAAAACATGCATAAAAATAGGAAAAATAAGTTAAAATGCACGAATCATCAAAACTAGGTTATACATGTACATATAATGAGTACAAATGAGCAATGAAGTGCAAACATATACAAATCAAGTGTTGCTTGCTACTATATACAAGTATATACACAAGTTTTGACAAAAACTATATCTAAACAAGTATTTACCACATGAAGCACAAAAACAAGAACATGCTAAAATATTGTCTAAGTAAAAGCATGTAACCAAAAATAGGAGTTTAGAGATAGTTACCAAACTAAATGCACTATTCTCTAAGTCTCCAAACATGGTGGTCTTCCCACCAAAACTACCTTGGTGGTGGTGCATCGATTTTGTATGTCCATCTAGCCCATGCATCCACCACCAAGGCACCAATCCTCTCACGTCATATGAGAGCCACACCTACATCAAACACAAGAGGTGAGAATTTTGGTACCCATTTTCTTTGAGTCCACGGGGGTTAGCTTTATTTGGAGCCAAACATTTTATTAGCAAAATTAATATGATTTATCTTATCAAAATAAAACTTTGCTAAATGGCCTTTGCTGTCGCAATGTGTACATTTATACACTCTAGTACGCATATGAGAATGAATATGATCATGATGTGCAAAGTGTGCATATGTGTGTCGTGAGTGTTGTGCATGAACATGTGGAACTTGTTTCTTTTGAAACAAGGTTTCCAATTTAGAATGATTGAATGCATAATTGCTCAAGGTTGAACTCAAGCAATCTACTCTATTTTCAAAAATTTAATCTCATTTTTATCAAAGGTAGTAGCATGAAAAGCATGGTCAACACTTTTTCTTTTTAGAAACATTGTCCCTTTTCCTTTGAAACAATTTTTCTTTTTAAAGAGTTGTTTTCATTCAAAGCAATTTCCTTTTCCTTTTCCACCAAAATAATTTTATTTTTCAAAGAAGTATTTCCTTTACAAAGTTCATTCAATTTAGAAGTCAAGAAAATATTATCCTTTTTCAACATATCATTTTCTTTTGAAATACATTCTAATTTATTTTGAAAAGAGTCTTTTTCTTTTAACATGGAATCAAATTTATTTTTCAATTTCTTATTATCCTTTTTAAGCAACTCATATTTTTCAAGAAGTTGACAAAATGGTTCAAGCTCATCATAAGACATGTCAACATCCTCATCAAGCTCGGATTCGGAATTTACCTCAAGGGGTTATCCCCTTGGACCATATAGCACAAGTTGGAAGCATCACTTCCATCATCCGAGTTGCTCCCCGCATAGTATTGCTCTTGTTCGCCAAGGGAGATTATAGTGTTCCATACTATAAAAGCCGAATTAAAGTTAGAAACCCTAGATAAATATTCATCATTTAGGGTTGACTTTAAAGCAAGGATGGCTTTTGCATTTGCCTCAAGATACTTGCTATTACTAAAGTATGAATCCTTAGTGCTAGCAAGATAAACATGAATACCTAGGCCTTTGAGGTATATGGACATCTTAACTTTCCAAGTTTGGATGTTAACAATGTCAAACATGGAAGGTGACATGAAATTCATATGTGTGTGTACAAATATAGTGACAAGCTATAAATGAGGATCTTTAACTCAAGGTGGTTAGACCCAAATCAAGAGCACCAAACTCTAGTACCAATTGAAATCACCTAGAGGGGGGTGAATAGGTGACTAGCTAATCTAATAGTGAATTAATACGGAATTAAAACTATTTATGCAAACTAAATGTTCTTATGCTAAACACACTAAGTATAACACAAGAGTGTAGCCAGATTTCCCGTGAAGGGCTCTGGACTATCTCCTCAAGATTCCTCTAGATACGAGTTGAGGTGCCGCTATGGCTCTCTTAGTTGAATACATGTGTAAGCAAACAAGCCCAAGCATATAACAATTTGAGCACAAGTATATATCAAGCATATAGAGATGAAAGCAATATAAGTAAGCAAGATATAAACACAAGTGAGAGATAGAGAGAGCAATCACAAACACAGGAGAATTGTTTCGAGGTTCGAGCACCCTTGCTTTACGTCCCCGCCTTCAACACTATGAAGGATTTCCACTATAAACCGATCCCACCGGATCACTCGGTACCGCGCAACACCTACAACGAGTTCACACTAGAACTTTTTGGACTCACTAGTCCCCTCACTTGTTCCCACAAGAACAAACACATGCAAGCACGCAAGCTTGCCAAGGCCGCACCTCTACATAGAGCTCTCACTAGAACTCGAAACAATGCGAACCCGCAAGTCCGCCTCCTCAAATACAATGGTGAACACTTTGGTGATCACAACACTTTGATCACCTAAAACACTCACAACAAAGACCCCTATAGGATTGATATAGCAATGGATAGCTCAAGTGTGCGTGAGAAAACTAGGATTGATTTGGTGGTAAAAAACTTAAGAAATCTCTTTTTCAAAACACTCTTGAAAAACGCTCCTTTGATATGAAGTATTAGCACTAAAATAAGTGAAGAAAACTTCTACAATAGATAGGAAAAATTGGCTTTGAAACTCTCCAAAAATCTTGTTAAAAACAGTCCAAGGGAATCCCATATAAATAGGCTCCAAAATATGGCCGTTGGAGGCCTAGTCAGCAGTCTGGACTGCTGGCGGTCGACTGCCCGAACGACCGGACAACGGTTAGATTTTTGACCGTTGTGCCAGCAGTCGACCGGCTGGTTGACCGTGGCCTAGATACAAGAGTAGTAGCTCTCTGCCGGTAGACCGCCCAGTCGACCGAGGCCATTTCTAGAGAGCAGAGCTCTCTGGTGGTCGACCGGGTCGGTCGACCGGCCCTCTAGCCAAACAAGCCATGCACATTTTGTGCACGTCGGTCGACCGCCCGGTCGACCGACCTCTGGCTCGGTCGACCATGCGGTCGACCGGCAGAAGGCCAGAAACATCAATTTTCAGGGATTAAAAACATGTCTTTTTAACCTCAATAAAATCCCATAAATTCTCAAAAAATCTACAAAAATAAGTTCATTGATATAATATGATATACAAACATGTTTGAGTAAAAATCAAAATATGTTACAAACATTTTGAACTATTTTGTAATATAGAAGTTTTGCCTTAAACAAAAATCTATATTTTTCAAAATTGATTTTTTTCAAAACTTCTCCAAATACAAAAACAAGATATTCTAAACACTTTTGAAGCTTAGTATGTTTGGATATGATCCACTAGACATATATGATGAAATATCTTTATTTTTGACATTAAGCTCTAAAATAAGGTTTTGATAAAACACATGTTATATTTTGAGGCTTAAAAACCAAAACTGTATTTTTTTCAAAATGAAAACTCTTTTATGAGAGAGCAGTAGCTCTCTGCCGGTCGACCGCCCAGTCGACCGAGGCCATTTCTAGAGAGCAGAGCTCTCTGGTGGTCGACCAGGTCGATCGACCGGCCCTCCAGCCAAACAAGCCATGCACGTTTTGTGCACGTCGGTCGACCGACCTCTGGCTCGGTCGACCGACAGAAGGCCAGAAACATCAATTTTCAGGGATTAAAAACATGTCTTTTTACGTTCAATAAAATCCCATAATTCTCAAAAAATCTACAAAAATAAGTTCATTGATATAATATAATATACAAACATATTTGAGTAAAAATCAAAACATGTTACAAATATTTTGAACTATTTTTGTAATATAGAAGTTTTACCTTAAACAAAAATCTGTATTTTCCAAAATTGATTTTTTTTCAAAACTTCTCCAAATACAAAAACAAGATATTCTAAACACTTTTGAAACTTAGTGTGTATGGATATGATCCACTACACATATATGATGAAATATCTTTATTTTTGATATTAAGCTCTAAAATAAGGTTTTGATAAAACACATGTTATATTTTGAGGCTTAAAAACCAAAACGGTATTTTTTTTGAAAATGAAAACTCTTTTATGAAAACACATCTAAATCTTGTGTGTGAGTGTATATGTACTTGAGTAATCCACCAACTAATCTATCATTTATATTTTATCTAAAAACAAAATCTTGACACTTACAAACATGACACAAGTTATCTAGGAAATCTTCTCTTGAAGGTCTTCTTCTCGTTCTTGACTTGGTCCAAACTTTGATCCAATGAGCTGGACTCCTCTTGAGTACTTGATGTGGTCTTGATGCACAAGCTCTTGAATCAACACGTGCTAGCTCCAAAACTTGACTTTAAATCCTTTATTGAAGCTAAGCACCTACTAAGATCTTTATCACATATCTGAGACTAATTAAACACAAGTTCATTAGTACTATAACTACATGGGTTAATCATCATCAAAACTAGAGTGATGGGCCTTTGGGCCAACAAAGTACTCGCATCCAAAAAAAGGTACTCGCCCAAATACAGGTAAAATAATACTCGCTAATACAGGAAAAGTACTCGTTAATACAAGAAAAAATGCTCGCCTATAATTCTAAAAAATGCCAAAGGCGTTAGCGTTTAGTTGCACATGTAGAGAGAGAAAGTCTAGAGAAATAAAGAATGGGTTTTAGAGAGAGAAGGGAGAGAAAGAGGGGGCAACTAGGGTAAAGAGAGAAGGAAAGAGAGAGAAGAGGGAGAGGGAGAAGAGGGGAGAGAGATAGAGAGAACAAAAGAGAGAGATTAGAGCTTGAGAGAGAACCAGAGAGAGATAGAAAAAGAGGAAGAGAGATACAGAAAGAAAAGGAATAAAGAGAAAGAAAAGAAAGAGAGAAAGAAAGGGAGAGAAGATAAAAAGAGATAGAAAGTGGAGAGGAGAGAGGAAGGGGGAGGCCGGCTGGGCTAGTGGCCGGCCAAGCGGCACCAGGGGCACGGCGACGGCCAGGGAGATGACCGAAGGGGTGGTAATAATGGTGTTGTTAGTGATGGTGGTTTGGTTGAATGTGGTGATGATGAAATTGATGGCGTTGGTAAGATGGGTAATGGAGTAGGTGTTGGTGGAGATGTGGGTGGTGGGAGGTGGTGGAAGTGATGAAGATTGTGATGGTGGTGGATTAAGTGGTTGGAGGAAGAGGAGAGGTAGAGAGATTTGGTGGTGTATGGTGGAAGGAGAAGATGGTGGTGGTGGTTTTGGAGAAGAGAAAGGAGGAGAGCATGGTGGAGACGGGTAGTGGCCGGAGTTAGTAGCCACCGTCGGATGGCCGGAAGGCGTGGGGCTGCTGGTGATGGTTGGGTGGAGAGAGGTGGTTGCGAAATGGGTTAAGGAAGCGAGAGGAAAATTAGAAAGAGAGGGAAGATAAGAAAGAGTGAGATAGAGAAAGGATGTTAGAGAGAAGAAAGAGAGCATGAGAAGAAAGAACAATTATAAAGAGGGGAAGAGAGAGGTCGGTGGTGTAGGTCGGTGGTGAGGAGGTCGGTGGAAGAGAAGTGTAGAATGTGGGAGAAGAAAAAGAATAATATTTTTATTTTACAAAATTTGATTAATTCAGAAATATCCTCAAAATTTTCAAAAATAGAAAATATTACCTTGAGTAACGCTGTGAAATAATATTCAAAAAATTCAGTCCCATTTGTAAATTAAAAATCCTAGAATCAATCGACGATATTAGTCGATACCAGATTCAGGAGATTTTCCAAAAAATTCAAAAAATTCAGAAAATTTTGAAAAATTCTAAAAATTAATATCTGAAATAGAAATAGGTCCAATGTAATTATTCGAAAAGTCAAATCAAGTAGTTTCACTGAGATCAGGATATGGGTTTAGACTAGAGCTGACTCTAAGACCGCAAAATACAGATCTAATACCAATAATAATAAAATAATAATAATAGAGAAATAAATACGAGAAAAATTAGAAACGAACAAACAATTAGGACACGTACCTAGGTCCGTATTCTGAAACAAAGGTTTACAATTTGAGTATGAATCCTTCTCACTCAAATTCAATACGGCAGTGTATAATAGATCTAAGTAATTCAATGCAACAGTGGGTTAGTTTAATTGTGTAGAATATTTGAAATCTAACAAAAGTTAGTGTGAGAGGGTTTTTAAATGTTTAGATCATGATCAAATAGTCAGATCGAGAATTTGTGTCTAAAGTCACAGATCTATATAATACGCTACTTTCAGTCATCTATTTTGTTCCTACTTAATGCATGGACAAAAAAGTACAAAACACTTGATTTTTTTTAGTTACTTTAAATAATGTAGATCAACTTCAATACAGTAAATTTTTGAATATTGTAGCATTGAATTTAGATACATGCTCAAATCTTTCTGGAAGTAACCAAGTATGTGTGTGTAGAGAGAAAGAGTTAATTTAGGCTACTTTCGGAAGTACAAATAATAGGGATTTGATTTGGACAGTAAATATTTGTAATTTAAAATAAAATGACTTATATATCTTCTCAAATTAACCGCTTTGATCTCAGGAAAATCGCTCAAAATACTCTTTTGCTTTTTTTCAAGGCTTAAACAAATGATTTAGGTGAGCCAGAGGGGCAACCGTAAAACATATCAAAATATTATTTTGTCTTTGAAATTATTATGGGTTTTTACTCTATTTACTGAAAATTGTTAGGCTTATCAACCCATAATTAACCAGTCCAACTGGCCAGTCAGTTAAAATCAGGTGGGAGATTTTTCATTTTACAACGGTTCTTAATTATGTAACCACCTTTCAAAACATCATCCATATACACCAATTAAACTGGGATTTTAAGGAATGATTCAACCTCCATTTTTTGTAACCAAAATAAGCGTAAAGCATAATTATTTTGAAAACAAAACTTCTACGACTAAATCTACTACAAATAAATTTATTGTAATGCAAATAAAATAAAACAAAAAGAAAAATTGACCTATAAAAGCAATCGTGACAAGTTACTGTCCTAGAAGACTATGGCTCGCCCTATCACTCGGGCATTGGATTGGCTACTATCAACTAGAAGTAAAAGCTCTTGAAAATACCAGTACCTTAACTCAAGCACAAGCCTGGGCCCTTGTTCAGAATAAAAAATGTTGCCTAAAATTAAAAGCAAAAAAATATTTTAATTAAAAAAAAGACCCTCTCAGCTGTAGTGTCAGTGCAAGAGTAGGTTTCAAGAATAATAATAGAAGAGTTGCTTGTATCTTTTTCTGAAGGGGAGTTCTAGTTATAGCTTTGAGAACACCCTCATTACCATCCAATATCCAATGAACTAAAAAAATATAGGCTAAATGAACACAAGTGAGAAATTCAAGCTTTCCAATAGGCTTGTGTTCACTTAAGTCCAACAGTCCCCCGCTAAAAGCTCGAGTTTTATGGAAGCCAAAATAAATAATGTAAAACAAAACATAAAAACCCAAATAAAGGTTGGGTAACCTCATACTGTAGATTTGAGATAGGTAGCTTGCAGTTTGAATATACCCTTAGTGAATTCATCACAATCTGAGACACAGAGTAGACTACGTCTTGAATTAAGTCTTTTTATTAGATATTGACAAAAGACGCATATTGTAAGTCATCATCTATTGAGGGAGCTGGTTTAGCATTAATGACCATGCTCACAGTAATCGACTCAATAGAGTTTCTGGGGGGGGGTCAACCTGCCCCCAACCGCGGCTACCACGGTTTCTCTCACATAGGTAAGTCCTTTAAGGGAACTACAAATGGATATTATACCCTCCACAATTCATGTGTTCAACTTATTAAGAGTTTAACTCAACCTAACTAGCTGTATCATCAGAGAATCGTCATCATAGAAGGGGTTGAATCTAATAACACTACAAATGGGATATAAACATATATGGGTCGATGCTTCACATGAGTGTCACTACTCCAACTTGTTTCTACCGTACTGAACTTCTATCATGGAAACATCTCGCCATTCAAACTGAACCTCTATCATGGGAACATCTCGCCATTCAAGGAGGTTGGGTTCCTGCTGTCAATGACATCATCCATGAGCATAACTTCTCCCTCGATATATTTAGGACAACACTCTCAGAAAGAGACTCATTATCAGATGGACTTTATAAGGTCCAGGGTCATATTATTGCTTAAAAGCTTTTATTTCAAGTAGTGATAGTCAGATTTTTTATTTTTCATAACCACATACTTAATCTCTTGACACTTTTTTTATAAAATGGACCTATAAAGCCATGAGTGATATTATAGATTAAGAGTTTTTAATTTTAATGCAAGAATAAGTACTCATTTTGTGTAGAGCCCCCTTTGGGTGTAATTAAACAAGCATGAAAATATTATTTTATTTTCTAGTGTCAACAAATAATGTTTTAGTTTATGCATATAGTAAATCAAACTAGTCAATGCTAAAATATCAAAAATATGAATTGAACATGTACTTGAGAGAAAATTTTTTATCATCCATTCTACTCACCTCAAAACAATATTGATGTCAAAGATTGAAATTTCATATTTATAAAATAGCTGCAAAATGGTTTTCTTGTCGGACAGCAAAATATCCTAATTTGCATCGCCATTTAATTTCTTATAGTATCTGAATTTTTATTTTGGACAAATCATCATTGCCTCAATTTAGTGATTAGAATGTAGAATTTTGTTCCTTTTTACATTCAACTTGTTCAAATTTTCATAAATAATATATGCATTTGTTCATATCTCAATACAAGCATTATTTGTCTTTAGCTTGAAATAAAGAGATTTGAGCATGATATTTGAACAATATTATATATATAATAATGAATACAAGTCAATTTCTTTTTCATAGCTCAATAAAATGAATATAATCTCTACATTTCAAATCATCATTTATAGAATAATAAATTCTATTTTATCATATAAATTTATAGCAATTTAAAATAGGTGGACATGCAAGCTTTTCAGTTCTCAAACACATAAAGGTCAATAATATGCATCATGCTCCATATTATTGATTTTTCTATAAATATTTATATACAAGTCCAGAAATACCTATTATTATATGTAGAGACGTGCAAGCTTTTCAGTATAAGCAATACTGAATTGCTTATTGAAAATAACTAGATAATTTCACATTTTATACTTTCATAAAATTCTATAATGAAAATCTCAAATTCTTGTAATATTAGAAGCATTTTATCATGTTATATTGGAATTAATTTAAATCTCTGAAAATATTAGACAATAGTCAAAATACCATTTCTTTTGAAGAAGAAGATTTAAAGATTACCATTGTCAAAGCTATGTAAAATATAACATCATTATAAGAATTTTAAATTCAGTTACTGTAGAATCACGCACTTAGAATTTATAAATGAATTATATATATATATATATATATATACATACATACATACATATATATATAATATATATATATATATTATATATATATATATATATATATATATATATATATATATATTAATTGCAATAATATAAAATAAAGATGCAAATAAATTTGTGAGTGTAATGCTATAAATTAGTGCATAAGTTTAATTCTAACTTTTCACAACTTAGATAAGAATTTTCATAATTCTTTTATTGTTAAAATCATGGCCCTACTCAAATAGGAGTCATTAAATGTAGTCGATGCGAAATTGTAATTATATGAGTAATAATTCACTCTAATAAATATAACAAGTGAATTAATAGATGATATATTCAATTTGAAATAATAAGTATCTCATTAGATGAAGATTTGTAAGAAAAAATTAGAAAAATTGTGCTAATAGAAATTTTCTAACTATAAGATAATATCAAAGAAAATTTATTTCATGTGCTCGAGATATTAAAATAAATAAATTGTCAAATTACAAGGCATGTAACAACAATTTTAAAATGAGATTGCACTGAAGAAACTTATAACCAAGAGTCTTGGTCAAATTTTAGACAATTAATTCCATATTTGAAAATATCTAATTAATTTATCTTTAAACCTAGTTAAAGGAAAATTATAATTTGCAAAGGACTAAATTGAAGTTTGATTTATATAATGTTGAATAGACCAAAATCCAAAAGGATGACTACAAATTACACTGGGCAATAGCCAAAAGGAAGAATGAGACAATGAGGTAGTAACTTGATCTCAATACAAGATAGGTATAATACTAGATTATGGACAAAATAGTCACTTTGGCAATGTAGCTCCATCTCAAACAATTTTGTACTCCAACTGATCACAAATAGCATTGGGTAGGAGGGCAAACCTGCACGTGGCTTGATCGAATAATATTATGTACTAAATGCAATATGGACATAAGTACTTTTGTAATAATAGAATGATATCAATTCTTTAAATACAAAGAGAATCTCTTGTCAATAAGAGAAGATAAGTGTGTGTGTGTGTGTGTGTGTGTGTGTGTATAGTGCTGGTGCAATCGCCCCTTGTTATATTATTTATCACATAGGGCATGTTAACATTAATCTATTATAAATGCATTGATATACCTTTCTGACCTAGTAACAGTTATCTACAAGATCTAATTTTAAGGCAAAAAATGTACAAGTATTCAGAGAACAATTATAATTTATATAATGTATATACTACTGAATAGGATGTATAATTATCAGGTAGAATCAATAAAAATTTTAATTTTACTGGCTCAAAACTATAATGTGAACTTAAAATAATTTACCGTAGGAAAGTAAATATGCAGACATTATGCTTAATAGGTCTAATGTAAACACAAATGAGAATTCACGAATCTAGTTGTGCTTGGGTCAGTATGGGGGCTTGCTCCCTGAATTATCCAATCTGGCTTGGATACTTGCCAAAGCCATTTTAAGTTGGATCAAGGATACTTTGTGTCAACATGGACTTTGCAAAATAACTATCCTCATCCAAATGTAGCATAGAAGTCATTATATGCACAGGTTAAGACTTTAAAGGTATGGTGTGCATTCACAGTAACAGTAATTATCATTGTCACAAGGATCAAAAATAGAATAACTAGAAACAAAACTTCAATATAGTCAGTAAGACCATGGAAGCGTAAGTTTGGAATTAGTGTGTGGTGTGGATAATGATGAGATACTTACGCAGACTCCATGCTGCATTGGGGCTTTAAATTTGGTTACTATTTTTAATCATATATCACCAATTTGACTTGATCCAATTAGTACGTGCACAAAGAAATTATCTCATTTAGTGTTTGACTACTGCAGATACTCTGCATTGTATTCCATACACAATCTCATCTTAAAATTGTTTAAATAATTACATGGTAATTGTAGAAAATGAACAGTGTAAGATTAATTAACTAATTGTTGTAAGTAGACAATTAAAAATTGCTTTAACTAATATAGGAATTGGGAAACTTTAAATTGTTTTAACTAGTTCCAAGAATTGGACAATTACTAAACTAATTGCAGGAATTAAACAACTATTTATTTAATTTTAGAAAACAGACAAAGTCAATCTTCTAGATTGTTGGGTTTTACTCTATTTGCTGAAAATTGTTAGGCTTATTAACCAAAGTTAATCAATCCAACTGGCTAGGTCGGTGAAAAATAGGTGAAAGGTTTTTTTTTGCAATGGTCCTTAATTATATAACTACCTTTTAGAAAACCTTTCTTAGACACCAATTAACTGACATTTCAAGGAATGACTCACCCTCCAATTTTGTAATCAAAATTAGTGTAAAACAAAATAATTTTGAAGATAAAACTTCTGCAACTAAATCTACTACAATGCAAATAAATAAAGAAAAAAGAAAAGCTTGCATGTGAGAGTTGTCATGACAAGTCACTGTCTTAGAAAACTGAGGCCCGCCCTATCACTTGAGCGTTGGATTGGCCACCATCGAATAGAGATAAAGCTCCTAGAATAATCAGCACCCTGACTCGACTGCAAACTTGGGCCTCTGCTCAGACTCGAAATGATTGCCCAAAATTGAAAGCAAAAAAAATATTTTTAATTAAAAGAAGACCATTCTCAGCTGTAGTGTTAGTGCAAGAGTAGGTCTCAGGAAAAGAGAAGAGAAGAGTTTTGTATTTTTTTCTGAAGGAGGAGAGTTCTATTTATAACTTTGAGAAAACCCTTTTTTTCCCTCTCATATCCAATGTGGGACTAAAAAAATATAAGCTAAATGAACACAAGTGGGAACTTCAAGCATTCATATGGGCTTGTGTTCACTCAAGCCCAACAATTATTTCTGAAACAGGTAGTCATATGCAAATCAAAATCAGACACCAAATATATTTATACAAGCATAACACATCGATAGCAAGCATGCATGTTAAGTTGCTTTCTAGAAGGACTGTTTTAGTTAATCCACCCTTCCTTTTTATGTTTCATCCCTGCGCAGTGTCACGCTAATTTTCTCCATATTGTTTCAATTTTATTGAATGTCTCCGAAGCGATGCTAAGCCACCCCTGATTCAAGTCTTTCAACCATCTACAAATCTGCAATCATTTTCTTGATTCCGCACAGGCCCCTTGTTTCATCACATGCAGGTGCGGTCGTTCATGTAGCATTCCACCAGTCCCCTTGGCAGGCTTAGGTCGGTTAGAACTCCAAGCACCCCACGATCTCAAGTTAGAACCCACCTCAAACCGGGCATGCGGACATTTCATTCCCTGACGTTAGCCACTGGGCAGGCCTTGGGTTTGCTCCTCAGTGATCCTCAGTTCGAACCCAATATTGGTGGATTTAACTAGCATAAAAAATGTAGCATTCCACCACTCTATCTTGCCCAAAATTTACATTCTCCAAAAGGTTCCATTCTCGCCACCATTAATCACATGAAATCCTTCTAACTACCAAGCTATGATGTGTTCTTCTAGATTTAGTTTCTCCAAAAGGTTTCATTCTCTCTTTGTTATATTTTATTGTTTATTTCTTTTTGAAACATAACGAATAGTCAGGACTTTACTCTAGAACTTTTCACAATTCACTCCCATCTAGTTACTAGTAAGTCAAGCCTCAATGCTTCTATTCTGTTGTTTGTGAGATGAATGTGTTAGAAATAATACTAATAAAATATGATCACATGCCTCTATGCATAGATATCAATTTCATGTATAATAGATCTTGAGTGAGACTTTAGATAACATACCTCTCCGAAATATGTTGAACTATATCCGAATCTGAATTGCTGATGTAGAGAACGAGATGGAGAGCATTCTCTCTACTTATTCTAGCTTCTTATTGGTATAAATCAATGCATGGCTGTAGAGAAGGAATTTCTCTCTATATACAATCTTTTGATTAGTGGCCTTCTTATAATGTCCCTAACCTTAATAATAGTACTAGGTCTCATCGACCTTTATAATTTAGTGCACCTATTAGACACATCTAATAAATTGATAACATAAGTTACGCGTGTGTCATGATATGGGATAGAAAATAGGATATGGATCGAATCAGAAAATATCTTATAATCTCCCACTCGAGACTTACCCGATTGAAATTTTGAAAAAATATTTATTTTGAAAATCTTTAATATCCCATATCACAATTTTATTTTAAAAGCGGATGTTCATCCTTTGATTTTGAAAATACACATATGTTAAATATTGTTAGTCAAAGTGTACTCAAACTACTAGCACTACGACTGAGAGAATGACTAGCATGATTCACGGACAAACTTTGGTCAAGCTTTATGGTCTTGTCTAATTTGTACTATAAACTTTCGAGCTAATGACCCTAATAGCTTTCGAGAGAATATTTTATTGGTGAGTTTAATACAATGGCAAATGTATATATAGTATGTATAATACATTTTCATAAGTGTCCTGCAACGTGTGCTTACCAGACACACATCATCTCAATACTTAGACGACCCTCATGCGAATACCAGCTCATATTGAGATGAAGGCTTAAGATCATGAAGCCTACCCACGTTCAACTCAAGCAATCTTGATCCTTAATAGTCTTCTCTTCTCTAAATGCACTTTATACTTTACTGTGCAATTGCTTAACTTTAATTTTAACATTATAAATGCATATTTAATAATATCAACTGAAGTAAAATACCATATAATAACTGTATTCCATCATAATAACTGTCAGAGAAAAATCTCATGAAACTGAAATGTAGAATGTACTAAGAACACAAATGACATTACTGAAAAATTGACAAAAAAACTCTCACTTATAAGGAAAATTATATATACTCTCTCACTCAGAAAACAATAATCAGAATGATGTTGGATCATGATATACAATCATATATCACTACTTGTTTTGGTGATAACAAAATACTATGTATACTAATAATCTTGTGCAGTATACAAATATATCAACCTTTTTATCAAGCTATATACTGATGTTACAAGGCTTTACGTCTTCCTCATGAAGAATCAAGAAGGAAGCCATCCATTGAAGACATGTAATTTTAATAAATTTGTAATAGGGTCTTTTCATTTATAAGATAAATCTGTAAAAGTCTTGTACACACACAAAATCACAACCTAGTAACTTCTACTACATATTCATATCATGTTAGATACCTCTCGTATAAAAAAAATCCAAGCATACCTGTTTGTGCACTCACATGCACTAGGTTAGTCGACCTATATATTGTTTGACTCGACTACTGCCTCCCACAAGGACTAGACCATCTTTTGGTTATCTGTTCAATTGACTTATCATATTATTCAGTCAACTTATAACTCACAGACAACTTTTGATTCATCGTCTAGTCAACCTATAAATTACTTCAGTCGACTATTGTATCCAACAGTATCTTTGTTTTCTCAATCAGAATTGATCAATCAGCTGATGTTTATATCTAGTCGACTTATTAGTTCATAGATTCATTTCCAGTCGACTTACTTGTCTGAATAGACACCTTCCAGTCGAGTGATAGATTTTTCCAGTCGACTAATCTGGTAGTTTATAGTTGTTATTGTTCTGGTCTTTTGATACCTATTCCATCTATTTTAACAGCTATAATTTTTGATTTTTGAAATGTCCTATAACTGGTTTTCAGTTACCAAAATACCCTATAAATATCTTGGTATTTTTGGACTTTCAAATATACAATTCATTTCAACTTTCTTGATGTCAAAAGTTCTGAATTTCTGTCAAGAAACCAAATACTTTTCCATTTTGCCTTGACCCACTTCTATATAACTTGTTAGGCCGAAGTAGAAGAGAAACCATATAAGCCACTGCAAAAAACCACTTGCACTTCACATTCAAGGCTTATAGATTGAAGATTATAAATGGTGAAAAGTAAAGATCATCTCGGTTTAGAGAAGAGGTATACACAATGGGCAAAGAGTTTGTCAATTGGTGTATATGGTTGATTATGTAAGTTTTCAAGATCAAGGTTAACGTAAATCTCAAGGTGGTTCCCTAGAGGACTGAGCCAAAATAAAATCTTTGTGTTTATAATTGACTTCCTGATTTTATTTCTGTGATTGTTTTTAACTTTCAAGTTGCTAATCTTTCTTGATATGTTTATTATAACCACTATTAACTTTTCCTTTAATATTATAGTTGCCATATACAAGATCCAACAAATGACTCTAGTACCCTCATGCATGCACGATGTCCCTGGAAGGAGGTCACGGAGAGTCCTTTGGTGAGTGGATTTGCAATATTCTCTAGTGCAGAGTGTTTTTTATTGATTGTGAAGATCGAAAAAACTTACAAAAGTTTGTAGAATTTACAAGTAAAATGAAATTACAAGCTACAGTTATTTCTGGGGAAGCGTGTCGGTGGGAGTCTGATCAGCGTGTGACCACTTTGTCCCTTTGACCACACGAGCGATCGACCTTGGATTTGCCGCCTGGTAATCTCTTTCTCGCCTGGTTCAAGAATTCCCTTGATGTAAGGAGAAGTCTTGTTCAGTTCAGATGAACTAGGGTGTTGTATCCTTTAATTAGTTCAGCGAACTATGAAAAAATGTATTGTTGTTGGAAGCTTTACACTAAAGAACGTGAGTTCTTGTCGATGAAGAAGGAGATCTATCTCTTTTTCTCTCTGGTAAGAAGTCTCTTCTCTTCTCTCTAGAAGCTGACCTCCCCCGAAGAATTCTGTAATCGGCTATTTATAAGCCAGAATTGGGATAACAAATCCCTAAAAATCAGTTAACAACTGTAAATACAGCTGTTGTAATCTTCAGATGAAGATAAATAGCTATGGGCGAGGCCACTTTAGCTTCTGATGAAGCTAACTTAGCCTACGACGAGGCTAGTTTAGCCTATAGCGAGGCTAGCCTACCAAGCTGTCAACAGGTAAAGGAGTTATAAACCTTGATTATCTCCTTTAACTGAGAGATTTTGAATTCCTAGATTATCTCTTTTAATAAAGATATTTGAATCACTAAGGGATTTGAATCCCTTGATTATCTCCATAAATCAGTGAGATGACTAATCAGGGAAAATATTCTCTTTAAGTCCGTTTAAGATTTGGAAAGGTCAAAATGACCTGGAGGTTTGCCTATTTGGCGAAGCTAAGCCTTTGGCAAGTCTAAATAGCTCACGGCGAAGCGATAAATAACTTACGACGAAGCTACTATTCAGCTCCTCATAGAGCTAGATAAAGCCCAAGACGAGGCTATGCCTTGTTTGACATCATTAGCATTTTTGAGAAGACTAGTGCTTCGGCGAAGCAAACACTTTGCTCTAACAGAGATAAGTGAAGCTTCATGCGAAATTAGAAGTGTAGCCAGTTAGGCTGAGCAAGGCGAAACTAGAGCTTAGCTCTATTGTGCTTGCTTATGCTTGTGGATTGGTCAGCAGTTCGTTTATGATTTGTCTTTTAGAAGTATCAACAAGTTAGATATTGTTCTGACCAACTAAAAAGTTGTTTGGGAGTTTATTTTTTTATAAGTGGCAAAAAGACCCCCTTCAAAGTTTTTGAGTTTTATGGTAGAGTGGGATAAACTTTGAAATACTTTGAATTGACAGTTATTGCATTTGCCAGCCAGATAACTAGTTAGGCGAGGCTAAAATTTCTGGCGAAGTTAGCTTGGGTGGAGCTAGAACTTAGCTCCCAGTGGGGCTTTGCCAAGTGAAGGAGGTTAGCTTTAGGCTGTGATGCAGCTTGTCGAAGCTAAAACTCTTGGTGGAGTTAGCTTGGGTGAAGCTAACACTTAACTCCTAGTGGAGCTTTGCCAATTATTTTAAATGCTTGCTCTTGTGGAGAAGCTAGGGTCTGGCGAGGCTATTAACTTCGCCGTAGAGATTACCCTCATGCTATCATTTCAAAATCTGAAACGATAGTTGGCACTCTTTTCTAAGAGGCGAAGCTAAAACACTTCATGCCTATAAATAGCGGTGAGGCTGTCATTAGAGAAGTCATCTTCTCTTAAATTTTCACAATCTTTTTCTCAGAGACTAGAAATCTCTTCATCTCCCTAGAGATTTTAAGTAGGGTTTTACCATGTTCTTCTCTAAATTCAGAGACAACTTCTATCTATATGGCCTCATCTCAACGCCGGGCCAAGGAGGTAGCGATTCCTGAGGAGGCACGGAGGAAGTTCCTCTGGTGATCGAAAAAAACCCATCGCGGGTAGGGTTTCACCCTGAAAATTTTGAACTTTATCCAATATGGATGTTCCATTGGCAAAAGCCAATCTTTTTTGAAGATCCATCGTTATCTTAAAGTGTAGTCCCCCTGTAAATTCGCCTTGGCAAAAATTAGGGATTTTAATCCTTCTGTGTTTTGGGAACTACCAAAAATTTGGGATTTCAATTCCTTTTGAATTTTGCTTTGGCGAAGTCAGCCCCTAGGGCTTTTGAAGTTCTGACCTGCAGATTTTCGAGCCTCGGCGAGGCTGAACTTCATGGCGAAGTCAGCCTTTAGGGCTTGAAGTTCTGCCTTTTGGCAGAACTTTAGCTTCTGTGAAGTTTAGCCTTAATGGCGAAGCTAAGCCTTAGGCGAAGCTAGCCTTGTGGTTTTTAAAGTTCTAAGAAAGACAGAATTTTTAGATAGACGAAGTAAGCCTCGGGTGAAACTAAGCCTTTAGACGAAGCTAGCCTTAGGCGAAGCTAGCCTTGATGGCTTTGTAGAACTTTAGATAGGCAAAGCTAGCCTTAGGCGAAGCAAAGCTTTTGGCAAAGCTAGCCTTGGGTGAACCTAAGCCTTAGGCAAAGCTACCCTTAGTTAAATAAATATTTGTCCTTCTGTGTTTCTTTTACTAACACATTCTTTTAACTTTTTATGCTGCAATGCATTATCTGACGAGACCCATCAATAGTCTTTTTGGCTCGCGAGAGGAATAGATGGACACTTCTACTTTCAATTCGCAGGGTAAGCTTCTCTGTTTAGTGAAACCAGTACACCTGAGCGGGATGCGCTAATTCGAGAGGGGCATCCACGCTTCCTTAGGAGCCTTTTCTTGATGACCCTTTTTGAAGGAAGCAATAGGGCACCGCTCTGTAAACCCGCGTGCATGTTCGGGAATACAGCAGTGGACACCAAGAATTGGTTGTTGATTGAGAAAGAGCAGTGGGTCTTCCAGATTAGGGATGATAACTGTTATCTCTGTTGGCCCAAAGGCCCATCACTCTAGTTTTGATGATGATCAACTCATGTAGTTATGTTTACTAATGATCTTGTGTTTAAATAGTGACAGATTTGTTATCAAGATCTTAGTAGGTGTGGAGCTTCAACAAAGGATTTAAAGACATATTTTGGAGCTAGCACCGGTTGATTCACGAGCCTATGCATCAAGATCACATCAAGTACTCAAGAGGAGTCGAGCTCGTTGGATCGTGTTTGGACCAAGTCAAGAAGATGAGAAGCCTTCAAGTGAAGACTTCAAGATGATCAAGACTTGTGTCTAGTATAAGATTTAGTTTTTAGAAGATTTTGTTAAAATGTAAAGGATAGAGTAGTTGGTGGATTGCTCAAGTATATATCACACATACACTCTTGATAGATATGTTTTCATAAAAGATTTTTAGTTTTAGAAAATAATTTTTACTTTGGAAAAACATTTTGGTTTTTGGTGTTTTCTCTTATATACATGTTTTTAATCCAAAACCAAGTTTATGCTTATTGTCAAAAACTTAGATATTTCATCTTATTTGTGTAGTGGATCATATCCATACACACTATGCTTTAATGAGTTCAAATATCTCTTTTTTATTTAAAGGAGTTTTTGGAAAAACAAGATTTTGGAAAATACAAGTTTTCAATTGAGCCAATATTTTCAACTTACAAACATAGTCCAATCTTTTATAACATGCCTTGATTTTATGCAAGCATGTTTGTATATCAAAGAATATTGGTAAAACTATTTTTGTAGATTTTTAAGTATTTTATGGGATTTTATTTCAACCAAAAGACTTAGTTTTAAATCCCAGAAAAACTGTTTTCAGGCTTCAGATAGTCGACTTACTACCTTTATAGTCGATTAACTCTGAAGTCGGTCGACCGGCTCGGTCGACCGACGTGCACAGACGTGCACGCCTTGGCCTGAAATGGCCGGCGACCGACACAGTCGACCGGAACTGAGAGCAGTGCTCTCTGTTCTTTTGGGTCGACCAAGTGGTCGACCGGAGGCTCCAACAGTCTGATTTTTGACCGTTGGCGGTCGACCGGGCGGTCGACCGACAGGTCTGACAGACCCCAACGGCTAGTTTTTGACAGCCTATAAATTTGGGGGTTTGGTCATTGTTTTGTACTAAGATTTTAGGAGAGCTTTGAGCCAGTTTTTCCCACTCCATTAAAAGAGTTTTCTCCACAAATTTGAGAGCTAATTCTTTAAATCAAAAAGGGAGTTTTTATTAAGAGTGTAAAAGAGAATTTCTTGAGTTTTCCTCCACCATTCTCTTACTAGTTTTTCTCACAAACACTTGAGCAACCCATTGAGCTATTCATTCTATAGGAGTGTTTTTGTGAGAGGATTTTAGGTGATCAAGAGTTGTGATCACCAAAGTTCTACTTTGTTCCTTTGAGAAGGCGGACGGTTGTGTTCGCATTTGTTTCGGGTTCTAGTGTGGACTCGGGTGTTTCGCGGTTCGGGTGCGAACTCCATTGTTTGAGGTGCAGCCTCGGCGAGCCGGTGGGCTTGCGGTGTGTACGGACTAGGGAGTCCGAGAGTTGTAGGTGTTGCGGCACCGGGTGATCCATTGAGATCGATCATAGTGGAAATCCTTCGTGTGTCGAAGGTGGGGATGTAGAGCAAGTGTGCTCGAACCTCGAAACAAACCCTTTGTGTTTGCAATTGCTCTCTCTCTCTCCCCCTCTCTCTTTGTCTCTTGTTATATCTTGCATGCTTACTTTGTGCTTATCTTTACATGCTTTATATTCATATTGTGTGCATAATTGATATACTTTCTTGGGATTGTTACGAACACTTGTATTCAACCAAGAGAGCCAACGCGGCACCTCAACCCATTCAAGGGGAATTTAGAGGAGTTAGTCCAGAGCCCTTCACGGGGAATTCGGCTACACTCTTGTGTTACACATAGTGTTTAGCGTAAAAAGATTAATTTGGTCATAATTGTTTTTAGCTTCCGCATCATTTGGCATTAAGTGACCATTAGATTAGCCTTCACCTATTCACCCCCCCTCTAGATGAACCTTCAATTGGTATCAGAGCTTGGTACTCTGATTTGGGTCTAACAACCTAGAGTCAAAGATCCTCATTTTTAGGCTAATCACAATATTTTGTACACACACCATGGACTTCATGTCACCACCCATGTTTGACATTCTTAACATCCATATATGGAAGGTGAAGATGTCCTTGTACCTCAAAGCCCTAGGTTATCATGTTTATCTTGCCATCACTAATAATTATTATTGTTTATATGGTAAGAATATTGAGGCTAATGCAAAAGCCCTTAATGCTTTAAAGTCTACCCTAAATGATGTTTATTTATCTAGAGTTTCTAACTTTGATTCGACTTTTGTAGTATGGAATACCCTCACCTCCCTCGACGAAAAGGATCTATATTATGCGGGGAGCGATTCGGACGTTGGAAGCAACACCTCCAACTTGTGCTATATGGTCCAAGGGGATAACCCCCTTGAGGTAACTACCGAATCCGAGGATGAGGACATGTCATATGATGAGCTCACTACATTTTGTCAATTATTGCTTTATAAATATGACATGATTAAGAAAGAAAATAAAAATTTGAAAAAGAAATTTGATTGCATGCATATAGAACATGATTCATTTAGAAATAATATTGCATGCTTAGAAAAAGAAAATAATGTTTTGAAAAATGAGAATGTTTCCCTCATGTCTAAATTGAATGATCTTTATGAAGAAACACAAGTTTGAAAAATGAAATTATTTTGGTGGGAAAACAAAAGGAAATTATTTTGCAAGAAAATAACTCCTTAAAAAGAAAATTGTTGAAAAAGAAAAAGAAAATGTTTTTCAAAAGAAAAAGAAAAATGATTTTATATCTCACCATGCTTTACATGCCACCACAAATGAGATTAAAGATTTGAAAAATAAAATGGATTGTTTGAGTTCAACTTTGAACTCTTGTGCATTTAACCATACTAGATTGGAATCTTTGTTTCAAAAGAAACAAGTTCCCCATGTTCATGCACACTCACATCATGCATTTGCTTATGTTGCACAACACGATCACAAACATTCACATAAGCATCCTAAGGTGTACACATGTACACATTATGGCCGCAAAGGCCATCTAGCAAATTTTGTTATGACAAGTTGTATCATATTAATTTTGCTAATAAAAATGTTTCAAAGTTTGTCAAGGAACCCAAAATTTTGTTAATAAGAATGTTCCTTACAAGACTAACCCTAAAGGATCCAAGAAATATGAGTACCAAAACCCCCACCATTCGCTTTTGATGTAGGTGAGGGCTCTCACAAAACGTGAGAGGATCGGTGCCTGGGTAGTGGATGCACATGGATTGGATGGACACACTTTAGACGCATCGCTATCAAGGAGTTTTGGTGGGACGACCACCATATTTGGAGTTTTGAAACATAGTTCCTTGGTTGGTAACTATTTCTAAACTCTTAGATTATATACATGCTTTTTCATTTATGACATCATTATAGCTTGTTCATGATTTATGTATTTTTGTGCTTCATGTGGTATATACTAGTTTAAATGTAGTTGTTATCAAAACTTGTATTTATACATGTACAAATAGTGAGAACAAATTGATTCATATATGATTTGTACTTTATGCTCATTTGTACCCACTTTATGCACATGTATAGGCTAGTTTTGATGATTCTTTCCTTTATACTTGTTATGCCTATTTTATGATTTTACTTCATGTATATGTATTTTTAATTCAAATCTAATAATATACATGTATACCCGTGAGTCTCTTGCCTTCATGCAAATATATTTGATAGACTCTTTTATGTTTGGGATATGTATGTGTATTGTTGGTTTTGGATAAATCATAAATATACCATGAAGATTAGTGTTTTAATGAAAAATAATTTCTCATGATTTTTGTTTTGTTAAAAAAATGTGACTTATGATCTTTTTGAGCTTCAATGTCTATTTTCATGAAAATGCTATTTACATAACCTTTGAACACTCATCTTTTACTTTTCAAGATAATTTTAAGCTTTATGGACTATGAGTGCTTGAACTTTTATGTATTTAGTATGATTCATGAAATACATATGCTTTAATTTCATGTTTTTGAAGGATCTTTAACTAGGTTTTCAAAAATTATTTTAACTAGTTATTGTTCCTCATTTGGTAGTGATTTTCAATGCTAAAATATTTTCAAATCTATTTTTGAAAACTCTACCCTCCATGGGAGGATGGATGGGAGATCATGTTCATGTATGCTTTATGAGAAAAACATTTTAATCTTGAATCATGATTGGGTGATAGTTATATGAGATATACATGATTTACATTGTCATTTTCAATTGGTATCATTGGATCTTTTCAATTGGTATCTAAATTGATAATTTTTGTATATACTCATATTTTGTTTTCTTATATATGTATGTATCACTGTCAATTGGTATACTCATTTCATACATATATATGATTTTCATGTGCTTAACTTTCAATTGGTTCACATTTTTAAAAGCACAAAGTTTATGATGAAAAATAAAATTTTGATCATTATGTTTACTATTGGTATCAATATGTTTCAACTTCATATTTGTTAAATTTCAATTGGTATCAATATGATTTACAATAATGATTATTTTCATTTTGGTATCTTAAAATTTGTTTGTTTTACAAAAGCTCTGATACCTTTAAAAATTTTGTTTAAGAAAAATTAAAAAAACATTTTTTGATTTGTATTGCCTATATGCAAGGAGAGCTTAACATCTCTTCTACATATAGATTCATGTTGAGTGCATTGTGTATTGAAGAGCTTGACAACTCTTCTTTATGTGGTACACGTGTGCAGGGGGAGCTTCACATCTCCTCTTATGCATTACATAATATGTGTTATGTGAATTGGGGCTTGTCATCCCTTCTTCATGTAATGCATATGTGTAGGGAAGCTAACTTAGCGTCTTCCTCTTCATGAATGTATATCGCATATAACATTTTATTGATATATTTGATTTGACCCCTTATTGATCTCTTTGTTTATGACAAAAAGGGGGAGAAAGATTTGATGATTTTGTTTTTACCTTAAACCCTTTGTTGATGATTGACAAAAAGGGGGAGAGGTATTTGCTATATATGCATATTTTTATAAGAGGATTTATGTTTATGCATATATGTTTGTTTTGCAAATAGGAGAAAAAGATTTTGTTTTATGCTTGATTAGCATGTTTACTCCTACATTTGCATACAAGTTTATGTGCCTCATTGCATATCTATTTGTTTATGTGTTATGCATGAGTTAAGGGGGAGCTTCTTTGAAGCTTTACTTTAATCCATGCATATATAACTTCATGAGTTTTGTCATCATCAAGAAGGGGGGATTGTTGGCCCAAAGGCCCATCACTCTAGTTTTGATGATGATCAACTCATGTAGTTATGTTTACTAATGATCTTGTGTTTAAATAGTGACAGATTTGTTATCAAGATCTTAGTAGGTGTGGAGCTTCAACAAAGGATTTAAAGACATATTTTGGAGCTAGCACCGGTTGATTCACGAGCCTATGCATCAAGATCACATCAAGTACTCAAGAGGAGTCGAGCTCGTTGGATCGTGTTTGGACCAAGTCAAGAAGATGAGAAGCCTTCAAGTGAAGACTTCAAGATGATCAAGACTTGTGTCTAGGTATAAGATTTAGTTTTTAGAAGATTTTGTTAAAATGTAAAGGATAGAGTAGTTGGTGGATTGCTCAAGTATATATCACACACACACTCTTGATAGATATGTTTTCATAAAAGATTTTTAGTTTTAGAAAAGAATTTTACTTTGGAAAAACATTTTGGTTTTTGGTGTTTTCTTATATATATGTTTTAATCCAAAACCAAGTTTATGCTTATTGTCAAAAACTTAGATATTTCATCTTATTTGTGTAGTGGATCATATCCATACACACTATGCTTTAATGAGTTCAAAATATCTAGTTTTTATTTAAAGGAGTTTTTGGAAAAACAAGATTTTGGAAAATACAAGTTTTCAATTGAGCCAATATTTTCAACTTACAAACATAGTCCAATCTTTTATAACATGCCTTGATTTTTGCAAGCATGTTTGTATATCAAAGAATATTGGTAAAACTATTTTTGTAGATTTTTAAGTATTTTACAGGATTTTATTTCAACCAAAAGACTTAGTTTAAATCCCAGAAAAACTGTTTTCAGGCTTCAGATAGTCCACTTACTACCTTTATAGTCGACTAACTCTGAAGTTCGGGCTCCGACCGGCTCGGTCGACCGACGTGCACAGACGTGCACGCCTTGGCCTGGCAAATGGCCGACCGACCGACACAGTCGACCGGAACTGAGAGCAGTGCTCTCTGTTCTTTTGGGTCGACCGGGCGGTAGACCGGAGGCTCCAACGGTCTGATTTTTGACCGTTGGCGGTCGACCGGGCGGTCGACCGACAGGTCTGACAGATCCCAACGGCTAGTTTTTGACAGCCTATAAATTTGGGGGTTTGGTCATTGTTTTGTAATAAGATTTTAGGAGAGCTTTGAGCCAGTTTTTCCCACTCCATTAAAAGAGTTTTCTCCACAAATTTGAGAGCTAATTCTTCCAATCAAAAGGGAGTTTTTATTAAGAGTGTAAAGAGAATTTCTTGAGTTTTCATCCACCATTCTCTTCCTAGTTTTTCTCACAAACACTTGAGCAACCCATTGAGCTATTCATTCTATAGAAGTGTTTTGTGAGAGGATTTTAGGTGATCAAGAGTTGTGATCACCAAAGTTCTACTTTGTTCCTTTGAGAAGGCGGACGGTTGTGTTCGCATTTGTTTCGGGTCCTAGTGTGGACTCGGGTGTTTCGGGTTCGGGTGCGAACTCCATTGTTTGAGGTGCGGCCTCGGCGAGCCGGTGGGCTTGTGGTGTGTACGGACTAGGGAGTCCGAGAGTTGTAGGTGTTGCGGCACCGGGTGATCCATTGGGATCGATCATAGTGGAAATCCTTCGTGTGTCGATGGCGGGGATGTAAAGCAAGTGTGCTCGAACCTCGAAACAAACCCTTTGTGTTTGCGATTGCTCTCTCTCTCTCTCTCTCTCTCTCTTGTCTCTTATTATATCTTGCATGCTTACTTTGTGCTTATCTTTACATGCTTGATATTCATATTGTGTGCATAATTAATATACTTGCTTGGGATTATTCTAACACTTGTATTCAACCAAGAGAGCCAACGCGGCACCTCAACCCATTCAAGGGGAATCTAAAAGAGTTAGTCCAGAGTCCTTCACGGGGAATTCGGCTACACTCTTGTGTTACACATAGTGTTTAGCATAAAAAGATTAATTTGGTTATAATTGTTTTTAGCTTCCGCATTATTCTGCATTAAGTGACCATTAGATTAGCCTTCACCTATTCACCCCCCCCTCTAGGTGAACCTTCAATCTCCCCTCCATGAAACGGCATTATTGATCGTACACATATTTTGCATTCTTTTCATTACACTCCTACATTTATCATATAATAAATCTGCTAAATTCCTTATCTTAAATGTCTATTTTGCAGAAGATAATCATGAAGAGAAAGAGAATAAAATCAAATAAATATCTATTAAAATCAGATTTAACTGGATCTATTTAGTTAGTTGAGGATGATCCAGATCTAGTTAGAACAAATCAAGGATTGGGGTAAATGTTCAGCTGAAGATCAGAGCAAATCAGAAAGATAACACCAAATAAAAACCGGTAAAATTCAGATTTTTATAAATCCATTTTGGTTAGCTAAAAATCAACCTGGATAACGTCAAATACAGAGTTCAAATTCAAAATCCAAAGGGATAAATGGATAGAGAGAAGATCAACGGACAAGATGAAGCAATTTTGACTCGGATTCTGACTGGATACATTTTAGTATTTGAATCATAACTTTCACTAGAGAAACTCAAATCTGATGATTTAAGATGATCCAGAAAGAAGACTTAAAGGGATACAATGCTTAAGTTGATTACTATTTCTAAGTCTGTCATTTGATAAGTTATATTCATCAATCAACACGTCAACAAACTGCAGATGAGAACTGAATATCCACATCAAATCAAGTTTGGAGATAAGGGGAGGATTCAAATTCAGAAATAGCTAACTTCTCCTATCTTCTTACCCCTCTACCCTCTGCATTTCTCTTATAAGTACCTACAATCTCAAAGGCAAAGGAAAGCGACCATGCAAAGATAGATTTTAGGCTAGTTTTTCATTCTTTTTAGTGTAGGTTTTTATTTTCTTTTTATGTAACTTTTTATTTCTTTGTAAGCATAGGTTAGACTGAGATTCATGTAAGTAAGAGAAAGACTTATGTTGAGAGTGACACTGATGAAACCTCCTCCTTTCTTTCATCATTTCTACAAGTAATTAACGGTAACACCTTCATGCTTTTCTTGTTTATATGTTCTTCTTCTATTTCTACTTTTCCTCTTTTGGTTTTGATGAATATCCAAGTGAACCTCGAAGTATCAATATAGCCATGTTTGTGTAAGTGCCACCGATGTTTCATGATGATGTTCTCCTCCTTAAGATGTCGTATCATTTCATTCTTGTCATCTTGATGATGTAATGCGGATGGGGACCAAGCTCGATCTTATAGGTTATGCGTTGATCGCCTCCAAAGTAAGGTAAAACATGCAAGAGTTCCAGGTAAGTCCTCAACCAGAGAAAGTAAGTACTTCTTTTAGCTTTTCTTTCTTTTCTTTTAATTTTAGTTTATATAACCAACACCACAATCTCCCAACTCTTTTAGCACTCTTTTCAATTTCTTTGTAAATATCCATTTTATATTTTCTCCACCTTCTCAACTACCACTTTCTTATTAGCTTAACTGTAACTTATTTTTCTCTTTTCTTTTAAAGAACTAAAAGAAGATCATTAACTATTTCAAGTGAACTAAAGAGAACTTGCTAAAAAAAGCTTCCATCGCTAGTCCCTTCTTGTGGATCACGACCCGCATAACCACTTGCTATGCAGTAGTATTGAGTACTTGCACATTCTATTCTTAAGTTTTGATATTCTATATTTTGTGTGCAGGTCTAATCTCAATCAAATTTTGGCGCCGTTGCCAGGGAGGGATGGTAAGTTATTCTCTTTTTAGATTTACATTTTTGATTAACTTTCTTCTTTGTTCTTGGTGTACAGGTTTAACAATACGGAAATATTTTGCTGCAGTGGACATATAAGTGGCCCTGGACTCTGCTCAAAAAGCAGAACCCATAAGCCCTCAGATTTGCTACATTCCAGTGGCAAACTGAGTGAATTACTAACCTGTATTTCTGCAGGTTGGTTGAATTGCAAAGTTAAATTTCTGTAGCTTTTTATTTTCTTGTTTGTCTCTCTGTATATATTTTCTAACCTCAACAGTAAAATGATGTTTGTTAAATGCTAAAAATGGTTTAGACTTTGCATTTAGGCACGTGTCTAATTCGTTTACATTTTACATTACTGTTGAAGAGTGCTAGAGCAAAAGGTACATATGCATAGCATATAGTTTAGGAAACATTCTTGCATAATATTTGCTTGTGAATGTTACTTTTCTATATCTTGCACACATTGCACTAAATTGATTTAAGGGCTTGTTCTATAAACAAGATAAGGTGGGAAAGTTATTATCCTCCCTTAGCCCACAAACCAGCTCCTCACTAACTAACCAGCCTAATTAAAACTGAGTAGACGTTGGCCCTAGGGACATCTCAGACTCATATAGGAGGCTGACCTAAGGGGGGAAGTTGATTAAGGGGCGAAACCTCAAAGGTTGGTGGTTTGGCATAATTAGGTCCGTTGCTTAGGCGCGGATACCTCTCACCGATCTTGCTCCTACCTGGCCGATTAACTTGTGGTCAGATTCGGCAATATACCCCCCACAGACAGTCTAACCAGTTAGGAGTCGTCTAGGTCTAAGATCTACCCTAACTTAGGTTAGATTTTTCTTTTAATTTGTTTGCTTATTTGGTTGCTTTTCTTTATTTGTGTTTGACATTTTTTGTGTGATATGTCTTATAACAATAATTTTTTCAATTTTAATGGTAATCCATATTACACCCCAACTTCTTTTTCAGATATTATCAACCCGACATATCATAATTTTAACCAACCTAGTGTGCCGGATTGGTCTTATCCGAATCAATACAACCCATGCCCCCAATCTTATGACCATAATATTCAAAATAATTCCAACTCTTCACAGAGTCAGTGGAGATTCACCACTCCCGAGTCCAATTTTCAACCATCCTGTCCTCCTTATCCACCTTGTCCACAATTTTCACAATATTCATTCCCCGATTTTGCTTTCTATACTCCTTTTTTAGACCAGCCCGTTGAAGAAAAATCCGAGCTAGAAAAGAGTATAGAAGCCATGCAGGAGGCCGAAGGAAAATTTCAGGCCTCCCCAATTCCACAATACTCAGTTCCACCAGTTCAAAATAAAAAACCATCAATCTTGGAAATGAGTATGCATGAGTTCGAGCAAATATCACAAAATCTAATGGACTCACGATTTCACTACAAACTCAAAAACAAAACTTCATCTTTTCAAGTCCAATCGCAACAAAACGATAAACCAATCGACTATGAAAAGCTGCTTGAAGCCATGACTCAGGCTTAAATCACTCATAATCATGACATAGATATAATGGTCAAAACTCTCCATTTTAACCCTTTAACCATTCCTGATGTCGCTAACCATTCTGTTAGAGCCAAAGAATCATGTTGGTTTGGAAAACAAGATTCCATTTCAGCACACCCATTTGAACTTGCCCAAACTCCAAATTTTGAAAATCATATTGACATTTTGACAAGTTATCCCTTTCCTAAAATTGAACTTGAGAATGAATATGATCTTGAACCTCAACTTGGTAATTCAATTCTACTTCCTAATTTAATAATGACTTCGGTGTCTTCACCTGATTTCAATCCTTCTCCAGAGTCCACATTGGATCATGTGCCTGTCTATCGAAAAATTGAATCACCAATCTTTTATGATCATCATATTGAACTTGACCAATTTCATACTTTTGAAAGTCCTATTGACAAATTGGCAAGTTCTCATTTTTACGAAATTGAACTTAATGAGGAATGTGACCTTGAGTCTCAAATTTGTGATCTAGTTCAAATTTATGAATCAATATTTACTCCAGTTTTGCCACCTGATTTGAGCAATAATTTAGAGTCAGTTTTGATTCCTATACCTATCATTCTTGAACTTGAATCACCAATCTTAGAAAATCACATTCCATTGTGGAACAATGAATGTGGACTTGAGTTTTAACTTCTTAATTTGGACCCACTTTCTGAATAAATTTTGACTCCTGAACCTCTACTTGACTTCATTCATTTTCCTGAGTCGATTGTAATTCATGCCCTTCCTGATTCCAGATCAATCATTCTATCTTTTCATACTCCATTTTGGGACAGAGGTGTTTATAACAATGACTCTAAAATTAGTTTGAAAATTTGAAAATTAGATGGGGTAAAATTCTTAATAAAAATCATTCATATATACATCATTTTAGTGGGTTATATTAGAGAGGTTTCTGGTTGGTTCCTCCGAACTCCACGCAAATTAGATTAGGCCGCATTTCGTGGACCAATCAGACACCACCAGAACCACCACCATAAGGTAATATTTTCCTTCCCTTTCTTCTTTTTCATGCATCTATGCATTAATTCATACATTGAGTACAATGTATGAGATAGGTGTGGGGGAGGGTTATAACTTAGGTTTTCTTTTTTTATTATTAAGAAAAAAATATATTTAACATTTTCTTTACTTTTTAAAACTTTTTGAAAATAGAAATAATATTTTGATATATTTTTTGTAAGAAATTAAGTCAATTTTAAGGAATAGGAGAATCATAATTAGAATTTCTTATACTTGGTCAAAATAAGATTATTTATTTGATTTTCAAGGTTAGGAAGAAAATTTGGAAAAGTAATTTATCTTGATTTTACCTTGATGATATATGCATGCTTTACACACTTACATACTGAGGGTTCAAAAATAAAGATTCTTATGCCTTTTTTAAAAAAAAGAAAAATATATATATAATCCTCTGATTAAGCTGAATATTTGTGCCTCATAAAGTATAAGTATTCACGCCTAAAGGCGGTTCATATAATAAAATTCTTAGTTTTGTGTCATTGTTTGCTCGAGTCTTTAAGTCCTTGGGGTGTCTTCTCATCTGATGCCCTAAGACCATTTGGTTTGGGAGTCATCGATTAAAGGCTCGTTATATGGGCAGATTAAAAAGCCTAATAGAACTAAAGAATAATGCCACCAAAAATAAATAAATAAATAAATAAGATACAAGAGTTAGAGTTAAAGAACCCTTAGTCAAAATTTCACGATCACGAAGGTGCATATGACTTAGGGTAAAGTAATAGATTAGATGAGAAGTACTATCTGACTCCTTACTTTGATTGATAATAAATTTTTGAATAGAGACTATGTTTAGGAATGAAAAATTCAGTTTTCCTATAACTTATAGATTACTTAATTCTTACAATAATATTTCAAATATTTTTCTCTTTTAAAATGTGTTTTCAAAATACTAATATTTTTCTCTTTCTTTATGGATTTTGTGGGTGCAATCCACTGAAAAACCTCACGAGACAAAACTCGTCCTCCCAGGGAAACCTAGAGGTTTAACGACTTATTGCACATGCTCAGTGCAATCGAGAGACCTGCGAAAGTGGTCTAAAAATCTTTGGTTTAGTTTTAATGTTTTTCTCGAGGACGAACAAAAGATAGGTGTGGGGGTGTGATCGTACATATATTTTGCATTCCATTACACACCTACATTTATCATGTAATAAATCTGCTAAATTTCTTGTCTTAAATGTCTATTTTGCAGAAGATAATCATGAAGAGAAAGAGGATAAAATCAAATAAATATCAGTTAAAATTAGATTTAACTGGATCTATTTGATTAGCTGAGGATGATCCCAGATCTAGTTAGAATAACTCAAGGATTGAGGCAAACGTTCAGCTGAAGTTCAGAATAAATCAAAAAGATAACACCAAATGAAAACCGATAAAATTCAGATTTTATAAATTCATTTTGGTTAGTTAAAGATCAACCATGGATAACGTCAAATATAGAGTCCAAATTCAAAATCCAAAGGGATAAATGGATAGAGAGAAGATCAACGGATAAGATGAAGCAATTTTGACTCAGATTCTGACTGGATACAATTTAGTATTTGAATCATAACTTTCGCTACAGAAACTCAAATCTGATGATTCAAGATGATCCAAAAATAAGATTTAAAGGGCTACAACTCTTAAGTTGAGCACTATTTCTAATACTATCATTTGATAAGTTATATTCAGCAATCAACACGCCAACAAACTACAGATCAGAACTGAATATTCACATCAAATCAAGTTTGGAGATAAGGGATTCAAATTCAGAAATAGCCATCTTCTCCTGTCTTCTTACTTCTTTACACTCTATATTTCTCTTATAAATACGTGCAATCTCAAAGGCAAAGGAGAGCAACCATGCAGAGATAGATTTTAGGCCAGTTTTTCATTCTTTTTAGTGTAGGTTTTTATTTTCTTTTTATGTAATTTTTTATTTTTTGTAAGCATAAGTTAGACTAAGATTCATGTAAGTAAGAGAGAGAGAGACTTATGTTAAGAGTGACACTGATGTAACCTCCTCCTTTCTTTCATCGTTTCTGCAAGTAGTCAAAGGTAACATCTTCATGCTTTTCTTGTTTATATGTTCTTCTTCTATTTCTACTTTTCCTCTTTTGGTTTTGATGAATGTCCAAGTGAACCTCGAAGCATCAACATAGCCATGTTTGCGTGAGTGTCACCGATATTTCATGATGATGTTCTCCTCCTCAAGATGTCGTATCATTTCATTCTTGTTCGTTTTGATGATGTAATGCGAATGAGGACTGAGCTCGATCTTATAGGTTATGCGTTGAACGCCTCCGAGGTAAAGTAAAACATGCAAGGGTTCCAGGTATGTAATCAACCAGAGGAGGTAAGTATTTCTTTTAGCCTTTCTTTCTTTTTTCTTTTAATTTTAGTTTATATTGCCAACACCATAATCTCCCAACTCTTTTATCACAATTTTCAATTTCTTTGTAAATATCTATTTTCTAATTTTTCCACCTTCTTAATCTACCACTTTCTTATTAGCTTAACTGTAACTTATTTTTCTCTTTCTTTTAAAGAACTAAAAGAAGATCTTTAACCATTTCAAATGAACTAAAGAGAACTTGCTAAAAAAGCTTCCATCGCTAGTCCCTCCTTGTGGATCACGATCCACATAGCCACTTGCTATAGCGATAGTATTGAATACTTGCACATTTTATTCTTAAGTTCTGAAATTCTGTATTTTTGTGTACAAATCTAATCTCAATCAATTATCCTCTGTCCTTCTTCAAATCAGTGATAATGGAGAGGAAGATAGACTGGTAACTGAGTTGAAGCACAGACTCGATGCAAATTGGGATGTTCATAGCCTCTGAATTTCCCGCTCAGGAGGTACTCTATCGGTTCTTGGTTTGCACCCTAGTTTGTTCGGGAAGGAGGTGCCTGTGGGGGAGACTCCAGTGATGGTGCGGACTTTCCATAACTATTTTGTTAAAGCCGAAGGGAACTATCTGGCTAGGGATTATAGGGCAGCCGAGTGGATCCATTCACTGAAGAAGCAATGGTGGAGCCAGATTACCAATTACATGTTGGCGCAATTCAAAGTGGAACTAATGAAGCTGGGGCTGTATGAGGCTGTGTGAGCTACCTGCCATGGGATAAAGATTAGCATCCTGAATTTCTTCTCTATCCTGGAGTTGTATTGCCTATGGACCAGGATATTTTTCATTCTGAAGGAAGAACTTGGACTGGCACTTCATGAGATATGGGAAGTGTCGAAGCTTCTAATAGGTAGCCTCCCTTATGAGGAATATGTTCCATGCTCTCAGCAATTAAGTCGACTGAGTTCTTTGCATGTGAATTTATACAAGACGTAGTGGGAATTGATGTGTCACTTGCAGATATGCCTCGACCTCAGTGACGAATGCAACAATGTTAACGGGATGAAGACTTGGGCAGATTATTTATTCCCTTGCTTGGATGGCAGTCCAGAGGAGATTAGCTTTGTGGCCATCGACGAGGAGGTAAAGACGTGAATGAAGAACAACGGGTATGGTAACTTCATCTTGGAGAAGATATCGGGCCGTACGAACCTGGTGAATTATTCAAGAGCTACCATCACCAGGATTGACTGCCTCTCTCTCACCAAGCTATCCTAGCGGGTTATCTTTCACTATGGTTGAAGAGATTCATTATCCCTTCTCCTCCCAGAGATGGCATCTCTTCTATGGTTTTCTTCTCAGCTATTCAATTAGTTTTTGGAGAGGCGTTGGGATTACTTTCAGTAATGGTATGCTGCATTCAGCGTGGACATCGTATGCTGACGAAAGCATTTTGCAAGGAGGCTACTTCGAAGAAAGCCACCAAGGCATTGCCCAAAGATGGCCTGTCACCACGGATCAAGTTGCACTGTCCCGTGCTGATGAAACCTGGTGAGGAATCGGCAGAAGGCATGCAACATGCCCTCCTTTGTCGATTTAAAGGTTCTCATTGGAATATGAACTATGTGGCATGATTCGCAAGCAACCGTGCTTCAGTGGCAATTACAGTCTCTTCTGTTGCTTTCCTCAAATCCCTAACATGGACTACGGGCAAGAATTCGTGGATAATGGTACAACCCATTCATCCCTTGGACAGGGTATCTTCCAGTGGTTGGTCTATATCCGACCATCTCATCTGGTGTACCGCTATGGCGACATCTTTTATTTGGAGCCATACACGCCCAACAGGTTCGCTCGACAATTCGGATATGACCAACTTTACGTTGGTAACCCAAATCATCATTTGAAATATATACAGGTAGCCTAATTGCTGGGCCCGAGCTTGGAAGTGTTTCATCATCGGGTGCACAGGGGCTCGCCTCTGTATGCCCTTGAGGGTCCCCAATCTTTTAATGAGTATGGGATTCTACCAATAGTATATCATCGCCAACTATAATAGGGGTAGAATTCAAGATAAAAATCTCTGATTGAAGTTGATAGCTGCTCACCTGAGGAAGAAAAATGATGCGTGTAAGCAAGGTAAGCGAGTCCAAGTGGCGGATCTCGATGAATTTGAAGCCAGAAGCGAGGCCTCGGACACGGGGTGCCCTTTGAGTCCTCTCACTGAAAGAGTTGTTCCACCTACTAAGGAAGTTGGTGGAGGTGTTGCCCCATATATCAGAGATGAGGAAGGAGAAGAAGAGGAGGAAGAAGAAGAAGAGGATGAAAATGAGGAAGAAGACTCTAAACCTATTTTAAGAGGAAGAGGAAGGATACCTCTCCTCGGGGAGCTCCAAAGAAGAAGAAAAAGAAGGCGGCGAGAAAAATAACTCAAAGCTCTTTCGCTCGACACACTGCTGCTCTGGGGGTTCCTTTTGTCGAGCAAGAGGAAGTGCCATCGTACATTCCTGTCACAATCTTTTTGTTGTTGATTTACAAGAACTAGGGGAATTTACAAGGAAAATAGCACTGATGCTGGTTTCAGGTAAAGGCGGGCTTATCTTTCTTCCTTTCCATTCTTCTCATTATCGGGAACTTATCTCATTCATTTTTTTTTCAATGCAGAAGAAGAATATAATGCTTTGATTAATTCCTCGCTTGTTGTTAGGGAGAAGATTAATGCTGGTCCATCTGACCACAGAGGGAGGCCTTTGGTAACATTGAAGTTGGGGTTACTTCATTTTTGAGCCAACAGATGGCTTGGGTACTTGACCAAAGGACTTCCGAACTTCTGTCCAACCTCCAAAAGCTGTAAGTGCTACGCTGACCATTGATGTGCCTCCTGCCAATATAACAGCTCTTCTATTCTTTGATTCTTACAAACTGGTCGTTTTGTACAATCAGACTCTCCATTCCAGTATTCTATCTTAGCTACTCCAGAAGCTGAAATAGTCAGGATTTTGTAGACTTCAGAGGCCACTCAGTCTCAGCCTGAACGTGCCATTGTAATTGAGTCTGAGCCATTATGGCGATGACGGACTTTTGTTCCACTGCTTCTACAAGTTCGTCCGCTTTTATGCCCATTTCGGTGTCTGTTTCTGCAACTGTTGCAAGGCTAACCACTACATCAATTACGGAGTTGATTCCTACCACTGCCATGGCATCGACTACTACACCTGTTACGGTGTTGACTAGTGCACCTGTCATGGCGCCAGCCTCTGCCTAGTCGTGGCACCGGCCTCTACCATAATTATAGTGCGAATCCCAACATATATTACAGAGCCAGTTCATGCAAGTGTTACGGTGTCGTCTCCTACACCTGATCCTTCAATGGCAAGCACCGGTGCTTCTACTTTTCATGCCTCTGTCTTGACCCCTCTCGCATAGGCAACAAATTCTAAAGTTGTTCCCTCCTTTGAAGAAGAATTTATTGCGAGTTTGATCGACGTCTTCGACACTCATCCAGAGAAGAGTCTTTCCTTGGTGCTCAGGGGTTCGACTATCTCGTTCAATACCCTGACTTTCATGCTCGATCATACCATCGAGAATATTTAGGAGGTAGGAAGGCCAGAACGAATCCGTCCATTAGAGCAACTGGCTCAGAACTTCAAGAGTGATGCAACTGAATTGCGTCATATCTGCGAGGCCAGTTTCAATCCATTGATAGAGGAGAAGCTCTCTCGCATCTCTGAGGGCATCGAGCAGATGTGTGGCGAGATGGTGGGCAAAGTGGAGAAAATGTCCAAGGAGCTCGAGCTCAGTCAGACTAAGGTGACTGATGTTGCTAACAAGATGGAGTTGTTGAAGCAAGGTATACTTTCTAACTACACAGAAATCGAGCGGGCTAAGCAGGTGATAGAGAAGACATAAGCAATATTGGCTCGACTTGAGCCAGAGCAGAAAGTTGATACTGCCAAATTGAAAACCCTGCTCAAGAAGAGTGACTCCCTCTAGGAGAAAAAAATAGAGCGGACATGGGACTTGCAAGTATCTTAGGATCAACTCAAGAAGCTGGACGTGGCCACAGCAAAGGAGATACGAGATCAGGCCATTGTTGAAGCTACAAGCCGAAGTAGCTTCTTTGGAAGCAAGACTGAAAATGTATGCAGAAAAGAAAGAGCATGTAACCACTTTCACAAAATCAATAAAATTCTTTTTCTGAAATGGTTTATTCTCTTTGCATTTCCATTCTTTGCTCGTTCTCTCTGTTTTTTGTTTTTACTCAAAAGTAATAGTGTTGTAGTTTGAAACCCTATACGAAGTTTAATTGGACTAGCTCTTGAAAGAGCTGATGGAGATAGCACTCCGCAAGAGTTAGCTCCTGAAAGAGCTGGGGATGGAGGTAGCACTCCATAAGGATAAACTTGATTGAGCCTATTCAAAAGTAATATGGACATGATATGGCCCATCAGGGATAGATAATGGTTCATCTCTTCAGAGGTGTAATAGACATGACAGATCAGAATCCCTACTAGACTGGGGATGAGATCTGGATATCTGTCAGTTCAGAAATGATGAACTAGACATAACTGACTAGGAATTATTAGACCCGAAGTTTTGTCATTTAGAGGTGGCGAACAAGACATAACGACAAAAGGAAAGTCTTGAGGATAAGATTTGGGTATTCATTGATTTAGAGGTGATAAACTGGACATGACCAATTAGGAATTAACAAACTTAAAGTGTTTATTGTTCAGAGGTGACGAACTAGACATAAAAGTAAACAAAAGGTGAACTCGATTTTAGGAACCCGTCTATTCAGAGGTGATAAGCTGGACATGATAGACTAATATGTGATAAATTCTAAATTTGTTGTCAAAGGGAATAGTGTTAATATGACAGCTAGTACACTAGAGACTGCAAGGGTGAATTAGATTTGGACACCCATCGGCTCAGAGATGATTGACCGAATATGACCAACTAAGAGACACCATGCTCACAATTCACTATTCAAAGGTCATAATGTTAACTTGACAATTCCCAGCCTTGATAGGGAAAAAGAGAACAGGGTTATGAACTCGTTTGTTCAGAGATGATGAACTGGACATGACAGTTTGAGTACCAGAAAAGGGAAGAGATCTGGGCACCTGTCGGTTCAAAGATGGTTAACTGGACATAACCGACTAGGAGTCACCAAACTCAGATCCTGCCATTTAGAGGTGGTGAACTAGACATAATGGCAAAAAGAGTGGTCCCTATCGGACTGGACCATTCAGAGATGATGAACTGGACATGATGGTCGAGAGAGAGTTTTTTTTTATTGCGGAATATGATTTAATCATAAATTTCGTGGGAAAATTAGCATTTTCTGGAGAATCTTTTGAAGAAATTGTCAGATGTATAATGGTAACATGGCAAACAAAGAGTCTACTGGGGACTGAAAAAGTGTATTAGTAGACTCTGAGAGGAATCTGTAAAAAATTGTTGTCAAAGGTAATTGTTAACATGACAACTTAGAAAACTTGCTGGGGAGTGAGAAAGTGATTTTGTCAGAATTAAACGTGATAAATCCTCAACTGGGGATTAGAAAGGACTTATCAGAGGTGTGATGTTAATTTGACAAGGATTCATCTACTGTTAGAGGTGTGATGTTGAACATAACAATAATTTGAGCAGATCAATCATTCTTCTAAAGAGAGTGACAAGTATAGTTGAATTCGTTGGGGTTATTTGAAAAATCTTACTGTCAGAGATATGTGTTTAATATGATAGCTTCGATCTGTAATTCATTCTGTTGGAGAAATGAACATAGACTTTTGTGGACTTACCATTCCATGGACGGGAACTGGTAAGAGATTTTGGAGAAAAGACAAGATCAAATCCCTTAGAATTTTCAGCAAATTCTCAGCTATCAACAGATTTGGTAGGGCTTTACCAACTACCATTTGAGTTAGGCTAGCCATGCTATTCCCCTCAGCATGATGAGTTGTCGAGAACTTTTCGTTGGGCTTAAAAAAGACAAGTTTTTTCTCTATCCTTAGCCATTGAAGGCGTAGGATTGTTTTTTTTTTACTTAAGTAACATAGTGTACACGGGATCAGATACCTTAGGATTTTTAGCAAATCCTCAGCTATCAACGGTTTGGTATGCCTTTACCAACTACCATTTGAGTTGGGTTAGCATGCTATTCCCCTCAGCATGGTGAGTTATTAGGGACTTTTCATTGGGCTTAAAAGCCAAATTTTTCCTTTATCCTTAGCCGTCAGAGGTGTAGGATTGTTCTGTTACTTTAAGTGACATAGTGTACCTTCTGGATTTTTACTCCGCAAGGGATTTTAAAAATCCAACTGGGGATTACAGGTGTTGGTACAAACTCTGCGGGGATTAGAATGGTGAACTTGAAAGAGTGTCTTTAGAGGTATTCATTAACATGACATTAAGACTTTCATCGAAAGTTTATGGAGAGCTATTTTAATCACTTTGAGGGGATAACATATTCATATTAATTCACTTTAATGATCATAGGTTTAATATTAATGTGATCATGGGTAATATTTCATCATGAATTTACCATTAATTGGCATCATAAGCATACCCCCATTTGGATCAGCAAGGCGATATGCTCCGTAAAAGTAGGCTATCTCTGCTACAAAGGGTCGTTTCCACTTAGGTTGAAATTTGCCTTTAATCTTATGCGTCATGACCATTGGTCATCGGACAGCTAAAACCAAATCTCATTGTTGGAAGATTCTCTCTTTGACCTTTTTGTTGAAGGCCTTTAAGATCTGTGCTTGATATAGCTCAATACATTGCTGAGCTAATAATCACTTTTCATCTAATGCTTCTAGCTCTTAAAGACATAGTCAATCATTATCCCCTTCAATCATATTGGTTATGAGCGCAACTCGAAGCGATGGTATCTGTATCTCTAGGGGTATGACAGCTTCCCACCCATAGACTAGGGAGAAAGACATAATGCCAGTGAGAGTCCTGAATGTCATATGATAGGCCCAAAGAGATTCGCTGAGCTTCACGTTCCAGTCTTGCTTACTTAATGAAATGAACTTTTTGAGGAGTTTGATGATTGTCTTATTAAATGCTTCTGCCAACCCGTTGGCGGCGGGGTTGTATGCAGTTGAAGCCACATTCTATATACGATACTTGTCGCAGAATCGATAGAATGATTAACTTGCAAACTGAGGTCCATTATCATGGACGATCCTCCTGGGAACACCAAATCGATGTATGACATGGTGTTTGATGAAGTTAATAATATTGGCAGTTTTAATTCAATGAGCGGTACAGCTTCCGCCTATTTTGAAAAGTAATCGGTTATAGCGAGAATAAATCAATGACCTTTCACTGATGGAGGACTGTTGGATCCTACAACATTGATCCTCGTGCTTCAAATAGCCAAGAAGCAACAATGGGATGGAGTAGCTCTGGGGTTGGTGTATAAAATCTGCGTGGATTTGACATGCTTTACACTATTTTGCATATTGAACTGCGTCAGCAATCATCGTTGGCCAATAGAAGCCGAGCCATCGTAGTCGGTCTTGAAGCTTTGGACCTAGTTGGTAAGCAACGTATATGCTTTCATGAGCTTCTTTGAGTGCTTCTTGCGCTTTCGAGTTGGATAGACAATGAAGCAAGATGCCATCGTATGAACGACAATATAGTATCTTTACTACTGGATCATAGTAAAAGCGAGGGGATCTTTGTCTGATAATGGTCACCTCCTTCAAATCATCCGGTAACATACCGTGCAAAGCATAGTTGATGATAGAAAATCGCCAATCTCTGGGTTCGAAGTCCATTGTAGTTCCATGGACTTCTTTGACTTGCAAACTGTATTTTGGACAGAGAAGTTGACAGGTAGCCACAATAATATGTTGGATAGTATTGTTGGTCGGAGAAGCTAACATAGCTGGCAGCGCAGCTAGCGCATCTGCCTTCGTATTTCGGAGGTGAGATACATGGCTGATGTAGAAGCCATCTAATGCATTAGCCAACTCAATGGCTACCTGGTAACACGGTATCAAGCCCTCATGATGTACTTCATGCTCTCCTTTTATCTGATTGGTAACCAGCTTGGAATCAACATAGGCTTCTAGGTATTGGCACCCCCATTTCCCTAACAAGCTGGAGGCAGATAAGTAAAGCATTGTACTTAGCTGCATTATTAGAATAAGGTTCTATTAACAAAAAGCGAAGGAATAGATGATTTATTGGGCGAGACAAACACCATCCCCACTCCTGCGACCACCTTGCATTCAGGTGATGCACCATCGAAGAACATTTGCCAAACTTTATCAGTTGAAGTTATGTTGACTTCAATGACCTCATTTGGGATGTCTCATGTAGCTTGAAAGTCTTGAAAACTTGATCGGCGGCTAGAAAATATACAAAAGCTTGACCTTTCACTGCCTTTTGAGGGATGAAAGTCATATTGCACTGAGATAACAGTATCCCCCAATTTGCTAGCCTGGAGTTTAATGATCTAGGTTTCCTTATGAGAATCCATAGAGGATTGACTCTAGAGATGACGTGGATCTCTTGTCTGACTAAGTAGTGTCGTATCTTCTGCACTGCGAAGACCAAAGTTAAGCACTCCTTTTCGACTGGGTTGTAACAACATTCAGCCCCTACCAATGTCCGGCTTAGGCAGTAAACAACCTGTTTGAAGCCTTTGTCATTCTTTTGTGCAAGCAGAGCACCTAAAGAATGGTCCATGACACTTTTATATAGTAAGAATAGTTTTCCCGAAATGGGAGCTACCAGAACTAGAGGCTTGGTTAGATATTCTTTGATATTCTCGAAAGATTTTTGGCAGGTGTCATCCCAAATGAAAGAGACACCTTTCTTCATTAACCTTGTAAAAGGTTGACAGCGATCCGATAGATGGGAGATGAATCTCCAGATATAAGGAAGGCTGCCTTGCAAACCTTTGAGTTCTTTAAGATTTCTCGGAGGTTACATCTCCTGGATGGCTTTGATTTTGTCAGGATCGAGGTGAATTTCTTTGGATGTGATGATGAATCCAAGAAATTTGCCACTCAGTACCCTTAAGAATAACTTTGTCGGGTTCATTTTCAGCTAATGTGTCCGCATGATGTTGAATACCATTTTTAAGTCATCGAGGTGATTACTCTTGTTTTGACTTTTAACTGCGATATCGTCAACATAGCATTCCATCGTCTTCCATAGATGGTCACGAAAAATCATGTTCATTGCACGTTGGTATGTTGTGCCGGCAATCTTCAAGCCAAAAGGCATCATCGTGTAACAATACACCCCTAATGGTGCTCGAAAAGACATGCTTCTCATCATCTGGATACATCTTAATCTGATTGTATCCCGAAAGCCATCTATGAAGGACATTCTCTCAAAGCCACACGTATTTTCAATCATGATATTAGTGATGGGCAGCTGATTAGTCTTCAAAATTACATATTTCATATCACATCTTCATATTTATTCAATATTAAATTCTGTTAATAATACTTCTCTTGTATGTTTCTAGGTCCATGGCATGAAATGAAGAAGAAGCTCCAAATTTCATTCATTTGGTGATATTTAAAGCCTACAAATATAGCCATTGACTTTTGAAAGCTGGATCTGCCAAATCTGGGAGCGAATTTTGACAAAGCGATAGGAGGTACAAGGAGTGGTGTGCAGCAAGAGGCTACACACCCTGGTATGGCTCGCGCGACCCCAGAAGGGCCTCGAAAATGCGACAAAATCTGCGTTTTCGCGGCCTTATGTTGGGGCCACTTGTCCAGCTTCGACGCGTGGCCACGTAACACCCCCTGGTGCCCCCCCCTTAGCCTATAAATACCCCAGATTTCCAGAATTTTCAGGGAGAGGAGTTTTGAGTGTAATTTTTAGGGTAGTTTCTTCTCCTTTCTTTAGTTTAGGTTTGTTGTTCTTTTTCTTCCTCTTTTGTATTTTTCATTTCTTTTAAATCATGTAATAGGGAAAAGAGTAGTACATAGGATGAAAGCAAGAGTGCTTGTAATAGTGACACTCTATGAAAGGTTATCTCTTTATCTCAACTTGTTTTCTTCTCTCTAACTCCTTTTACATGCTTAGCTAATTTTCTCTCATGGCAACTAACTACTAACACTAACTTGCTAACTCCTTACTTGATAATTCACATGAATCTAATAGCCTCTACTTGGCGTTACTCTTGCAAGAGCCATTGATGACTCATGATAATGGATTCTAATACTCTTACATCTAACTCTTTAAAAAAGCTAACATTATTTTATTTCATGCTTGCTTTAGTTTAGTTTTGATGGTTTAAGTGTAGCTTGTATTTGTTGTTGAGTTGGATTTGAAAGTGATCTTATGGGTAATGCTTTGAAATGCTCTTTAACCAAGGACTAGTGAAGGCCAAGGAAACATGTGAGGTAACTATCACTAAGAGATTAGCATAGTTAGTGGAGTCATTGGTAGTTAAGAGCCATGAGTTTTCTTTCCTTTTTTACTTTATTTTAAAAATATACCAAAAATCACAAATACATTCTTTTCTATGTTTCATCGTATCCTTCCCTTTTCAATTTTTGTTTTCTTTTCTTTTTATTCTTTAAAAAAGAAGAACCGTTAACATACACGTGAATAGACCGGTAAAGCTTCTTTCGCCTCCCGTCCTTGTGGATTCGACCCGTTTTAGCCTCTATGCTATAATGAAAGCATCGAGGAAACCAAAGCACACACTTTAATTTCTAATTTCAAAATGACACTTTTTTGTGTGGTTTTCCCTTGATCAAATATTGGCGTTATTGCCGGGGATGGGAATGGTTTGATCTCACATTTTTGTTAACTTTTCTTCTTTATTTTTAGTGTACGAGTCAAATTTTTATCCTTGCAGAAGTTCACACTTACTTGCATCTCCTTGCTCAAGAAAGTAGGGAGCAAGTGCTTCAAAAATTTTGTGTGGTTGGGTAAATCTTTATATATTGTTATCTTCTGCTGCTAGTTTTTTTAGATTATCTGTGCACTGTAATAATTAAGAACTAAAATATGAAAATTGAATGCTTTAAAATGGTTTAGATATTTGCATCTAGGTACGTGTCAATTATATTCCAATATACTGTATTTTGTTCTTCTGTTGTTGTGATCTGGACCGAAGTGTACATATTGCATTGCATATAGTTAGGACAAACACGTGGGTGATTTACTCACTTTGTGTGTTGATTCTTATCTTTATTGCACACTTGCATGAATCAGAAATTAAGGGCAAAACTCAACATAAGATAAGGTGGGGAAGTCACTACCCTCCCTTAGCCCAAAAAATCACCTCCCCACTTAGACAACCCAAGCTTAAATAAAACTTGCTAGACGTTAGCCTTTAGGGACATCTCGGACTCAATTAGGAGATTGACCTAAGGAGAAAGTTGTTAGAATTTGACTCTTGTCAAATCGGTATTAAAGGTTGGGGATTGAGAGGTGAAACCTCGAAGAACAGTGATTTGACATAACTAGGCCCGTTGCTCCGACACGGATATCTCCCGCTGATCTTGCCTTTCCTGGTTGATTAACTTGTAGTTAGATTTTGCTTCACATACTCCTTTTTCATAACCACCAATTGAAGAAAAATCAAAGTTGCAAAAGAGTATGGAAGCCATGTTAGAGGCCCAAAAATAATTTGAAATCATGATGGCCTCATCATATCCACAGAGTTTCCAAAATCCATATAGTTCTTTTCTAGAACCATCTAAAGAAAAATCATTGTTGTAAAAGACTATGAAATTTGCACAAGAGTCCGAGCGACTAATTCAAAATATGGTTGACTTCAAATGGCCACCAAATTTTGATATGACCAAAGACTCATGTCATTTTGGAAATCAAGCTTCAATTTCATCATACGAACCTGAACTTGACCAAAATCTATTGGAACATAGATTTTGATGATAATATTTGTGATGCAGAGGCATTAGAGCTCTATCTCAAAAGTTAGTACTGAGTACTAATTGCTCAAGATTATTCAAGGATATTTACTACTTTTATTTTTTAGTAGATTCTTAAAAACCTTGATCACACACACAAAATAGTCTTATAGTCGACTAACCCCTTTCTATAGCCGACTAACATATACTATAGTCAACTTGCTATGGTATATAGTCGACTAAGTCTCTCCACAGAAAAATATCAGTTCTCTGTTTGTTGATTGTAAGCAACATTAGTCGACTACCCTTCTCTGCTGGTCGATTATATTTAGTTTCCAGAGACTTATTATTCTATGACTTGATCTTTTGGCTAGTCGACTAACCCAGGTAAAACTTCATATTATAGTCGACTACTCTCATATCCTAATTGACTAACTACAGTTTCTGACTATTATTTAGTTTTGATTTTCTGGTGTTTTCTCCAACGTTCTGATTTTCAAGTTTGAGTTGATAACTTCCCTAACTGACCATTGATTTCACCTATAAATAGAGATGTTGCCTTTGGATGTAATCACCAATTCAAATCATAAGTTTTCTATCTAAAACTCTATTGAAAATTCTGTTTTTCAGAAAACTAGTTTCTACTTTCTGTTCTTCACACAATTCCAAATCTTTTGTGAAGAATTCTGAGAGTCCTATAAGATACCTTGTTCACAATCACGTACAAGTTTTCAAGACTTATAGGATATATTGTAATCAATCAAAGAGCTGTTATCTTCTTGGTGTAGAGAAGAGTTGTACAGATTTGGCAAAGGGTGTTTTGTCAAGTAGTGTACAAGGAGTTAATTTTGAGGTGTATCAAAATCAGGATAAGAAAAATTCTAAACGGGTTGCTTGGGGACTGGACGTAGGTCACGAGGGCTGAACCATTGCATTTACATTTTTCTGAGATTTATTCTGTACACTTTTCCTTCCTGCAAGTAGTTTATTTTTTATTAAAAGTTTATAAACACTATTCATCTCTTATTTAGTTTGTGTTGCCTTATTTTTAGATCCTACATTATCAAATCATTGACATTTTGACAAGTTATCAATTTTCTGAAATTGAACTTGAAGATAAATGTGAACTTAAGATTCAATTTAGCGATTCGAGTCCAATCCTTGAATCAATATCGACTCTTGTAGTTTTACCTAAACTAAGTAACATTCTTGAGCCAGTTTTGATTTTCATAATTTCTAAACTTGAATCAATCATTTCACCCATTCACATCTCTTCTATGGATGAAAATCAAGGTTCAATTTCATACATCCATTTGAACTTGTCAAAATTTTGAGAACCATGTTGACATTTTAGCAAGTTCTCCTTTTTTCAAAATTGAACTTGAGCAAGATTGTGATCATGATTCACAAGTTGGTAATTCTATTTCACTTTTTGATTCAATAATGACTATGATATCTTTACCTAATTTTTTTCATATTCCAGAGTTAATATTGAATTCTGTACCAGTACACTATGAAATTGAATCACCAATAATTTATGATCACATTCCGTTAATGGGGAAAGTGTGTGAACACCAATTCTTAGGTTTGAACCCACTTCCTAAACGAATTTTGACTCTATAACCTTTACTTAATTTTCGTCAATTTCTTGAGTCGGTATTAGTTCCTATCCTTTCTGAGTCCAAATCCATCATTCTATCATTTCACACTCCATTCTGGGATAAAGGTGTTGATACAAAAGACACTGAAATTATTTTAAAATTTTAAAAATTAGATGGGATAAAATTTCAAATAAAAATCATCTGTATCTACATCATAATTGTGGGTTATATTAGGGAAGTCACTGATGGGTTCCTGCGAACTCATCGCAATTTGAATTGGGTCGCATTCCGTGGACCAATTAGAGTACCATCGGAACTACAACCATGAGGTAATTTTCCTTTCCTCTTTTTTTCTTTTTATAAAACTTTTTAAAATAAGAGAAATAGTTTTGATTTATTTTTAAAAAAGTTAAGAGGATCTTAGGAATTAAGAAGACATAAAATTATGAATTTTTAAACCGAGTCAAAATAATAGATCTTGTTTAAATTTTAGGATAAAAAAGTAAGATTAAAAAGATAATTTGATCTCGAATTTTTTGCCTTAGATATATGCAATTCACACTTACACAATTTTTTGGGATCGAAACAAAAACTGAAAATACCATAAAATATATATATATATATATAAAAATAATGATAAAAATCACTTATTGAAGCTGGGTAGTTTTGCCCCAGAAAGTATGATTATTCACGCTTAAAATGGTGGACAAAAATAAAATAATCTCCTTTAGTTTTGTGGCCTTGTTTACCCGAGTCCTTAAACCCGAGCGATGTTTTCACATTTGGTGTCATAAACCATCTAGTTTGAGAGTAACCGGCTAAAGGCTCACTACCTGGGTAAGCTAGAAAGACTAGAAAACTAAGGGAAGAGGGAAAAAAAAAAAAAACTTGATATAAATAAATGACATGAAAGTTATTCGATATCCCAAAAATCTTCACAGTTCAATTCATATTTTCTAAAGAGTTTTTATGAAAGATCAAAGAATCGATTCAATTTTAAATTCTGACATTTAATTTATAATAAGATTTTACATTTAGATTTAGTTTAAAGAAGAATAATTTCTGGTTAACCTATGATCTTAGATCACTTAAATTTTCGCAAAAATATTTCAACACTTTTCTCTATTTCAAAATATGTTTTCAAAATACTAACATTTGATTTCTTTCTTTATGGATTTTGTGGGTGTAATCTGCTGAAAATCCTCAGAAGACAAAACTCCTCCTCTCGGAAAAACTTAGAGGTTTAACGACTTGTTGCACATGCTCAGTGCAATCGTGTCACCTGCGAAAGTGGTGTAATAATGTCCTTAGTTAGTTTTGCTATTTTGCTCAGAACAAGCAAAAAGATAAGTGTGTAGGTGTGATTAGTCTCCAAAATTGCATATTTCATGTCACATCTTCACATTTATTCAATATCAAATTCTGTTAATAATACCTCTCTTATATGTTTCCAGGTCCATGGCATGAAATGAAGAAGAAGCCTAAAATCTCATTCATTTGGTGATATTTAAAGCCTACAAATATAGTCATTAACTTTTGGATGCTGGATCTGCCAAATCTGGGAGCGAATTTCAACAAAGCAGCAGAAGGTATAAGAAGTGGTATGCAGCAGGAGGCTGCACACCCTTGCGTGGCTCGTGCAGCCTTATGTTGGGGCCACATGTCCAGCTTCGACGCGTGGCCCCGTAACACCCCCTTGGTGCCCCCTTAGCCTATAAATATCCTAGGTTTCCAGAATTTCCAGGGAGAGGAGTTTTAGGTATAGTTTTTAGGGTAGTTTCTTCTCCTTTCTTTACTTTAGGTTAGTTGTTCTTCTTCTTCCTCTTTTGTATTTTTCATTTCTTGTTGATCATGTAATAAGGAAGAGAGTAGTACATAGGATGAAAGTAAGAGTGCTTGTAATGGAGGGTGACACTCTATGAAAAGTTCTCTCTTTATCTCTACTTGTTTTCTTCTCTCTAACTCCTTTTATATGCTTAGCTAATTTTCTCTCATGGAAACTAACTACTAACCACTAACTTACTAACTCCTTACTTGATAATCCACATGAATCTAATAACTTCTACTTGGCCTTGCTCTTGCAAGAGCCATCAATGGCTCATGAGGATAGATTCTAACACTCTAACATCTAACTCTCTAACAAGCTAACATTACTTTATTCCATGCTTGCTTTAGTTTAGTTTTGATGGTCTAAGTGTAGCTTGCATTTGTTGTTGAGTTGGATATGAAAGTGATCTTATGGGTCATGCTTTGAAACGCACTTTAACTAAAGATTAGTTATGACCAATGATATATGTGAAGCAACTATCACTGAGAGGTTAGCATAGTTAGTAGAGCCATTAGTAGTTAGTAGCCATGAGTTTTTTCCTTCTTACTTTGTTTTAAAAATATACTAAAAATCATAAATACATTTTTTTCTATGTTTTTCACTTCTTTGTTTTCACTATATCCTTCTCTTTTCATTCTTTGTTTTCTTTTCTTTTCATTCTTTAAAACATAGAAGAATAGTTAACACACACGTGAATAGACCGGTAAAGCTTCTATCGCCTCCCGTTCTTGTGTATTCGACCTGTTTTAGCCTCTATGCTATAACGGAAGCATCGAGGAAGCCAAAGCACACACTTAAATTTCTAATTTAAAATGACACTTTTCTTGTGTGGTTTTCCCTCGATCAAATTTTGGCGCCCGAAAAGACGTGCTTCTCATCATCTAGATACATCTTGATTGATTGTATCCCGAAAAGCCATCCATAAAGGACATTCTCTCGAAGCCACACGTATTGTCAATCATGACATCAGTGATGGGCAGCAGAAATTCATCCTTAGGACCCTTTCGCGTTGAGGTGACGAAAGTCGATGCAGACCCTGATTTTCTCATTCTTCTTGATTACAGGAATGATGTTAGCGACCCAGTCTAGATGTTGCTCTTCCCGTAAAAATCCACATTGGACAAGCTTGTTAACTTCAGTTTCAATCGCCTCCATGATGTCAGGATGAAACTATCATTGTTGCTGCTTAACGAGTTTGGCATCTTTTGATGTTAAGACGATGCATAGAAATTTGAGGATCAAGACCCGACATATCTTCGTAGCTCCAGGCGAAGACATCTATATATTCTCGTATGAGAGATATAAGATTTTGCCTTTCCTCCAGTGATAAGCTATTGCTTATGAAGATTGGCTTTAGGTGTTCTTGATTGCCTACATCGATTTGAACTACTTCGTCTTTAGTGGGAAGTTCGTGTTGGTCAAAACGTATTTCCTACTAGTAGTTAAGTTGTTGTGCCCATGGATCTGAGTCGAACGGTCCAACCTCTGCATCCTGGTATTCTTCTCTTTGCCTAATTGAAGTCATATTAATGGAGAGGTTCTTGAAGACGGCTCCTATACTGACATCTGAGTCCCAATTTGATAACCCTAAAGAATGTGATGGTGGAGAGTAATCAGATTCTACTTCTGAATCAGACATGGTTGGTAGAGTAACATATCTCAACCCCTTGCGAGTTTGATCATAGTAATTAGTCAGCTTCCCTTTCTGTACGAAAGGCTGTAAAGGAATGCATCATCCTTTTTTGAAGTTCAAGCCTTCTCCACAACTTAGATTGTACCTCATTCTTTTCATCATACAATGTTTTGGTCATGCATAATGAAAGAATTGCGGAGCTTCTAAGTCTTCGTCGGATGCAACGGATGTAGAAATCCGAGAATGTATCCGACCAAATATGATCGGTGATTGATCTTCTTGGGAGGCGGTACAATGAAGACAGCTCCATCACCATCTTCTATGTACGTACATGCCTTTGCCGTCGTGGATATGAGCATGTATAAGGAGTTTGAGTATGTAGTTTCAGGTACATCAAGACAACAAAAATACTCAAAACTAACATCTTCATTTAATACCAACTTGCCAGCGTCTTCGGCGATGTCATTATTATAAGCAAAATCACCTAAATAGGCTATAGTTGGCTCTAAGGTAAAAGTAACAGGAGCATCAATCTTCGATACAAAGTCTGCTTTATTACCATTATCAGGTTCATCCGATAACGACGCCTCCAGCGTCTCTTTGTAAAGCAGAGAATCGGTGAAGTAATTCTCTACCCCCTTGAATGGTTGTTTCTCCGCAAACACCATTTTGACCACTCCCTTATCATCAACATATTTGAGACATTGATGGAGAGTAAAAGAAATGATTTAGTTGGCATGGATCCATGGTCATCCAAGTAGCAAGTTGTAGGATGTATCAGCATCGATGACATAACATATCACCTCTATCTTTAAATCTCCGAGTTGACACTGCAAAAGGATCTTTCCCAATGGTTGACTCTGACGGGCATTGAAGCCACAAATGGTAGTAGTCTTTGTTAATAATCTATGCAGGAGAACACTGAGAAATTGCAGCAATCTCCTGGGGATAATTCTTATAGCAGAGCCAAGGTCAATTTGAATCTTCTTGACACTAGCAGAGCCGATATATTCCGTGTAATATGAAGGTCTGTCGTGCCAGTTGTGCTTGATCAACGTGTCTTCAGATGAGAATGTGATATTGGGAACTTCTTGCATTACCGAATCACATTGCGGGCATGTAGTTCCTTTACTGATAGAGACGACGGGTACTTGCATCAAAAAAGTTTCTGACTCAACAAGTGCATCTCGGAGTGCTTCCTTTTTCCTTGAAAAGGTGCAGCAGCTCATGCAGGGCGATACGAGCGGGGATATTGGCAAGTTGTGCCAATATGTCAAAGCGGAAGGGTGCTTTAAGGTCCCGAGAAGTTTCATTCTTTAGAGTTTTATCAAATCGTATTGCTTTTCTCTTATCCTTCTGTAAAAGAGGTGTAAGAACCTGGGTAGGAACCGAGATTGATGTAGTAGCTTGTTGTACTCCATCAAGTATCTGATTGAGCACCTACGAGCTAAGAAGTGGCGGGTTGTGTCGTCAAGGCGAGCTTCTCTTCCTCTCTAGAATCACTGAAAGAAGCTATAGTTGCAGCATCCTCATCTGTTGCGAGGGAGATGACATTTCAAGACTTGCCTTTGAGCTTGGGTTTACCTGATTCTCATTGCTTTTCTTTCACAATATCGGGGTGAACCACATAATTTCTCCAGTTTTGGTCGCCAATGGAACGAGGCCTTTAGCCTCTTGCCTTTTAGCCATTGGATTGACAACGTCAAGTATTACTCAGGGACGAGAGTTAACCTATCTTTGACTGTCACCTTCAAGAAGATCCTGAAATTGAGAGACACCATGTTGGCAATGACCTTTTGTTCTAACTTCAGAGTCAGAACCCTGGCATCCACTAAAGCTTGTATTTTATCCTTGAGGACAAAGCATTTGCTGATAGGATGATGTACCATCCTGTGAAAGAGACAGTAGTTGAGGTCATTTGTACGTCCAACCTCACCTGGTTGCCTGACCTCTGGCAACTTCAGCTTATTGCCTTTGTTGAGTAAGTGAAAAATTGTTACCACTTGCTCATTTTTGAAGGAATATTGCCTCAGATGGAACTTGTACTCCAAAACTGAAGCTCTAATGAAGTTACCCTTCTTCAGTGTCGGATAGGCATCTCCGGATACTTCCACCTCTAAAGTGTCTTTTCCCATGGATTCGGAAGATTGAGCTACATTTCGACCTTTGCTGATAACTCCCCACTTGGTTTTGAGAGTCGGAGAGACAAAATTCTTAGCTGATTTCTCAGCTATCTCAGCTTGTTCGACGAGCTCTTTTTAGGTAAAAGCCTTGACAGCTCCCATGTGATCTTCCACCTTATTGAGGAAGTTGTGCCTGCACATTTGGATTAACATGGGCAATGGCATGCCTACAGGGCATAATAGAGAAATGTTGCGGAATCTCTCAATATAACCCCTGACAGATTCCCCCTCTTTTTTAGCGGTGGAAAGGAGTTTATCCATGATCACCTCGGTATCGTCATCGTAAAATCGAGAGAGGAACCGGGTTTCCAAGTCGAGCCACATGTTGATGGAGTTTGCAGGGAGACTCCTGAACTAGTTAAAGGTCACTCTCTTGAGAGTGCCAATGAATAGCCTTGTCATGATAGCATCATTGCCTATTACACTACTGGTTTGAGCCCGGAAGTAATAGATGTGTTGATTTGGTTAAGTCTTGCCGTCATATGAATGCAGTGTCAGCGGCTTGAGCTTTGGTGGATACGGGACAGAATCCCATTCAATTGGGTAAGCATGTATTGCCCCTATCTTCTTCAGTTCATCTCATTGAGTGTGAGATGCTAGCTGAGCTTGGATGCTCTTGATAATATTAGCATCAACTGAAGAAACCCCAATTGGAGGAGGTGGAGGCGGTTGTTCATCATTGTGATTCTCCTCCTCATCAGAATGATGGTTGTGGTTGTCATCATTACAATTATTGCTTAGACGACGTAAGGATTTGTCCAAGTAACCGCTGAATGCTATCAAGAGCAATTTGCTCATTCTTGAAGGCTTCCTCTTGGGCTTGCATGCGGCGATGGAGACTCGTATCATTGCCATCATTATTAGTCATGTTAACTGATACCATATTCCTTTGGATAAAACTGACAGTATCGGAGGAAGCGTAACTGTCATACTCTGGTTCATCATCTAATCACTGGAACATGTGTCGCATAGCTTTTGGTGATGCAACACCTCTTTATGTAGAAGGTTGATTATCGTAGGGTATAACTACCTTTAAGCGGTTGTTTCGGAATACACCTTCTTGCATCACCGAGACTTTACCTAAACCGGGGCTATAGTCAAAATTTGGTGAAGTGGGGGGAGTACCCACCCTCTTTCTCCTTCTTTGAGGTTGACGAGAACCGTGTCCCCGACCTATCATATTGAAGGTGGCTTCGAAAAGATAGTCGGAGACCTTTCTAGACTTCTTTTTCAGGGAGCAAGACTTTTTTAACGCTTTGAACGATAATCGATGACTATCATTCATGGAGGCAGCTGTTTGCAAAATTAAAGCATGTTGTAGGGACTGACCCTAAACAACATTGGGCAAAATGTACAGTCATGAGTTAATATCCTGTTGTCTGCACTGAGATGGGGAGACATCAACTAGTTCCTCCGAGCAAAGCTTTCGCTTGTTGCTCAAGTAATCTCTTAGGTTTGGATAGTTTGAAGGAATCTGCCCCAGAAAGTCTCGAACTGAAGGTTGGAGAATGTTAGGAGTACTTTTTCCAGGGATTGTGGATTAACCCCTTAAGCAAAATCTTGCTTTTTAGCCTTTAAGAAGGCTGGTTCCTTTGCTCTAGACAGAGAAAGGCTAGCTTAACCAAAAGCTTTAGGCTTTAAGGAGGCTGGTGCCTTTGCTCTGGATAGAGCAAAGCTAGCTTCGCCAGAAGCTTTAACCTTGGAGAAGGTTAGTGCCTTTGTGATCAGGGGAAAATCGCACATAAAAAGTGTATGTTTTAAAATCAAGATTTAAAGTGTGTGTGTACTCTGGCTTCTTCGATACTTCCGTTATAGCATAGAGGCTAAAACGAGTCGAATCCATAAGAACGGGAGGCGATAGAAACTTACATGGTATGTTCACATGTATGTTAAAAGTTTTTCAATATTTGAAAGAATGAAAAGAAAAGAAAATAAAGAATAAAAGAGAAGTACAGTGAAATACAAAGAAGTAGGAAACATAGAAAAGAATATATTTGTGATTTTTGTTTGTATTTCTAAAATAAAATAAAAAAGAAAGAAAACTCATAACTACTAACTATTAATGGCTCTACTAACCATGCTAACCTCTTAGTGATAGTTGCCTCACATGTATCCTTGGCAATCACTAGTCTTTGGTTCAAGAGTGTTTCCAAGCATGACCCATACGATAACTTTCACATTCAAACTCAACAAAACAAGTGTAAGCTACACTTAAACCATCAAAACTAGACAAAGAGTAAGCATAGAGTAAAGTAATGTTAGCTTGTTAGAGAGTTGGGATGTTAGAGTGTTAGATCCATCATCATGAGCCATCAATGACTCTTGCAAGAGCAAGGCCAAGTAGAGGCTATTAGATTCATGTGGATTATCATATAAAAAGTTAGCAAATTAGCGGTTAGTAGTTAGTTGCCATGAGAGAAAATTAGCTAAGCATGTAAAAGGAGTTAGAGAGAAGAAAATAAAGAGAGATAAAGAGAGAATCTTTTATAACTTGTCACCTTCTATTACAAGAACTCTTGCTTTCCAGCCATGTATCACTCTCTAAGGCAAAATCTAAGGCAAAAATTTGTGTAAGTGTGAATAGCATAAATCTAAGGCAAAAAATTTAAGATCAAATTATCTTTTCAATCTTACTTCTTATCCTAAACTTAAACAAGATCTATTATTCTGACTTGATTTAAAAATTCATAATTTTAGGTCTTCCTGATTCCTAAGATAATCTTAATTTTCTTAAAAAAATCAAAACTAATTCTCTTATTTCAAAAAGTTTTATAAAAAGAAAAGAAAAGAGTTTTTATACAAAAGAAAATTTTAAAAAGTTTCTAAAAATAAGTGTAAAAGAAAGAAAATGTAAAACAACCAACGTTAATAAACCCTCTCCTACACTTATCTCATGCATTGTCCTCAAAGCATCGTGAATGTGTATATACATGAAACAAATAGAGAGGAAAGAAAAATTACCTCATGGTGGTGGCTCCGGTGGTGGTCTGACTGGGCTAAGTATTGCTACCTAATCAAGATATTGTAGATCTTATAGAAACCCATTAGTGGCCTTTGTAATAAGACCCATTAAAAGAATGATTGAGTGAATGGTCTTATTTAAAAATTTATCCCCATCTAATTTTCAATTTTCAAAAATAATTACTGAGTCATTTTTTTCAACATCCTTGTCAAACAATGAAGTGTGATTTTGAGAGATGATTGATTTGGACTCAAATGGAATAGGAATAAAAACTAATACCGACTCAAAAATTTGACTCAGATCAAGTCGAGTTCAAAAGGGGGAGTCGAAATTGGTTCAAAATGGGGTCCAAACCAAAGAATTAATGTTCACACACTTTCTCCATCAATGAAGTGTGATCATAAGATATTGGTGATTTAATTTCACGGTGTACTGGTACAAGATTTAATGTTGACTCAGGAATAGAGAAAAAATCTGGTAAAGATATCGGAGTCATTATTGATTCAAAAAGTGAAATAGAATTACCAACTTAAGGTTCAGGATCACTTTCAAGCTCAAGTTCAATTTCGAAAAAAGGATAACTTGTCAAAATATCAAGGCGGTTTTCAAATTTTTGGCAAGTTCAAAAGGATGTAAGGAAATTGAATCTTGATTTTCGTCCACGGAAGGAATGTGAATGGGTGAAATGATTGATTCAAGTTCAGGAATTACGGAAATCAAAACTGGCTTAAGAACGTTACTTAGTTTAGGTAACACTACAAGAGTCGATATTGATTCAAGGATTGGACTCGAATCACTAAATTAAAGCTCAGGTTCACATTCATATTCAAGTTCAATTTCAGGAATTAGATAACTTGTCAAACTATCAAGAATTTGATGTTGATCAAGTTTAGGTTGGAATGATGAAATTGAAGCTGGATTTCCAAAATGGCATGATTCTTGACTCATATGAACATCTGATGGACGTGGGAACTTATTCATATTTTGTATTATTCGCTCGATCTTTTGCATAAATTCCATAGTTTTTTCCCATAATGATTTTTCTTTGATTGGTTCTGAAAAAGAACTATATGAATTTTGAAAATTTTGTGGACATGATGAGGCCATCATGTTTTCGAATTGTTTTTGGGCCTCTATCACTTCTTCCAAAGTCCTTTGCAATAATAATTTTTCTTCAATTGGTGGTTCAGGAAAAGGAGGATATGAAGCAGAATCAGGGAATGAATATTGTAGAAATTATGAACAATGTGGTTGATAATTTGACTCAGGGGAGATGAATCCCTATTAACTCTGTGAAGAGTTAAAATTATTTTGAAAATTATAGTCATAAGATTGGAGATATGGGTCATATTGAGTCGGATAATCCCAATCTGGTATATATGGTTGGTTCATATTGTACATAGCCGGGTCGGAGTTATCCGAGTCAAATGAGGTCTAGGTGAAATATGGATTCATATTATGATTGAAAAATAAAATCCATTTCATAATTTACAAGAAAAGAAAACAAAAAAACAAACAAACAAACAAATAAAACAAGCCTATGTTAGGGTTGACTTAGACCTAGACGACTCCTAACTGGTTAGACTGTCCACTGGGGGTGCATTATCAGAATCTGACCACGAGTTAATCGGCCAGGTAGGGGTAAGATCAGTGGGAAGTATCCGCACCGGAGCAACGGGCCTAGTTATGCCAAACTATTGTTCTTCGAGATTTTACCTCTCAAGCCCTAACCTTAGACACCAATTTGACAAGAGTCAACTTCAAACAACTTCACCCTTAGGCCAATCTCTTAAATGAGTCTGAGATGTCCCTAGGGGCCAACGACTAGCAAGTTTTATTTAGGCTTGCGTTGTGTGAGTGGGGAGGTGATTTTTGGCCTAAGGGTAATGACTTCCCTACCTTATGTTGTAATAGATTTTGCCCTTAAGTTCAATTCTTGCAAGTGTACAATATAGATAAGAATGAACACACAAAGCGAGTAAATCACCCACGTGTTTGTCCTAACAAAAATGCAATGCAATATGTACACCTCCGTCAAGATCACAACAACAGAAGAATAAAATACAGTATATTGGAATGAAAATTGGCACGTGCCTAGATGCAAATGTCTAAATCATTTTAAAACATCTAATTACCATATTTTAGTTCTTAAAATTATTATAGTGCATAGGTAATATAAACAATAAGTAGCAGTAGAATATAACAATATACAAGAATTTACCCATCTACAAATAGCAAGAGTGGACTTTCTGAAATGCTAAAAATTTGACCGGCACACCAAAATCAAAGAAGAAAAGTTAACAAAAATGTGAAATCAAACCGTTCCCATCTCCGGCAACGGTGCCAAAATTGATCGGGAAAAAACCATGCACAAAAAGTGTTTGTTTTGAAATCAAGATTTAAAGTGTGTGTGCTTTGGCTTCCTCGATACTCCGTTATAGCATAGAGTCTAAAACGAGTCGAATCCAAAAGGACGAGAGGCAATAGAAGCTTATACGGTATGTTCACGTGTATGTTAAAAGTTCTTCAATGTTTGAAAGAATGAAAATAAAATAAAATAAAGAATGAAAGAGAAGTACAGTGAAACACAAAGAAGTGGGAAACATAGAAAAGAATATATTTGTGGTTTTTGTTTGTATTTCTATAATAAAGTAAAAAAGAAGGAAAACCCATGGCTACTAACTACTAATGGCTTCACTAACCTGAAAAGTCACCTAGAGGGGGGGTGAATAGGTGACAATGCTAATCAAGGGCAAATTAAAAATTTAAAGCTACAAAGATCACCAAGCAAGAGTCACAAGATGAATGCAAGCAAGTAAGTATGACAATGAATATGATGAGCAATTATAAGAGCAAGCAAAGTAGAATAAGAATTGCAAGAATGTAAACCAATCGCAAACACAAAGATATGTTATCGAGGTTCGAGCACCCAGCTCTACTCCCCGCCTTCCCCAGAAGGATTCTAGCTACTTCCACTATCACAAAGATCAATTACAATGGAGTACCCAACTCCTACAATCTCAAGAACAAGTAATTTCCTTGGTAGTCAAAAGACCACAAACTCTCTCTTTCAAATATCTCTTCCCTTACAAAGGTCCTTAGAGAATATTGAGTAGGAATGAAGCTCTTGTGTAAGGTGAAAGAAAAATCAAATCAGAGAGTATCACAAAACCCAATTCAGAAAATGAGTGAGAATGTTAGCACAAAAACCAAGAAACTAGCTCTTTTGAATTTCTCAAACTTTTGAATTTTTCTCTTGAAAATTGTTGTTTTCAATCTCTCCTTAAGCACCCCTATTTATAGGAGAGGGCTAGGTTAAGGGATAAATCAAACTTAAGGCTAATAAAGTAATGTTAGGTTCAAAATAAATCTTTAAACGAATTTTTAAACATAAAAGACAAAAATAAACAGCCCTTAAAAATCTGCCCGTTACTGTTCAAACGGCCCGGTCGACCGGAAGTATAAAAATTTGACCGTTACAGGATATCGGTCGACCGACCCGGTCGACTGATACAAACTGTGAGCAAAAAATAAATATTCCGGTCGACCGCCCCGGTCGACCGACAGACGTGCACACGGATACGTGCAGCTGCCAGGACTTCGGTCGACTGGTCCGGTCGACCGGACCAGACTGTCATAGGCTCGGTCGACCGACCCGGTCGACCGGCTCAGGTCAAAAAGCCAAATTCAAAAAGAATTAAAAGAGGATTTTGATTTTATCAAAAATACTTTTGAACAGGGATTAGTATAAAACACAAATATATATCTGTAGGCAAAATCTTGTATGCAAAATATTTTTGTATAATTTATAAGAAATTATTTTGGAAAGAGCATGTGCGCAAAAACGTGTGTGATGGAGCTTCAAACCTATCCACTATTCTTTAACATACTATAAACTGAAAAACAAATTACATGAAGACTTCTAGTGCTATCTTCAAGTCTTTGAGCCATCCAATGCCTTACTAGAGCCTTCTCTTCTTCGATCCTTCCTTAATGTGCAATTTGCCTTCCTTGCTTTGTGGAACTTAGAAGTTCTTGCAATAGCTAAGCGAATGGACTCTAAACATGGTACAAAACCTGAAACTCATCTAGAACAAATGATTAGTACTCAATAGCACATATTTGGTTTGTCATCATCAAAACACAAAACAATTGGAGAGTGTAACCTCTTGGGCCAACAATCTCCCCCTTTTTGATGATGACAAAACAAATAGGCTATTAACAAAAATAAAGGGAGGAGAAAACTCCCCCTCAAATTATGCTATACATAAAACACAAGAATATGTTCTAGATACCACTAATTGAAACCAATCAAAACAAATACAAAACAAATATATAAAACACAAAAATTACTCTTGATACCAATTAAACTAAACACAAGAATTCATTTAAAAACACAAGAATTCATAAAAACAAAACATATAAATTCATATGGAACCAAGACCAAATGAACTTATTTTTGTCCATGTAAACTTATTCTCTCCCTTTTTGTCATACATTAAAAAGGGTTATGAAAAACATGTCTATTCAATAATACAAACATTAAGTTCTCCACAAATAAACGAAAATCTAGCAAAATCAAGAGGTTTAGTGAAAATATCGGCTAGTTGTAAATCCGTGGAAACATAATCAATATCTATATCACCTTTCTCAAAATGATCTCTAAGAAAGTGATATCTAATCTCAATGTGCTTGGTCTTACTATGTTGATTTGCATTTTTGGTCATGTGTATAGTACTAGTATTATCACAAAATATTTTTATATGATCAAAATGCAAATCAAAATCAAGGAGAGTATGTTTCATCCAAAAGACTTGTGCACAACAAGCCCCCGCGGCAACATACTCCGCCTCGGCGGTTGAGAGAGCTACGGAATTTTGTTTCCTAGAGGACCATGAAACAAGACAATTACCAAGAAATTGACATGTCCCACTGGTACTCTTTCTATCTACTCTACAACCCGCATAGTCGGCATCCGAATAGCTAGTCATTGAAAAATCTCTAGTTTTCGGATACCAAAGACCCATTTCAAAAGTGCCCTTAATATAACGAATAATGCGTTTTACCGCAATAAGATGAGACTCTTTAGGACACGATTGAAATCTAGCACAAAGACACACACTAAACATGATATCCGGCCTACTTGCCGTCAAATATAAAAGACTTCCTATCATGCTTCTATATAATTTAATATCAACATTTTTACCTTGTTCGTCCTTATCAAGCTTGGTTGTAGTTGCCATTGGAGTGTTGCAAGCCTTTGATCCTTCAAGCCCAAACTTCTTTACTAGCTCCTTTGCGTACTTGGCTTGGTTAATGAAGGTTCCGTCTTGCAATTGCTTGATTTAGAGTCCAAGGAAGAAATTGAGCTCACCCATGGAAGACATTTCAAATTCTAGTTGCATTACCTTTTCAAAATCCTTGCATAAAAGCTCATTAGTAGATCCAAAAATTATATCATCAACATAAATTTGCACAATTAAAATATCATTCTCAACATGCTTAGTAAAAAGAGTTGTGTCTACTTTGCCTTTAACAAAATCATTTGAAATGAGAAAACTAGAAAGCCTTTCATACCAAGCTCTTGGAGCTTGTTTCAATCCATACAAAGCTTTATCAAGTTTAAAAACAAAATCGGGATGAACATGATCAATAAAACCGGGAGGTTGAGAAACATAAACTTCTTCATTAATAAAACCATTTAAAAATGCACTTTTTACATCCATTTGAAAAAGTTTAAAATTTTTAAAACATGCAAAAGCTAGTGTCATCCGTATGGCTTCAAGCCGTGCTACGGGTGCAAAGGATTCCTCAAAGTCAATTCCCTCAACTTGAGTGTAACCTTGGGCCACTAACCTAGCTTTATTCCTAATGACATTACCGGACTCATCCATCTTGTTTCTAAAGATCCACTTAGTACCAATTATTGGTCTATCGTGGGGCTTAGGAACAAGGTGCCAAACTTGGTTGCGCTCAAATTGATTGAGTTCCTCTTGCATGGCAAGCAACCAATATGGGTCCGTCTCGGCTTCGAGAATGCCTTTGGGTTCAAAATGAAAAATGAAAGCAAAGTTACCACATAGGTCATGGAGTTTGGAGCGCGTTGTGACTCCTTTAGATGCATCACCCAAGATGAGCTCCTTAGGATGATTTGTTGCGTATCTCCAAGCTTTGGGAAGCGGTTGAGCGCTTTCCTCTTTATCCTCTTGAACTTCACCAATAGAATCTAGCTTTTCTTCTTGAGCGGGTGAGTCCTTCAAGGATAGTCTCTCCATGTCTTCACCTAATGGTTCAATCTCTACAACATTCTCAACAACCACATTAGATTCTTCAAATTTGACATGCATGGATTCTTCTATGGTAAGTGAAGATCTATTGAAAACTCTATATGCTTTGCTAGTAGAGGAATATCCAACAAAGATAGCCTCATAAGCCTTAGCATCAAATTTACCCAAATTATCCTTAGTATTCAAAACAAAACACTTGCATCCAAAAACTTTAAAATATGCAACATTTGGTTTTCTAAAATGATACATTTCAAATGATGTTTTTGAAGAATTTTTGCACAAATAAATACGGTTTGATATATAGCATGCGGTGTTTACGGCCTCGGCCCATAAATATTGAGGGAGGTCATACTCACTTATCATTGTCCTAGCCATCTCTTGTAGTGTTCTATTTTTCCTTTCTACAACTCCATTTTGTTGTGGAGTTCTAGGACAAGATGTTTCATGCTTAATTCCCTTTTCATCACAATAAGTCATGAAGAGTTGGTTAATAAACTCACCACCTCTATCACTCCTTATTCTCAAAATCGGAAACCCTTTTCTTTTTCAACTCTTTTTCAAAAAATCTTAAAATGAGAAAAGGTTTGATCTTTATGTTGCAAAAAGAAAACCCAAGTAAAACGGGAGAAATCATCAACTAAAACAATGCAAATCTACTTCCATTTAAGCTTTTAGTTTTAGTTGGTCCAAATAAATCCATATGAATTAATTCTAAAGGCCTAGTTGACATGATATCCTTGATTGGTTTAAAGGAAGACTTGGTTTATTTCCCAAGTTGGCACGCACCACAAATGCGGTCTTTCTCAAAATCCAAGCAAGGTATACCCTTCACCAATTCCTTTGAATTAATCCTAGAAATATGGTCAAAAGATGCATGTCCTAATCTTCTATGCCAAAGCCAAGAATTTTCATCAAAAGCATTCAAGCATTTAGTAGAACAATCTAAATTAAGCATGTCAATGATATAAACATTATTATCACGAAAATCGGTAAGAATACAATCATTAGATTTAACATCAAAAATCTTGCAAGAAGTATCATCAAAAACAACTTTAAGTCCACGGTCACAAAGTTGACTAATGCTAAGCAAATTATGTTTTAAACCATCTACTAAAACAACATTCTCAATAATAGGAGATGCACCAATTTGAATGTTACCTATACCGATGATAGTTCCTTTGGAGTCATCCCCGAAGGTGACGGAGCCACCTTCCATGTACCTTGATAGGGTTGTGAAGTTGTTGATGTCCCATGTCATGTGTCTTGAACAACCACTATCAAGGTACCACCGCTCCCTACATCTTGGAGCTTTGGTGTGTACCTACATCAAACAATTTAAGACTTGATTTTGGTACCCACATTTTCTTGGGTCCTCTAGGGTTAGTGTCATTGACCCAAACAAGATTATTTGTTCTATTTAGTTGATCATAGCAAAACTTAGCTAAATGTCCATGTTTACCACAATATGTGCATCTATATACTCTACCATATTTAAAAGCATAATGAGTGTGTGATTTGTGAGCATGGGCATTGTGAGCATGAAAGGATTTAACATGTGTGTGTTGTGTGGTGTGAGCATGAGAGTTCTTAGCTTGTGAAGTGTTAGCATGTGAAGTGTGCTTCTTAGAAAACATGTTCTCAAGTTTCTTGGTATTAAAAGCACAATCATTTAACACTTTTTCAAAATCATTCATTTTGGATTTAAAAGAAGAAATTTCTTTTTCATCAACAATAGGAGATTTTGCCTTACAAGAACTCTTGTAGGCACAAAATTCTTTTTGCATGGAAATGAAATTAGAAGAAATGTCATCTTTTTCTTTAGAAACAATGGCAAGTTGATTTTTAAGAAAAGCAACTTCTTTTTGTAATTTTAAGCATTCAATTTTCTTATTATCATAAGTTTCAGAAAGTTCTACAAAGGCATGTACTAGAACTTCCTTACTTAGTTCATCATCTTCATCATCATGGGATTGAGGGGTTACCTTGGGTGTGTTTGCCATGAAACACATGTTAGCTTGATCCACCTCCTCTTCGGACTCGCTTTCCGAATCCCACGTGGCTTTGTATGCTTTCTTTTCCTCCGGCTTCTTTGGCTTGAAGGAGGAAGTCATCTTCTTCTTGAACTCCGGACAATCCGCCATGATATGTCCGGGTTTGCGGCAATTGTAGCATATGATCCTCCGCTCCTCTTTGCCTTCGAATTTTCTCCGGAAGTTGAACTTGTTCTTTCGGTACAATCTTTTGACATTCCGCACAAGTAGAGTTAGCTCCTCATCTTCTTCTTCGTCATCTTCATCGTCATCATTGGTGGAAGAAGTCTTAAAGGCTATGGATTTCTTCTTTGAGGTAGTGGCCTCATCTCTTGCTTTCTTCTCCATCTCATGGGTTTTTAGGTTCCCAATGAGACTAATGATATCCATCTCGTCCTTGTCGTTCAACTCCTTTAAGGTGGTGGCCTTGATCTCCCAAGATGGTGGAAGAGCCCGTATCACTTTGCGCACCTTTTGATCATTGGAGATGACGTCACCTAATGAAGAAAGACCATTTATAATTTTAGTGAAACGAGTAATCATACAATCAATGGATTCATCTTCAAGCATTTTAAATGATTCATATTGGGACCTCAAGAGATCTATTTTAGCTCTCTTGACTTGTGAAGTCCCTTCATGCGTGACCAATAAGTGTTGCCAAATCTCATAGGCGGATTGGCAATGAATTACCCGTGTAAGGTCATCCTCATTCAAGGCGGTTAAAAGGGAGTTTTGGGCTTTTGAGTTAGCCTCATATTCTCTAAAGTTGAAGTCGGTCCAAGTGCTCTCATCACTATCGGGTGCTACATAGGGTTTAGTCAAGGACTTGGCCACTAAGCTACCTAGTGATTGCAAAAATATAGTCATCCTAACCTTCCAAATTGGGAAATTAAGTCCATCAAATTTAGGTGGGGTTTTAATGTTGTCGGCCATGTTTACTAGTGTATGAATGGATGAATGAAAATGTTGATTAGCAATATTTTAAGGATCTCTCTATGGATGTTAAGCCAAACCTAGAGTCCAAGCTCTGATACCAATTGAAAAGTCACCTAGAGGGGGGGTGAATAGGTGACAATGCTAATCAAGGGCAAATTAAAAATTTAAAGCTACAAAGATCACCAAGCAAGAGTCACAAGATGAATGCAAGCAAGTAAGTATGACAATGAATATGATGAGCAATTATAAGAGCAAGCAAAGTAGAATAAGAATTGCAAGAATGTAAACCAATCGCAAACACAAAGATATGTTATCGAGGTTCGAGCACCCAGCTCTACTCCCCGCCTTCCCCAGAAGGATTCTAGCTACTTCCACTATCACAAAGATCAATTACAATGGAGTACCCAACTCCTACAATCTCAAGAACAAGTAATTTCCTTGGTAGTCAAAAGACCACAAACTCTCTCTTTCAAATATCTCTTCCCTTACAAAGGTCCTTAGAGAATATTGAGTAGGAATGAAGCTCTTGTGTAAGGTGAAAGAAAAATCAAATCAGAGAGTATCACAAAACCCAATTCAGAAAATGAGTGAGAATGTTAGCACAAAAACAAGAAACTAGCTCTTTTGAATTTCTCAAACTTTTGAATTTTTCTCTTGAAAATTGTTGTTTTCAATCTCTCCCTAAGCACCCCTATTTATAGGAGAGGGCTAGGTTAAGGGATAAATCAAACTTAAGGCTAATAAAGTAATGTTAGGTTCAAAATAAATCTTTAAACGAATTTTTAAACATAAAAGACAAAATAAACAGCCCTTAAAAATCTGCCCGTTACTGTTCAAACGGTCGGATCGGTCGACCGGGCCGGTCGACCGGAAGTATAAAAATTTGACCGTTATAGGATATCGGTCCACCGACCCGGTCGACTGATACAAACTGTGAGCAAAAAAATAAATATTCCGGTCGACCGCCCCGGTCGACCGACAGACGTGCACACGGATACGTGCAGCTGCCAGGACTTCGGTCGACTGGTCCGGTCGACCGGACCAGACTGTCATAGGCTCGGTCGACCGACCCGGTCGACCGGCTCAGGTCAAAAAGCCAAATTCAAAAAGAATTAAAAGAGGATTTTGATTTTATCAAAAATACTTTTGAACAGGGATTAGTATAAAACACAAATATATATCTGTAGGCAAAATCTTGTATGCAAAATATTTTTGTATAATTTATAAGAATTATTTTGGAAAGAGCATGTGCGCAAAAACGTGTGTGATGGAGCTTCAAACCTATCCACTATTCTTTAACATACTATAAACTGAAAAACAAATTACATGAAGACTTCTAGTGCTATCTTCAAGTCTTTGAGCCATCCAATGCCTTGCTAGAGCCTTCTCTTCTTCGATCCTTCCTTAATGTGCAATTTGCCTTCCTTACTTTGTGGAACTTAGAAGTTCTTGCAATAGCTAAGCGAATGGACTCTAAACATGGTACAAAACCTGAAACTCATCTAGAACAAATGATTAGTACTCAATAGCACATATTTGGTTTGTCATCATCAAAACACAAAACAATTGGAGAGTGTAACCTCTTGGGCCAACATAACCATACTAACCTCTTAGTGATAGTTGCCTCACGTGTATCCTTGGCAATCACTAGTCCTTGGTTCAAGAGTGTTTCAAAGCATGACCCATACAATAACTTTCACATTCAAACTCAACAAAATAAGTGCAAGCTACACTTAAACCATCAAAACTAGACAAGAGTAAGTATAGAGTAATGTAATGTTAGCTTGTTAGAGAGTTACGATGTTAGAGTGTTAGATCCATCATCATGAGCCATCAATGGCTCTGCAAGAGCAAGGCCAAGTAGAGGCTATTAGATTCATGTAGATTATCATATAAGAAATTAGCAAGTTAGTGGTTAGTAGTTAGTTACCATAAGAGAAAATTAGCTAAGCATGTAAAAAGAGTTAGAGAGAAGAAAACAAAGAGAGATAAAGAGAGAAACTTTCATAGCTTGTCACTTTCTATTACAAGAACTCTTACTTTCCAACCATGTATCACTCTCTCTCCTATTACAAGATCTACAAGAAATAGAAAATACAAGGGAGGAAGAAGAAGAACAACTAATCTAAACTACCTACACTACAACATGGAGAAGAAACAACTAAAACTATCCTAAAAACTACTCAAAAACTCCCTCCCCTTAGCTCTGGAAAGCCCCAAGTATTTATAAGCAAAACTGGGCACTAGGGACAGTGTACGGAGCCCGCGCGTCAAATCCTGGGGCGTGGCTCCACACCAGAGCCGCGAAAATGCGGCCCAGGTTGCGTTTCTGCGGCTGTACCTAGGCGACGCCCGCAGCGCTGCGTGCTGCCCGCTTGTCCCCCTATCGGCTGCATATCCCAGTTTCTGATTTTGGGCCCCTGGTTTTGACGAAACTACTCTCCAATGTCAATGGCTATATTATAGGCCTTTAATCACCCATTAAATGGTGATTTAGGGTATTCTTCTTCATTGCACACCATGGACCTAGAATCACACAAGCAAACCATTATTAGCAATATTTATATAAAATAAATGTGTAGATGTGATAAAAATTATGCAATATTAGAGACTAATCACTTTGCTCTGGATAGAGTAAGGCTAGCTTCGCCAGAAGCTTTAGCCTTTAAGCAGGCTGGTACCTTTACTCTGGATAAAGCAAGGGTAACTTCGCCAGAAGTTTTAACCTTATACAGGTTGGTGCCTTTGCTCTGGATAGAGTGAGGCTAGCTTCGCCAGAAGCTTTAGTCTTAACTTCGCATGAAATTGTCTTAGCATTGCCAGATGCGATCTTAGACTTATAAAAGGCTTTGAATTTATTGCCACCAAGGGTACTTGCTTTTCCAGAAGCTACGTTAGTGCCATAGAAGGCACTGGTCTTATCAGTAGCTTGGGCCTTGGAGGTCTCAGCTTTGATAGAAATAGCTTCGCATGAAGCTAACTTAGCCTTGAAAGGTATAAACTTAGTGCCACTGAGGGCACTTGCTTCGCTAGAAGTTATTTTAGTACCGCTAAGGGCACTGGCACTGATACCAAGTGCTTTAGCACTTGACAGTGCTTTATTCTCGTTAGAGGCTTGAGACTTAGCACTGCAAGATGCTTTAGTCTCGCGTAAAGCTGAGAGAACAGAGAGAGTGAGGCCCTTTTAACTTCGCAGGAAGCTGACTTAGGGTTGTTGAAAACCCTTGCCTCACCAGAGACTGAGGCAGACTATAATACAGTCTTGCTAACCTCGCCAGCGGTGATCTTAGGCTCGTACTGAGCATGCCTAGTCTCACCAGAGGATATGCTAGACTCACATTAAGTCTCTTTAATCTCGCATGAGGCTTCATTGAGAGGGACTGCTAGTGGAGGTTTGGTTACGAAGATTTTTTTGTTGCTTGCATACGGAAAGAGGGTTGTTACTGCCCTGAGAGAGAATTTCTTCAAACATATCTTGATCAAAACTAATGACTAGTGTCTTGGTGGTAGACCCATGAGTCTGATCGTCATGTTGCGACACAACCTTCTCATCGGTGGAGAAGACCATCCCCAGCGGAGTCTCCATCTTGTTTTTCATTGATTATGAAGATTGAAAAAATTTACAAAAGTTTGTAGAATTTACAAGTAAAACGAAATTACAAGAAATTTATGGTTGTTTCTGGGGAATGGTGCCGGTAGGAATCTGGTCTTGAATCCATCGCCTGGGAATTTCTTCTCGCCTGGTTCGAGAATTCGCTTGATGCGCAGAGAAGTCTTGATCAGTTTAGATTAAGTATGATGTCATATCCCTTAATTAGTTTAGAGAACTATGAAAGAGTGTATTGTTGTTGGAAGCTTTACCCTAAAGAATGTGAGTTCTTGTCGATGAAAAAGGAGACCTCTCTCTTTTTCTCTCTAGGAAGAAATCTCCTCTCTTCTCTCTAGGAGCCCCCCATCCTCGAAGAATTCTGCATTCAGCTATTTATAAGCTAGATGAGGGATAACAAATCCTAAAAATTAGTTAACAGCTATAAATATAGTTGTTGTAATCTTCAGATGAAGATAAATAGCCATAGATGAGGCTATTTCAGCTTCTGGCAAAGCTAACTTTGCCTATGGTGAGGCTAACCTGTCAGGCTATCAACAGTTAAAAGAGTAAAAAAACCTTGGTTATCTCCTTCAACTGAGAGAATTGAAACCCTAGATTATCTCTTTTAACAGAGATATTTGAATCACTGAGGGATTTAAATCCTTGATTATCTCCACTAAATCAATGAGATGACTAATCAGGGAGAATATTCCCTTTAAATTTGTGTAAGGATTTGGAAAGGTCAAAACGACCTGGAGCTTTGCCTATTTGGAAGCTAAACCTTCGGCAAGGCTAAATAGCTCACGGCAAAGCTATGAATAACTTATGGCGAAGCTATTGTTCAGCTCCACATAGAGCTAGATAAAGCCCATGGCAAGGCAATCTCTTGTTTGGCATCATTAGCCTTTTTTGAGAAGACTAGTGCTTCTAGCGAAGCTGAGACTTAGTTTTAACAGAACTAAGTAAAGCTTCATGCGAAGTTAGAAGTGTAGCCAATTTGACTGAGCAAGGCTAAGCAAGATCTTAGCTCTATTATGCCTACTTATGCTTGTAGATTGGTCATCAGCTCGTTTATGACTTATTTTTTAGAAGTGTCAACAAGTTAGACACTGTTCTAACCAATTGAAAAGTTATTCGGGAGTTCGTCTTTTGTAAGTATCAACATAGACTTATGCACTATGTCAATAAGCTTCCTCTTACAATTGAATGTTTTTCTTTAAGTTAACTTTTTTTCTTCATTGGAGTTAAATTCTCTTTGCAGTTCAATTGGTTTACTTTTTTGCTAAATTTAATTAAGAAATTAGAGCATTAGATTGACAAAAGAAGCTAATGCTAAATAATCATACACCTAAAAGAAAAACCTTTCACAATCAATTTAACACTTTTATGGTACCAACCTAAAGTTAGGGTGCAAAAATGAAACAATTAAATGAGAAATGCATAATCTCACTCAACTATTCGATTACAAGACCAAAATATTACCATGTTATATCAAGAACTAAATTAACTATATAAGTCAAAGGTGACCCAATTAATCAATACACAGTGTAACACCATAGAAGGTACCTCCTCTACTGAGCTAAAGAGCCCTTGTAAGATCAAAATGCAATGTTAGATCCAAGGACAATATCATTCTATACTACAATAGAAGATAATTGAAATTCGGGTACAGTGTTCTTAAGCAATAATTTATTGATCTTTCACAAAACTATAAAAAGGTCCAAAGTGTTGACCGCCTTGATCAATCTAACCATAGCATTCTCGCCCTCGATCAGAGCTTACCGCCTTTATTTTTCAATTAAACTGTTGTTTAACTTCTAATTGAAAGTTCTTGAATACTTTTAAGGAATCAGATTTCTGGTTAAGGAGAAAGACATAGGCATAACGAGAGAAATCATCAATGAATGTGATGAAATATCTATGACCTCTCCGAGAAGGGGTGGAAAGATGTCCACTAACATCAATATGGATAAGCTGAAGCAGATATGTACTCCTTTCAAGCTCAAATTTTCTCAATTTGATCAATTTTCTCGAATACAATCAAAACAAGTGGAGAAATCAGAAAAATTCAAATAGTTAAGAACACATAACTTCACAAGATAATGCAAGTTCTCTTTAAAAATATGCCCAAAATATTTATACCATAACCTAAATGATTGCAGGAAAATTCTAGAGCATTTCGCAGAAGAAAGAAAAACATCATGAGAAGGACTGGCACCAAATAACAATTGTTCATATGATGCATCCAATGTCAATCTGAATAAACTATCAACTAGCAAACCAGAGCCAACAAGTTCACCATGGAGATTGACACTACGATCAGAATTCTTAAAAATGACATCATATCCAAAGGAAGCAGTCTGGAAACAAAAATCAAATTGCGCCTCAAGGATGGCACATAAAAGTTTTCTTCTAAATCTAAAACATGACCAGAATCCAAAACCAGTCTCAAAATTCCTACAAACTCCACTTAATTCTCCAGTCCCCCAATAGAGCTGCTTCTCGGGCCTAGCTGCTCGCCTTGTTGTGAACCCTTGCGGCGAATGGGAAACATGTGTAGTTGCACCAGAATCAAACCACCATGTATTAGTGGGCATATTAACAAGGTTCAATTCAAAAATGACACTACCAACTCCGAATTCTATTAGGGTCTCTATTCCAGTTAGGATATCTCTGGATTAGAGTGGATTTCATAACTGCAACGAGAATAAATACTAGACTAGATTAGTGTTCACTGTACATAATAAATTTATGTGAATATATATATATATATATGCATTAATTATTTACTGTCACGAGCCTATCAGGGGTTAGGAAGGTCGAGTCAGAGTGAGATTGTGCTCATAATTTATGTCTTTCCACTCTGCGGGTCTGACAATTAATAATTTAATCTTGTCTTTAGGCAATGACTAATTATGATTGCACCCAGTTGATGATAAAATCATGCTCAAGACTAGACTGATCACGTTCGATTCAATTACAGACACTTTCTATATTGGCCCAAAGGCCCATCAATCTAGTTTTGGTGATAATTAAACTCATGTACTTATTGTACTAATGATCTTGTGTTATTTTAGTTGCACATTTCATCAAGATCATATTTTAGTGTTTAGTTTTAGCAAGAGACAAAGTTAAGTTTTGAAGCTAACTAGATCGATTTAAGAGCTCAAATATAAAAATCATATCAAGTACTCAACAAGGAGTCTAACTCGAAAGAATCAAGTTTGATCGAGTCAAGATGAAGAAGAAGATCATTTCAAGAAGACTCTAGTTTGTGAGGATGTTTAGATTCTTGTAAAGTATAGATTAAATTTGATTGCTCAAGCTTATACACACACTAAAGTTTGATATTGTTTTTCAAGATCAAAACCCAAAATTTTTGGTTTATACCTTTTCGGTTTAACTGGCTTATATTTAAAGCTTTAGTTTTTAGAAAAACATTTTTATATAGTTTATGTTTCAAAATGAATTTAAAATTTAAAAAAGAAGCTTAAATATTTATGATATGTGATGTTTTTTATCACACACATTTGTTCCATTTAGTATTCATAAGAAATAATTTTTGTAGATTTTCTGAGAATTTATTTGAATTTTAAAATCAAAAAGAAAAGAGTTTTGGGCTGTAGCACGGTCGACCGGGTGTGCACAGCGTGCACAAAGCACTCAGCTCTGGGCTCAGTCAACCGGGCAGTTGACCGCTAACCTAGACTTGTTTGGGCAAGGGCCAGGTCGATTGACTTGGCGGTCGATCGCAGTTTTGAGCTCAGACTGAGCTCAGGCCCTTGTTTTGGTTAGTCAACTGGGCGATTGACCGAGTTCAATAGCTCTTTGCTTAGAGCCATTGCCAATCGACTGGGCGGTTGACTGCTATGCTGTCAAAAGTAACAGATTGCCCATAACAACCAGTTTTTGGATTTTTTTTTATTTATTTTATTTCCAAACGGCTAGTATTTACTTTATTTAGCTTTAAACATGTTCTTAATGATTAGGATTAGCCTCTAATAGTCTCATCATATTCCCTATGAATATGACCCATTGTAGAGAGTTTCAAACAAGATTTTCAAGTCTATATTC
>JAVJIF010005660.1:77500-91966 GCA_038442645.1 Agave tequilana
AACGACTAATATTTACTTTATTTGAGTTTAAACATGTTCTCAATGACTGGGATTAAGAAATTTAGAGTTTATATATGCATGTTGTTTATGTTTTTGTGCATATATAGTTGTTTATTTAGAGATCTATTGAACATCATTATGTGTTTATGTTTATGCATGAGTTAGGGATAGCTCTCATAGAGCTATTCTCTATTCAATGCATATATAACTCTATGAGTTTTGTCATCATCAAACAAGAGGAGATTGTTGGCTCAAAGGCTCATAACTCTAGTTTTGATGATGACTAAACTCATGTAGTCATTGTACTAATAATCTTGTATTATTTTAGTTGCAGATTTCATCAAGATCATGTTTTATTGTTTAGCTTCAAAAGGGGCTGTTTGGATTCAAGGAATTGGGTGGAAGTGAGGAAGTGGGAAGTGTCTTTCTCATTTCCGCTGTTCATCCAAACACCGGAAAAGGAAAATGAAAAAAGTTTTTTTCTTCTCACTTTTCTCTTTTACACAACGTTTTCCTCACTTCCAGAGTGCTACAGTTAATTTTGTGGTCATGTAAATCTCATTTGTAATAAGTTGTAGCACAAAACAGTTAATTTTTTGCTCATGTAAATCTCACTTGCATTTTAATTACAATCTAATTTTTATTTTTCTTAATTAATTTTTAATTTAATATTATTTTGCGGTCAACTTTGTAGTCAACTTTTCCACTTTCACTTCCACATTACCATCCAAACACCGAAAAAGACATAACATTTTCCAAACCACACTTCCCAACAACATCCAAACACCAGAAAACTTACTAACCAATTCCCAAGTTCCAAAGGGAACTATTACCACTTCCTCACTTCTTCACTTCCTCACTTCCACCCTTAACCAAACAGGAAAGAGAATTAAAGTAAGATTTGAAGCTAGCTAGGTTGATTCAAGAGTTCAAGCATAAAGATCATATCAAGTACTCAAGAAAGAGTCTACCTCGAAAGAATCAAGTTTGATCGAGTCAAGATGAAGAAGAAGATAATTTCAAGAATAAGACTCTAGTTTGTAAGCATGTTTAGATTCTTGTAAAGTATAAATTAGATTTAGTTGCTCAAGCTTACACACACACACACACACATACCAAAGTTTGATATTGTTTTTCAAGATCAAAACCAAAATTTTTTGTTAACCCGTTTTGATTTAACCGGTTTACGTTCAAAGTTTTATTTTAGAAAAATATTTTTATATAGTTTATGTTTCAAAATGAATTTAAAATCTCAAAAAGAAGTTCAAATGTTTATGATATGTGATGATTTTTTATCACACATATTTGTGTCATTTAGTATTCATAAGAATTGATTTTTGTAGATTTTATGAGAATTTATTTGAATTTAAAAGAATTTTAAAATAAGAAAAGGAGGTTTTGGACTGTGATCGGTCGACCGCATGGTCGAGCGCTAAGCAGAGCAGAATTCTTTACCAGTCGACTGCGCAGTCGGTCGACTAGGTGTGCACAACTTGCACAGAGCAATCAACTCTGGGCACGATCGACTGGGTGGTCGATTGCTAGCCTAGCCCTGTTTGGGTAAGGGCCAGGTTAGTCGACTGCTAATTCTGAGCTCAGACCCTTGTTCTGGTCGGTTGTTTGGGCGATCACCGAGTGCAACGACTCTTTTCTCAGAGCCATTGTCGATCGACTGTCAACCGGGCGGTCGACCGCTCTGCTGCCAAAAGCAGTAAATTGCCTTTAACGACTAGTTGTTAAATTTTTCTGATTTATTTTATTTCCAAACGGTTAGTATTTACTTTATTTGAGTTTAAACATGTTCTTAATAACAGTGATTAGACTCTAATGGTCTCATCCTATACCCTACAAATAAGACCCATTGTAGAGAGTTTCAAACAAGATTTTCAAGTCTATATTCAAGTTTAAGTTTTTGAAAAAGTTTTGAAAAATTAAGAAAACAAGTTTTTGGGAAAAATCAATTTTTTAGCTACAAATTTTTATATCTTTAGAGAAATTTTCCCAATAGTTTTCTCAGGAGCTTCAATTTCAATTCCTAAGTTTTCTCACACAAGTTTGAACGATCATCTCTATCTATCCAATAAGATCATTGTTTTGTGAGAAATTCTTAGTTCATGATCTTTGTGATCACTAAGTGATTGTAATATTCATTTACTTTGTGCTCTCCTCTTGGGTAGAGGATTGGAGGTTAGAGTTGAGACTTCGGGTCTTGTGTAGATCTATTGTTATTTTCTTAGTGGAGATAGTGTAAATCCTTCATTGCGGTGAAGGTGGAGACGTAGAGCAAATGGCTCAAACATCGAAACAAATCTTTCGTGTTTGTGCTTGCTCATATATCTCTCAACTCAACTCTACTCGTTCTTGTTTATATCTTACTTGGTTATAATTGCTCATTACTATATACTTGATATTATTTATGTGCTAGCACTTGTTTGATCCAAGAAAGCAATTAAGCCCCTCAGCTTATTATAGAGGAATCTTGAGTAGATGTTCAAGAGCACTTCATCGGGAATTCGGCTTCACTTCTTAGTAATCATCTGTGCGTTGAGTTTTTATCAGTTAAAGTTTTTAATTTCCGCATTTTATTAGCACATCACCTATTCCTCCCCCCTCTAGGTGATTTTCATCTTATCCTTTGGGCTTAGGATTATCCTAATTTTCCCGACACGTGTAGTTATCTTGCCATACTAGGTTACCTAAAAATTCTATAGTCAATTTTGGGTAATATATAAAACTTTAAGTAACTTATCACCATCGTCAATCTTAATGAGTCACAACTAAGGGTTTTCAAAATAAGAATAAATGTTATTAAATAGTCTACCTTTGGGCAAATCTACCTAGCTATATTAGGTTTTACTCAAACAATCGTTAATCTTATCTTACATAAACCCCATTGGAGATATTGTATTTTATGTAATGTGATAATATTTATTTTCACAAATAAAGCTTCAGTTAAAACTCCAAACTTTAATTGAACACATGCAATGTTAATCGCATTCACAACCTGAACAGATATAAAAAATTGATAGGGTATTAATAGCAATTATGACAACCCTAAATCTCAAGCTACAACCCGCGATTCAATTCCCCATCGGAAAGAAACAAAACCAAACATCAATAGAAACACAATAATTTAACATCATTAAGTTACATGAGCCATAAAGTGACTAATAACTCACTGGTAGTTGAGTTTTCAGTCGTGGTTGACTCTGTAACATTGAACGGCCTCAGTATCAGCGACCGAGTGTTGTTACGGTGACAAGACAAAATTAAAATGATTACTGCGGACAGGGTGATTAAATGAATTTGAAAAGCCAAAAATACATGTTCAAGTTCTACAATATGACAAAAGATCAATTAGCAAGGGACATAAAGACACCTCTTAGAGACATTACAATACTGAAAAGGAGCTACTACACAGGATGTAATCTGATTCAGACCTTCATTACTGTCAGGAGGACACAAAGTACACTTACTATTTTGCACAACTCATGTATTACGACATTAGCAGCAATGATGGATGCGCATGATGCATAGACGAGTACGTATGTGTTCAGCAATCTAAAACTTAGCACCTGGGCTGCTGGGAAACACAGTACCAGAACATGTTCATGCCTATGGAATTAATGCAACTTACTATAGTAAACTTAATAAGAGAGATCCATCTTCTTTCCTAAATAAATGACAAAGTTCACCGGAATATTAAGTAGTGGACTAACAAAGAAAAGAACAAACAGGAGGTAATATACCCGAGAAAGATAATAACAAAGAGAATTTCTCCTTAATAATAATAATATATTGTAACTCTTATATTATGATCAACCAAGAATTCAAAATAGAAGTACACCGAATGGAGTCAGTAGTGATTTATGAAGAGCTCCTATTGGAAACTTGGAATTAATCATATGCAACAAAAGTAGCCATGAGCAATTACAAAGAGAAGATAACTCCTGTAATCAACCATGCAATCTTAAGGTTGATTGAATAAAAATCACTTGCTAAAAACAATCTTAGTGAGCGAAAACTGAACTGAAGTCAGAATTTCATTGGTATTAGATAATATTTTTCCTGACAATTCTCTTAGAGTTTCCATCTAGTATGAGTTACGAGAATTTAATCATCTTTACAAATACTGAACCCATTTCATAACCTTCAAAATTTTCCTTACATATGACTATTAGTCTCTAGGATTGCATTTTAAGGAACTTGCACATGCAGTTTACGTGCCTGGTAATCTAATCACTGTAGGAAGAGAGAGGAAGTCGACGAAGTCATCGACCAAATTCAGCAACAGCAGCAGCAGGGAAGCAGCAGCAGCAGCAGCAGTAGTACGGTCGACAGAGCCGGTCGACCGTTGGGAAGCAGCAGCAGCAGCAGTAGCACGGTCGACCGGCTCGGTCGACTGTTGTGCACCAACGTGCACAAGGTTGTAGCGGTCGACCGCCCGGTCGACCGACTGAAAGTGCCTTACTCTCCGTTAGGCACGGTCGACCGGCACGGTCGACCGGTGCCTATGGTCGGTCGATCGACAGTCGGGTCGAGCTGTTTCGGGAAAGTTGCTGAATTGGAAATCTGCTCAACTTGAGAATTTTTTTCTTAGGGTTTTTTCTTGGTGTATATGAGAGAGCAGAGCTCTCTTCATTAGAAATGTTGTAATACCTATATTAATTCACAAAAATCAATAGAAACTCTCTCTTCCTTACCCCGAGGACGTAGGCGAAATTGGCCGAACCTCGTTTAATCTGGTTTTGTGTTCTTCTCATTGATTGCTTGTTATTTGCTATTGGTGGTACTATTATTTTGCATCTGGGATCTAGGGTTTTCTCTACGTGGTTGTTGTTTGACGCACAACAAGTGGTATCAGAGCATCCCAGGTTCGTCGTGGGATTATCTGGAGATTCGAAGGGCATCCGTTGCTGATTTGGTGGAGATCGTGTGTCGATCTCAGATCAGTGTTGGGTCTGTTCGTGAGATCGTGTGTCGATCTCAGAATAGTACGTGAAGTGCTCAAAGAATCATTGGAGGAGTAGATCTGGTCAGAAACTCATCTAGGGTTTTGTGAGAAGGTAAAGATCTGATCTTTATCAAAGTTGTTTATCTATCTCCGTTTGATTTTTTCCGCATTACATAAAGGATTCAGTTAGAGAGATGGCAGAAGAAAGTACATCAGTGAGGACCATGAATCCTCATCCGAGGATTGACATGGTGAAGTTTAATGGCACTAACAATTTTGGCATGTGAAGGTGCGAGGTGATGGATACCCTAAATGCATCTAATCTCGAGGATACTCTACGTCTGGAGAAGAAGCGAAGCACAACCACTGAAGAACAGTGGGAGAAGATGAACCGATCTGCGTGTGGTTTGATCAGATCGTGTCTAACACAAGACATCAAATATCTTGTGTTACACGAGACATCTGCGAGGCAGTTGTGGGAGATCCTTAAAAGAAAATATCTGATCAAGAGTACTGAATCGAGATTACAAGTGAAAAGCAAGCTGTACGGGTTTCAGATGAAGAAGGGATGCTCCGTGAATGAACATTTGAATCGCTACACGAAGCTTCTTACGGATTTGGTCAATGTGGATGTCAAGATAGATGAAGAAGACAAGACAGTAATCCTCTTGAACTCTTTTCCTGCAGAAGAGTACGAGACGTATACCTTAACCTCCATAAATGGAAGACAGACCCTTGACTTGACATCATGAAGTGTCGTCTGCTTTGGCAAATTATGAGACAAGGAGAAAGGAGAGACAGCCTTCTCAGTCAAGCTCATCAGCAGAAGCGCTAGCAGTAAGAGGCAGGGGTTCATATAGGAAGGGCAAAGATGATAAAGGGAGATCGAAGTTCAGGCCAGGTTATCGAGATCTGAAGAAGAACCAGTGTGCCTTCTGCAGAGAATTAGGGAACTAAAAAGTTGACTGTTCAAAGGCTAAAGGGAAGAAGGAGTCTAAGACTGAGGCGAATCTTGCAAAGGTGGTCAGTACTTAGAGCAATACTTCACAGGCAGGTGGATCAGACTCGGACTCGTCGGTTTTCTCATTCTCAGTCACTACTCCCATCGTTGGCTACTCAGGAGAAAATGAGTAGATTTTGGATACTGATACTACATACCATGTGTGTCCTAATCGGGATTAGTTTTTCTAGCTTTGAGAAGCTGGAGGGATCTTCAGTCGTTATGGGCGATGATCATCCATGTATCATGGAGGGTGTAGGAACAATCCAAATAAAGATATTTGATGGGATGGTAAGGGAACTGAAGGAAGTGAGGTATGTACCTCAACTGAAGAGAAACCTAATCTCTGTTGGAGCTTTGGAGGTATTGGGCCTTGTGGTGTCAATTAAGGAAGGAGTCCTTAAGATGACCAAAGGCTCGATGGTGGTATTGAAGGCCATTTGTAGGAACAATCTTTGCTACTTGAATGGTAGTACTGTTACAGGACAAGTGGCGGCTTCTACCGGTTCAGATGAAGACTCAATCAGGCAGTGGCATATGAGGCTAGGACACGCAGGAGAAAAGTCTTTGCAAACTCTTGCAAGATAAGGAGTACTGAAAGGTGTCAGAACCTGCAAGTTGGAATTTTGTGAACACTGTATCATCGAAAAGAAGACCAAGGTGAAGTTCGGCACAGCAACACATTGCACCAAGGGGATTCTGGACTATATTCACATTGATGTTTGGGGACCTACCAAGACTGCATCAATTGGAGGTAACCATTACTTTATGTCATTTATTAATGATTATTCTAGGCGTTGTTGGGTATATACCATGAGACACAAAGGGGAAGTCCTAGAATTGTTTGTGAAGTGGAAGAAGAACTTGGAGAGAAGTACGGGAAGGAAAATCAAGGTCCTTTGTTCGGATAATGGGGGAGAATATAAATCTGATCCTTTCCTTCAGCTATATCTTGATGAGGGTATAGAGAGACACTTTACAGTGAGGGAAACACCGCAACAGAACGAGGTAGCAGAAAAAGGATGAACATGACTTTGCTAGAGAAGGTCCGTTGTATGTTGTCCAATGTCGGTTTATCGAAGAACTTCAGGGCGGAGGCTTTAGCATATGCATGCTATCTTGTGAACAAGTTGCCTTCGTCTGCGATAGGGGGAAACTCCTCTCGAGGTTTGGTCGGGAAAAATAGCTGCTGATTATGATTTGCTAAGGGTGTTTGGTTGTCCAGCCTATTATCATGTCAAGGATGATAAGTTAGACCCAAGAGCAAAGAAGGGCGTGTTCGTCGGTTTCAAGAAGGGAATCAAAGGGTTCAAGATCTGAGATCCAACGGACAGGAAGTTTCTTCTCAGCAGGGATGTCACATTTGATGAGTCTTCTATGTGAAGCCTAAGGTCTCTCAGCAGGTGAAGACTAGCAAGACCAAAGATGTATCGCAGCAGGTAGAGAATGATGCTAATCCACTAACTCTAGAGAGTTCAGCATCGGTCAGCATAGGTGAGGATCATACCTAGGGTGACACAGGGTAATGATCAAGCAGATGAGGGAGATGCTGATGATGAAGAGGGTCAAGAACAGGTCATAGGTAATGTTCCTGACTCCACTGCAGTTGGAAGACTAAGGAGAAACACTAGGAGGCCAGGTTGGCTCACTACAGATATGGTTGTGGCTTATGCACTTTCGGTCGTTGAGGAGGCTATTCCGTCCACCTTCAGAGAAGCTAAAATCAGTTCAGAGTCGAAGATGTGGAGAGCAGCCATGGAAGAAGAGATGAAGTCTCTTTACAAGAACGACACTTGGGAACTCATAAGGTTACCCAAAGGGAAGAAGGCGATAGACTGTAAGTGGGTGTATGCAAAGAAGCAGGGATCTCTCAAAGAAGATTTGGTGCGCTACAAGGCCAGATTGGTAGAAAAAGGCTATGCTCAAAGGGAAGGAATTGAGTACAGTGAGGTATTTTTCTGTTGTAAAACATTCGTCAATTCGCATTATTGGCTTTGGTGGCACAGTACGAGTTGGACCTTGATCAACTCGATGTAAAGACCGCATTTCTCCATGGCGATCTAGATGAAGAGATCTACATGTCTCAGCCAACAGGGTTCAAGACTGCAGGGAAAGAAGATATGGTATGCAAGCTAAAGAAGTCGTTGTATGGGTTGAAACAGTCTCCTAGACAGTGGTACAAGCGATTCGACAGCTTCATCAGAGGAAAGAAGTACACACGTAGCCACTATGACCCATATGTGTATTACAACAAGCTACCGACAGGGGAGTATATCTATCTACTTCTGTATGTAGATGATGTGCTTATTGCTTCAAGGTCTAGATTTGCAATTGATGCACTGAAGAGGGACTTATCTTCTGAGTTTGAGATGAAGGATCTTGGTGAAGTAAAGAAGGTGCTAGGCATGAAAATTACTCGAGACCGACGAGCTGGCAGGGTAAGCTTGACACAGAAGGGGTATTTGCAAAAGGTACTTCAGAGGTTCAACATTAGCAAGGATGCGAAATCTGTAAGTACATCACTGGCTCCTCATTTCAAGTTATCTGCTATGATGTCTCCAAAGAATGTTGAAGAACGTAAATACATGACTCACGTCTAGGGGTGCCACCGAATACGGATTATCCGCGGATATCCGCATCCAAATCCGCCTCCAATCCGGATACGGATATCATTTTTTCACATCCGTCAATATTCGTATTCGTATCCGTATCCGAAAGGTAGGTGCGGATACGGATATAGTAAACGTAATATCTTATATACGATCCGATATCCGAATGTTGCGTGCTTCATAATGATATCGGTATGGAGGAGACTATTCTTCAATGGAATAATGCATTAAATTTTGATATTTTGAGTTAGTGAAAAAGTAATAGTAGAAAGTATTCGATTCTTGCAAGAGTACCGCAAGATATTTTGAGTATTTCGACATCAACCATGGCATCCGAATCGGCATTTAGCACCGGAGGACGTGTAATTTATTGTTATAGAAGTTGAATGACAATGAATATAATGAATGTATTGATATGTACACAATAATATCATAGTATGTATCACATTTAATATTGTAGTAGATGAGATAAAAAGTAATATAAGTATTTCTGTTTAATTTATCTTTAACCATATCCATTTTTTACATATCCGATTAGTATCCGCATCCGATCCGCTAATATCCGATTTATATCTAATATCCGATTTTGGCAGATACGGATATCATTTTTTCACATCCGCCAATATTTGTATCCGTATCCGAAGGTTGGGTGCGGATATGAATATGGTAGAGGTAATATCCGATCCGTACCCGATCCGATGGCACCCCTAGTCACGTCACATATGCTAGCGCAATTGGTAGTCTTATGTATGCTATGGTGTGTACAAGACCAGATCTGTCACAAGCTGTCTCTATGGTCAGTAGGTACATGCATGATCTGGGACAGGGTTATTGGGAGGCAGTGAAGTAGATTCTGTGGTACATTAAAGGTACCATTAATGTTGGTCTGGTATTTGAGAAGGACTCCACAGGGAAGCAAGATTGTATCGGATATGTTGATTCCGACTATACTGGTGATCTTAACAAGTGCCGGTCTACAACGGGGTATGTCTTTACATTCTCTCAAGCACCGGTGAGTTGGCGCTCTATTCTACAGTCTACCGTCGCATTGTCTACTACAGAGGCCGAGTGGCTATAAAGGAGGCAGTTTGGCTTCAAGGTTTGCTTGATGACTTGGGGGTGGATCAGGATCTTCTGAAGATCAACTGTGACAGTATGAGTGCTATTTATTTAGCCAAGAACCAAGTATATCATGCACGGATGAAGCACATCGCGTCAGGTTCCATTTTATTCGGGAGATTCTAGATGAGAGTGATATTGAGCTGCTGAAGATTCACACATCGGAGAATCCCGCCGACATGCTTACCAAGGTGGTGTCAGGAGTCAAGTTTGCACATTGTAAAACTTTGCTCCATGTCCTTCATGTCGCATGAGCTTGTTAAAGCTCCTTTGGATGAACTACGGATGGCTTGATCCCTTAGGCAGGGTACGTAGGGAACCGCACTGGTGCAGCCACTTTCGAGTCGACGGTTCGTATGTTACAGTTCGGCTCAGATTTGGAGAAATCTTCACCGAGGTGGAGAATTGTAGGAAGAGAGAGGAAGTCGACGAAGTCGACGAAGTCATCGGCCAAATTCAGCAACAGCAGCAGCAGCAGTAGTACGGTCGACCGAGCCGGTCAACTGTTGGGAAGCAGCAGCAGCAGTAGCACGGTCGACCGGCTCGGTCGACCGTTGTGCACCAACGTGCACAAGGTTGTAGCGGTCGACCGACTAAAAGTGCCTAACTCTCGGTTAGGCACGGTCGACCGGCACGGTCGACCGATGCCTATGGTCGGTCGACCGACAGTCGGGTCGGCTGTTTCGGGAAAGTTGCTGAATTGAAAATCTGCTCAACTTGAAAAAATTTTCTTAGAGTTTTTCTTGGTGTATATGAGAGAGGCAGAAAACTCTTCATTAGTAATGCTGTAATACCTGTATTAATTCACAAAAATCAATAGAAACTCTCTCTTCCTTGTCCCGAGGACGTAGGGAAAATTGGTCAAACCTCGTTAAATCTGATTTTGTGTTCTTCTCATTGATTGCTTGTTATTTGCTGTTGGTGGTACTGTTATTTTGCACCTGGAATTTAGGGTTTCCTCTATGTGGTTGTTGTTCGGTGCACAACAATCACACATGAGTACAGTACTTTTGTTATCCTCTAAGAATGTCCTTTGAAGAAAATCTTTACAGTCACGACATCTAAAGGAAGATTGAGAACCAAGGCACTTTCATTTTGATGCCGATTTAATAGCAACCTCGACCAAAGTGCATGCTGTTAAAACACTTGAAAAGGAAGTTTACTCTGATATAAAGCATTATCTTCAACATCAAAGAAGTGCACTTGTGTTGGGTTCACAGGGTGAGCATTTCAAGTCCTCGTTCCAAAGTAAATCGCCGTGAAAGCACTGCTAAGCACCTCAAGATTAACCAAAATAAAAAAAAAAAATACTCTCCCATTAAAAACTTTATAAGGCCTTACATGATGATATTAAAAATATCATGTGCTACATAATGATCTTCAATGATATAAGTACTATTGCTAAAACGCATAATGTCATTTAATATTTTGAGAACCCATATAAACAGTAGCTGCTTGCTGAGGAAAGGCTGATATCATCCTCGCGACTCTAATTTTCCTGCCAAGATAGAAAATTCTCTTAATGTGTAGGTGTAAATATGTTGGTTGTTGCAAATGTCAAAATATATCTAACTTATTAAGATTTATGTGATGTAAAAAGGGTTTACCTTAAAGGAATAATAGTAACATTATACATGGTAAACAGACTCACTATAATCATGGTGCATCACAGAGTTCTTTCTCCCGTCTGTAAATCCAATCCTCTGTTCTTAGACGATGTATTTAACTGCAATTACATAATGGATAATTTAATTTTTGCAGACTTGCTTCCTCATGGCAAAGGAAGTGCACTTTATATTAAGGGGTCATTTTAGTGCTTTGGTTGGGTTTGACTCAATGCGATGGTTGGCCTATGATCTTTAAAGACAGAAATATTCACCGACTCGTAATTAACCAATGTTTTGCATGGAAAAGTAAGTGAATTTATTATACGTGTCTTTCCCTTTTATGTCATCTAAACATGTGCTTAAAGGTCTTTCGCACACTTCATGTAAAACATTGGTTAAAGGCAAAACATGCTCTTCTAGATTAGAAACATGGACACCCAGATTGATAGAGCTTAATGTCCTTTTGGATAGGGGTGTAAGCGAGCCAAGCTTGAATGAGCCAGCCCTATTTGAGTTCGGGTCATGATTGAGAGAACCAAAGCCAAGCTAATTGACTACAGAATCACGTATTTTGTTCGTGAGCTCTTTTGTTTGACGACCCTCGAATTGAGCTTTTGCTATCGGTCCCAAGCATTTCTAATCGACCCTTGGAGAAGAAGAGATGTTTAGGAGACTCAAAAAAAAATTTGCGCCTTTGGAGAAGAAGAGATGTTTAGGAGACTCAAAATTTTTTTTGCACACTTCATGTAACTTAGATAACAGTGTGTTCAATGTGCAATTGCAATTTTTACACACGCACGCAAGCACCTAAACAGACAGAGGAGGCTGTTGTGTGCACGCGCGCGTGTCACACACACATAGAGAGGGAACTGTAGTGTGTGTCGAACATGAGCGACCAGGCCAGCTCGAATTCAGTTCGTTTAAAAGTCCAAGCGAGTTAAAATTGAGCTAAATATCAAACTAAACACAAACTATTTGAAAGCATACCCCGGATCTCCATGATGCTTAATTATGGAATGCTTCTCCCATACACCCACTTTTTTACTTAGCTCGTAGACCTTGTGTATGAAACTTAGTTCCGACACTTCCAACTGAGCAAAAACTTCAGTGAGGACTTCCTAAGAGGCCACCATCCTAGCACTACTTTCACCACCCTAACCAGGAATCTTTTCTAAGTCCTCTCAAAAATTCTAGCTAAACCTATCATATGAAACACCTTACTAGTGCACTAAGATGAGAGTATTCACTTTTCGGGCCATGTCTCTACCCCAACACCCGCAAACAAAATAAATAAAGAAGTAGACAGAAAAATTCCCGGTCAACTAAAATACAGAAAGAACGCATGCAGACATTTCTTTGCATGTGTATTAAGAAAAAGTAAAATAAATTAAGTATCTTGCCTTTTTATTAAATTGGGAGAAAATGTCCTTTACAGCAGTGAAGACTTCATCAATAGGCTTCGCAGCGTCAATCTGCACAAGAGTCACGTTAAATAGTATTATTTGCACAAATGCATGGGAACTTGGTGTCGAGCACATTGTAAGAAGGGCCAGAAATAGTATTACTTGCTGGGAGAAAAAACGGAAGGGCCATAAACAGAAATGAGCATAGCTTTAAGCATGATGCAAAAGAACTCAGGGGAACATATTCCACATTAGCTAAAAATCCATAACTGCACCACAAATGAGATTCTAGCATAGTAATCATTGTCATCATCACGTTGTTCAAATTTGAGAAATCTCCATATTTGACCATGTTTTTATTTGTGGCCGTCGTCGTGAAATCAATTGTCTATAAGGTGGTGCGAAATTCCGACCAAGGCAACAAAGCGCCATGCGACAGGAACCTAGACAAAAACGCAAACAGATTGGTGGTAGCAAAGCCTGCCTTACTAAACATCTATGAAGCACGGGTATATTGAAAACCCGTATCGGGTACGGATACGCACTAATACGGGTAGGATTCATACCGGGTGCAGGTCGTACAATCCGCCCCGAATCCGAATCGTAATGTGTAAAATCTCGTACCGGGTCGGGTTTAAATATGTCTAGGGTTCTTTTTCTTTTAAAAGAGGTTTTAAGAGATTGGGTTTTGGGTTTTAAAACTTGAAACCTGTTAATTATTCCCAAAAACACGATCGAATCTCAAATTCCTCTCTTGAATCTCTCTTCTTTGTCTTCTATCTATTAGTCTTCAACGAGCTCTTCGCCTCTTCCTGTGACGACGACGATGGTCAATGGAGCACAGCTGGTGACGACGACGATGGTCAGTGGAGCACAGCTGGTGACGACGACGACGATGATGCACGGCGGGTGACGATGTCGACGAGAAAGGACATTAAGACATCAGCGATGAAGACGAGAGCAGAGGGTAGCAGTTCAGTCTTTCAGAAGCCAATTAGTGAAAGGTTTTAGTATTTTTCTTTCTAGTTCTACCTCAAATTTTATGTTTTGAGCTGTGATGTTTATCAATTTAGAATTTGTGCATCAAAAATATTGATGATTAATTGGGATGATTAAAAATTTTCGGGTTAGAATTAGGGCTTGAAAAATTAAGGCTAGTTTTTTTCTAAAGAATTGTGTTTATTCTTTAATTTAGCTATTGTTTGTGTTGTTGTTCTTATCAAATGACAAGTATTTGCAGATTCTTTGCTTCAGGTTTTGGAGAATTTCAAGTGTTTTGGAGAGGGATTCAACTACGAGCATTCCCTGATTCACTTTCTGCACTTTATTTTTTTTTCCCCCTATATTCTTAATTTTTTATGTATATGAATGAATTATTAGTTTTATTAAAATAAATATTATTTAATTAATTTTCGGTATCCGTAATGAATCCGTATCCATTGTTTTTTCAAATTCCGTGTATCTATATATCCGTTTCATATCATATCCGACACTCGTACCCATAGCCGTGCAACATAGGAGCAATAAAGCTCATGCACCCAAAACAGCCTCCAAACTTCCTCCATTGTAGACCATGAAAGAGTCAAATCTCTTGGTAGGCTGATATATGTTGCATAAGGATCCAATCATTTCTAAGGCTAAACAAGCCAAAGAGCTAAATGTCGCATTTCCTTAAATGAAATAGTATTCTTTCCATATGAATACACCTAATAAGTACTACTATAGCAGCTTCCCATGCCTTCTTTGGGCAGACAATTTTTTTGTCTAGAATAAA